>JARFJB010002450.1:1987500-2570000 GCA_036346205.1 Vesta saturnalis
CACACACTCACACACTCACACACTCACACACACACACACACCACACACACACACACACACACACACACACACACTCTCACACACTCACACACTCACACACTCACACACTCACACACACCACACACACACACACACACACACACACACGCGCGCGACAGTCAGACACACACACACACACGCACAGACACACACACTCGCGCGCGCGCAAACGCACACATTTTTGGTGTTTTTCAAAAATTATTTTATGCGCTGAAAACCGATATTTCCGCTTTCAGTTCAATTTCGATTTTTTGGTCGATTATAATAAGTTTAGAATTTTAATATCAATGTATATGTAAATACCTATTGTAGGTTATATCATATGTACCTATCTAGGTTACCTAGTAGGTACTTCTTTCTTGTGCGTATGTGTCTTAGTTTTGGAGGTAAAGTACATATTAGTTTTGTTCCCTTTGTGATGTTACCCTTATTTTATTTTTCTTTTTGGTTATAAGTATCTACTTACATGCTACAATAACCAACGTATAAGATATTATCTCGAGTCTCATGTACAAACAAACTTATAGAAGTCGTTATTTTTGACAATTATAAATTGCAGCAAAAGCGACCATAAATAACCAGTGGTCATTTGCAAACACTAGTTAGAAGTTATGTTTTTGTATACGTTTGGTCTATAAAAAATACCCCAAAAAATTATGTGACTGAATAAACTTGTAATTAAAATAGATAGATATTAAAAAATGCCATAAATTTTCTGTTGTTTGATTAGATAAAGCTTTATTATTCTACAACTCTTACACTTATAAATATTACAATATAAAGATAAATATTTTTGGACAATTATTTAATGATATTAGCAAAGAGTATACTCTGATATTAGTGAGTTTTTCATTTTTTTTTTTAGATATACTACCCACAGTGCAGTAGTGTTTGTATGGTTCAATAAAATTCCCCCGTGTAACGGTTACAACAAAGTAAACAAAACATATGACTATGAAACGCCGATGACGTATTACACTAATTTAAAAATCGAAGTGTAGTAACAGTCACGTCATTATACCGATTTCATACTCATTAATCATTCTCGAGAGTTATTCCTACAAAACCTGCATTCACGTTTGTTTTATGAGAACGTGGCAACATGGAGTCCACATCCACATACTGGTAAAGAAAATCTTATTAACTTATATTTCACCCAATATATATATATATATATATATATATATATATATATATATATATATATATATATATATATATATATATATATATATATATATATATATATATATATATATATATATATATATATATATATCTGTGTATGATTTCAGACGTACTTTTATGGTTGCAAACTTAGCTATGTCTTCTAAGATTGTGAAAATTATTAAACTGGAACCTAATCAGGAAGAAAATTCAAATGTACTTTTGAACCAACAGTCTTTTATGGTAAACTATGATCTAATAAAAGAAGAAATTGACTGCGAGTCTTCTAATAATGCAAATGTTAACAACAGCTTTAAAAATATTACAAATATGGAAAAAAAAGAAGAAATACCATATTTAGGAAATCATGTTAGTATTATTCCAGGAGACTATGTAAAGCAAGAAAATAATGCCAAACACGACACAAATATAGAATGTAATCAATCTAATTTACAGCCTCACAACTTACATCAGCTCATAAATCATGATTTAAACTTGCAATATAAATGTAACCAATGTAATTATAAATCAAAACACAAAGGCAACTTAAAACGACATTGTGCAATGCACAGTTCAAGTGTTGATTATAAATGTGACCATTGCAATTATGTTACAAAACGAAAAGATTACTTAAAATTGCATTGTACAATACATAGACCAGATGCTGATTATAAATGTGACCAATGTGATTTTGTAACAAAATGGAAAGATTACTTAAAACTGCATTGTACTATACACAGACCAGATACTGATTATAAATGTGACCAATGTAATTATGTCACAAAACGGAAAGTTTATCTCACACGACATCGTTTAAAACACAAATCAAGTGCTGATTATAAATGTAACCAATGTAATTATAAAACAGAACGGAAAGGTAATTTGGAGCAACATTTTGTAATACATAATTCAAGTGCTGATTATGAATGTGATCAATGTAATTATAAAACAAAATGGAAAAGTAATTTAAAACAGCATAGTGTAATACACAGTTCAAGTACTGATTATAAATGTGACCAATGTGATTATAAATCAAAACGGAAGCACCACTTAAAACGACATTATTTATTGCACAATTCAGTTGTTGATTATAAATGTGAGTATTGCAGTTATGTTACAAAACGAAAAGATTACTTAAAATTGCATTGCATAATACACAGGCCAGATGCCGATTATAAATGTGACAAATGCAATTATAGCACAAAACGCGAAGATTACCTCACAAGACATCATTTAAAACATAAACCAAGTGCTCTTTATAAATGTGATCAATGTAATTATAAAACAGAACGGAAAAATAATTTGAAACAGCATTGTGTAATACACAATTCAAGTACTGATTATAAATGTGACCAATGTGATTATAAAACAAAAAGGAAATGTAATTTGAAACAGCATTGTGTAACACACAGTTCAAGTACTGATTATAAATGTGACCAATGTATTTATGAAACAAAATGGAAAGGTAGTTTGAAACAGCATCATTTAATACACAGACTTGATGCTGATTATAAATGTGACCAATGCGATTATAGCACAAAACGGAAAGATTATCTTGTTCGACATCATTTAAAACATCAACCAACTGCTTTGCATAAATGTGATCAATGTAATTATAAAACGGAACGGAAAAATGATTTGAAACAACATTGTGTAATACACAATTCAAGTACTGATTATAAAGTAACCACCGTGATTATAAAACAAAAAGGAAATGTAATTTGAGACAGCATTTTGTAACACACAGTTCGAATACCGATTATAAATGTGATCAATGTAACTATAAAACATAATGGAAAGGTAGTTTGAAACAACATAGTGTAATACACTGTTCAAGTACTGAGATTAAATGTGACTAATTTGATATCATAAAAGAGAAAAACTATCTCACAAAATATCATTTAGAACACAAACCAAGCTCTTATTATAAATGTGACCAAAATGACTAAAGTAGATCACTTCTTCAAATGAGACTATTTAATGTGCAGTTAATGTTGATTATAAATGTGCCCAATGTAGTTACAGCCACAAAACTGAAAGAATAGTTGAAACGGTAGTGTCAAATTCACATGTCAAGTGCTATTATAAATGTAATAACAACAATAGAAGAATGGTTTAAAATCAAGTACTGGGTTATGTGCATGCTCAATATTATGATTTTGATATGTAACATTTCTAACAGTAAACGTTTTTTATGGTTATATTCAATATTTAAAATTTTGGTATTATTGTAATCAAAGTCATGTTTAAATTCATGTACGTGTTTTGTCAAAGCTGTGCTCATAGGTTTTACTTTTATGTCTGATTTGTGTTGTGTTATTCTATTTTTTAATGGTTGTAAAGAGGTTCTGATGTATACTAACAAAAATAAAATATACTGTATTACCGAGAATATACTCCTACCTAAAATTCATAAACCAAAGAGACCATTTACACCAATTGTTTCATGCATAAATTCTCCTATCTATTTTTTATCAAAGTTCCTTCCATGCATAATTAGCTAAATTTTAAAGAAAAAAGAGTATTCAATCTGAAATTCTATTGAATCTGTTATAAAAATAAAGAACAGAAAAAATTCACTCAGATAATATACTAATTTTTTTATATGTTTTGTCTCTATTTACTAACATTCCACATAAACTTGTTCTCAAAATTCTCAATCAAAAATGGCCTGAAATCCAAAATCATACAAAATTACAGAAAAAACAGTTTTTAGAAGGAGTTCATTTTTGTATTGATGCTACTTACTTCCAATTCCAAGAAACCTATTATAAACAAACATTTGGCTATGCCATCAGCTCACCTATTTCCGCTACTATTACTGAATTGGTAATGGAAACTTTAGAAGATGACTGTCTTAAAAGATTATCGTTTTCATTTTTTTTTCTAATTTCTATATGTTAATGACGTTCTGTTAACTTATAAAGAACAACATTTAGAAGAAGTATTACACGTTTTCAATAATTTCGACCCCAAAATCAAATATACTCTAGAAAAAGAAAAAATAATGTTTCCTTTTTAGATACTTTATTAATAAAACAAAATTCTTTAATTACAAACTCTTATCATAAACCAACACATAGTTGGCGATACTTAAAAATACCATTCATCACACTCTATTCAAATAAAATCTAACATAACCAATGCTGTTTTCAAATGCCTAAAAATGTCTTACCCTATATTTGTAAATGACAATTTAAAAACTATTATTTTCGTATTTACAAATAATAACTATCCCAAAAGGATATTAAAGGATTATAAAATGTATCCATATCATGTTATTTTACACCAGGAGTTAAAAGAAACAGATTTTGATCGACGACTGGACCATTGCAACTGGTTAAAAGAAATGTTGAACGATGATCCAGAGGTCCTATCTAAAATATTATGGACGGATGAGGCTATGTTTTCCAGCAATGGTAAAGTCAATTTGCACAATTGCCACTACTGGTCAGAAACCAATCCTCACTGGCAAAGGGAAGTCAATTACCAAAATCGTTGGAGTCTGAACGTATGGTGTGTTATTTTAAATGGATAGATTATCGGACCTTTTTTCTTTGACGCAATATTAACTGGAAGATATTACTATTTAAAACATATTAGACATGTGTTACGAACAAGATGATTGCCCAGCGCATTTTGCGGCAGAAGGCCGGGTTTATTTAGATACTGTATTTTCAGATAAGTGGACTGTACGTGGGAGTATTTTTCAATGGCCAACAAGGTCAGAAGATACGGTTTTAGATTTTTACTTATGGGGAAGAATCAAAGATTTAGTTTTTAGAACACGTCCAACTACACGTGAGGATATGAAAGATAGGATTCGGGAAGCAGTTCAAAGTATTTCCCTTACTGAAATTGAGACAGTGTTAATTCCACTATAGAGATCATTTGTGCATAGCAAAGGATGGCGAGCATTTTGAGTATTTAAAATAATTAGGTAGTAGATGCGTTTTGTAAATTTCTGTTATGAGTAGCTCCCTTAGTTTTGTTTCATTATTTATGTTAATAAATATTTTTGTGATGCGTTTTTACTTGTTATTTTATTCTCAAAACATTTTAGCGACATAATTTCTCCTACAACTTACAGGGTGAGCCAACACAATCATACAGCAGTTAATTGTTTATTCCGTAAGTATTTGAAGTAAATTAGGAATGAACTAATACTACCTTTTTTTATGTTTTTGGTTCGTTCCTTTCTCATATACCTCTATATGAGACACTCGTACTTTTACTAAAGAAAAAATGTGTAATCAAATCTCATTATTTTATATATTTTTGCTCGATTGAGCTTTTTCGTTTATTTACCATATCTGTTTCCAAGGCAGTAGGATATGTTTACTGGTTGCGAGGCCCAACTCGTCGCTAAGTATTTTACATACCGACGTCTTTTACTTACCAACGTACAGGTATGGAAAAACATTATTGCGGGTCTGACTTATAATAAGCTAGAAAGGAACCAAATAAGCATTGTATGAGCGTGAGAGAGACATAACTTTACCGATGTTGCCACTTGTACATATTTGCATACCTGTATACAGTGTGTCCGAGATTCAGCATGCATGTATTGCTATATTCGTTAATATTGAAGATAAAATGTCGGTTAAATGGGAAAGTTTTAGAAATTTTATGCTATCATCATGGTAAAGTCAGATTTGAAGTAACTTTTTTGTTTTGAAATAATTGAAGAAAACAAAATTGTGCATTCTACTACCTGTAGCTCTTTTATTTGAAGTCTGACAACATTTTGATTTGTACATTATATGACATTTTTAAAGACAATTTAAAAAATACCAAAATTTATCTACAGTCATTTGTTTTGAAATACATACACAACTATTGTTTTTCATACGGACGCCATCTTGGATTTTTACATTATCGAATAGTATTTTTATCACCTTTTCAGCGGTGTATCACATGATACGAGAATTTACTTCAACTATCAAAATTTAAAAAATATAAAATTGAAATAGTAGGCCTTGAGAAGGCATGGATTAATAAATGAAAAATTTATACAATTAGATTCTAATTATTATAATTTCTAATAACTAAAATAAAAACAAAACCTATAATAGTAACTATCATAAAACATGCTCGATATGTTCTACACTCCACACATTTCTACATTTTCATATTATGTAATACATTGTAGAAGAGTGTTAAAATCACTATTCGATAATGTAAAAATCCAAATAGCGTCCAAAAACAAAAGTTAGAAATGTATTAAATTTTGTAAGTAAGAACAGATAAATTAGCAAGGGTTTAAATTTTTGATACATCCCTGAAATAAAAATCCAAGATGGCGTCCATATAAAAAACAATAGTTAGTGTATGTATTTCAAAAACAAATGACTGTAGATAAATTTTAGTACTTTTTTTAAAATTGTCTTTTAAAAGTGTCATAATAATGTACAAATCAAAATGTTGTCAGACTTCAAATAAAAGAGCTACAGGGGATAGTAGAAAATGCACAATTTTTGTTTTCTTCAATTATTTCAAAAACAAAAAAAGTTATTTCAAATCTGACTTTACCATGATTATAGCCATAAAATTCTCTAAAACTTTCCCCATTTAACCGACATTCTATCTTCAATATTAACGAATATAGCAATACATGCATGCTGAATCTCGGACACACTGTATACTACCTATATTTCACAACAATATGAACAAAAAGTTTGGACATTTGTATTTAAAACGCCCCTTTGACTTTTCGTATATTTAGTAGAAATTAAATAATTTCAATGAAGAAGATGCATGATTTTTTTATTTAATATAAGTGAATAAAGCATTAAAAGTTATGTTTATTAATTCCATATTTATGTTTTTGGGTTTAAAACTACTGTGTTAAAAATTATTAATTATATCGACAATTTTGAACCACTTAAAACGGAAGCCATTTGGCGGTAAGGCCGTGTGACGTCATTCGATACTCAACATTCAACACTTCGGTTCTCGTTGTCCGATATTTCCACGAGTTTGAGTTTAAAGTATTTAGTGAACACCTTTTATTAGTTTCAAAATGGAAACTGAAAATAGGAAAAGCCAAAGCAAATATTGCATTGTGCCTCTATGCACAAATACATCGGTAAAAACACCGGATAAGTTATTTTTTAGCGTACCGATGCATGCAACACTTCGTACAAAGTGGTGTCATGTCATAAAACGCGATAAAAAGAAAACCCGCCTCTTACTGTACTTACACCACATTTTTGTGTGAAGACCATTTTAATGTAAGTATTTTGTTAGCATGTTGATTATTATAGTTGATTAGAGCATATACTTCACTTTTATATTCAGTTTCACTTTTCAACATTTAATTATTTCTTGAGTAAAGCAGTAAAAAAATATTGTGACTTATTCATTTAGCAACAAACATTTTTGTAATTTTAGACATACATGAAGGGGTTTTCACGGGATGTAGCCTAGGTATTCTCGTTATTTCACGAAATTGCACTTTGTTACTTTATCTGCAACTTCGAATTATGTATGGAGCTACAAAAAAAAAAAACTCGTGGAAACGCCAAAAATAACTAGATTGCTTCTGGCAAAGTCAGAAAATTAATATATGTACATATTCATACATTTTAGTTGGAAGAAGATATGGAAAATTATTGGCAATTCAGAATAATGAAAGATGTGCATCCAAGACTTAAAAAAGGTGTACTAACACATTTTGAATGTCAAAAGTCTAATAGGATGACAACCGTACCAGAAAGGAAGGGCGCTTTAAAACGAAGAAGATTGGAGTTATTAAAAGAAGCATTTAATCCCCAAACTTTCACCTTACTGAAGCCGCAGGAAGTTACTGAATTGCATAATGCACCATCATCGTCTCAACAAGTTGTACCATCAACATCTCAACAAGTTATAGAAGAAACAGCATTAATTTCGTTTGCTGATAAGGGGATTCAAGTGTCTTTGAAACCACATGTGCGAAGTAAAGGTGTGAACACTAGTAGTTGTTCAGGAATCAATGTAGCAGTGTCTCCGTTGATTGTGCCTTCAATGAATGCTTCCACGTCTCCATTTAAAGTAGCTGTTGTCCAAGCAGTTAAGAAAAATTTGTTTGCCGACACTGAGATTTCATCTGATGGGGAAAAGTCATCATTTTCAGAAGGCGAATCTTCTGACGCTTATGAAGAAGAAATCCAAACAGATCCTTCAAAAGTGTTTAATG
This sequence comes from Vesta saturnalis, assembly GCA_036346205.1. NCBI lineage: Eukaryota > Metazoa > Arthropoda > Insecta > Coleoptera > Lampyridae > Vesta > Vesta saturnalis. The sequence continues at coordinate 1,995,887 of JARFJB010002450.1, forward strand.
GGGAAGCTGAGGTGAACAGTCATATGCGAACATGTGCATTATTGGTGATAGAAAAAGATCCAAAATTGTTTTTAGGACCACCAAAAGACACTTATTATCTAATAAAAACTGTTTGTGAAAAAGCACATTTAGCCACCGTCAATATTTTAATAACATTTAGAAAAATAAGGTTGAATGAAGCTTTTACGGTCCTAGGTATACATTTTGGAATGTCATCAGCTAATGCTTGCAGAGTGTTTAGAAAAAGTGTATTCATTCTTGCTCAGTTAATGCTACAATTAATTGTATGGCTCGGTAACTATGCAGTTAAATTGCACTTGCTTATACCATTTAGGGCAAGATATGGTAAGGTAGTTTCTATTATAGACTTTTAGAAATTGAAATTGAAAAGCCCAGTAATGCACTACATCAGTCTTTAACATGGTTACCGTAATTACGTCCAAAATTATTTATTGGAGAAGTCAATGCCAATGAACAATTACTGTATGAATTGTTCACGTGCCGCGATTCATAGCCATATATCGGTTTGGTTTGAATGTGGTGCGTGCAAACATTGAAAACACGCGAACTCCAAACAAGATAAAATATTATGTTGTAATGGTAGCTGCACAGGGAGCGAAACTAGTTGGATCCAGTGTGGGATCTGCAAAGGATGGATTCACTTTAATTGTTTAGAGAACACAAATGTAAACCCAGATGAGTGTAAAAACAAACCATACCGTTGTAGGATTTGTAACAGCATTCCAAATTTATGATTCTCACTCCTTATGTGTCGCCGCTTGAACCTTTTTTCAAATTTGTTAGGACAAATGCACGGGCTTCGGCTCGCACCCACTGAGAGGGTCTGCATTTTTAAGGAAACCGCCTCCTTTTCAAAATTTTAAACCTATTTATAGTGGAGTAGGCCTACAGGGATACCACGTAAAAAACGCTCCTTATGCTCAACCTCAAGGGTGGAGTGGAATAGAGTATACATAGAATTGACCTCTGATTAATAAATTATACTTAGCTGTATTCATTATTTTTTACTTGTGCATTTGCTACAAAAAACCTTACCTACCTTATTTTTGTTTGTATTTGATGAAGCGTAATGGCATTGATTATAAAGCACGGTAAGTCTAGTTACGGTCGGAGCAAACAATGTTGTTTCTGAAGGATTACTTTTTTAACACCCAGTAGGTACATGTACATAAGGAATATGGAAATATTACAGAAATTTTGAACGATTAGCCTTTAACTACTTAGGAGCAATTATAAACTATTAATAATCTAATTGCAATCATTAGATCTTTGTTGTTGAGGCAATAGATGATGAAATTAATACTTCATTGGAATCCGTTTTCTTCTAAAAATATAGGTAGGCGTTTGTGAACCATCAACGGAAATGACGAATGCGACCGCTTTTAAGGTATTACCTTCCTTTGCTGTTGTTTTGAAAGTCGGCAAAGTTCAAGTAAAGATTTTGAAAGATTCGCTAATCAACAAAGTTTACAAAGTATAAATAGCAGATGTGTAGGATGCCAAATCTCCTCTGCTAACAACGCCATCACGTTTGTTAATTGTATACAAAAAATGATTCCACATTACAATAATTTTTAATTAAAGAAACGGCGCGTTGGGTTGTTTTATAATAAAAAATATAAAACTCAAGTAATGTTGATTAGAAATGTCATAACGAAATTAATTAATACTAATTAAACGTGTGGAAGGAGCGAGGACTACTGTAATTTTCAGCAAATAATTTAAACAGGACGTCAAAAAGTGAAAGGTGAGGTCTTCTACTTATGTTATTTATTAACGAAATCGATTGAAATTTCGTATTAAAATACTTCATACTTTTGCAAAAGTCTGATAATTTAATTAATTGCAGAAACACCAATAGTTTTCCTAAAAACGAGAGACGCATGTCGCTGCCCGCATGTAATGAGCGCGTCTTGAACCGTCGCCGGTCTCTAACTGTGTTATTTATGAACGAAATCGATTGAAATTTCGTATTAAAATATTTCATACTTTTGCGAAAGCCTGATAATTTAATTAATTGCAGAAGCACCAATAGTTTTCCTAAAAACGAGAGACGCATGTCGCTGCCCGATTGTAATGAGCGCGCCTTGAACCGTCGCCGGTCTCTAACTGTGTTATTTATGAACGAAATTGATTGAAATTTCGTTTATACTTCATTATAAGAGGTCCTGTGCTATATACATTGCATGGTTGCTATTACAATTACTTTACCTCAAATAGCATTGAAATTATTAATAAAAAACCATTAATGTAATTCTATATAGCACGTTTCGTTATACGCATACTGGTGGATGACGTCACTCCGTCGCTCAGATGGCCGTCGCCATCTTCACACACGTGTAAAAGTTACGTTTTGTACATTTTTTAGTTAATAACCTCTTAATTATGATGTTTATATTTTATAATTAGGACAATTTAAACAAAAACACAACATTTATTTAATTGTGAAAAGTGAAATATGTTATGTTACTTGTTCATAAATTTACTCAGAAATGTTGCAATTCGCATTTTAATTATTAATCACAGTTCTAAGGGTAAATAATTCGTGTCTAAACAGTTTTATACTGCGATGGTTATAAATAGGTGTAATAGAGGGGGTAGAGTTTTATCGAATTCAAATATTAGATAGTATTCAAGTTCAAATAAAGTTGAAGGAGTTATATAATTTGTTAGAAGGAAAATATAGTAGACGAATATAAACAGATGATTTTTATACAACAAAACAGGTTTTATGGGGTTTGCACAATGATGTATTCATAAAAGCATTGAGGTATGGCAGTGGCATGTTAAAAGGTCAACACGATACATATTAGTGTGTTAAAGATAAATAAGAAATTTCACATATAAATCAATATAATTAAACACATAACAGATATTGATTACATGAAGTACAATAATCCTAATGTGCAGAACATATATAATAATTGGTACAATGCATAAAAACTCTGCGAACTATAAAAAGGGTTATGGTACGAAGACGTTATGTTGGTAGATCATAGACTAAGTGTTTAAAAAGTGCTTAAGAAGTTAAAGTGCCTTAGAAACATATCTAAGAGCATGAACAACACATGTGCAATGTGAAATTAACAATATAAATACAATAAAATATTACACAATTATTCTACACTTATTTCTTCGTTATCATAATCTGATATAAAATCAGATTCATCCGAGGAGTCTTCAATTCCTCACCAACGACATCCATAATATGCTCTTTATTAATGTACTCCTCTTCAATTTCTTTAACATGACGGCAACCTTCTTGCCAGTGGCTCTCCAAATCCATCGAACACGTTCCACGAGTTAGTTTTTCAACATCGGCTAATGTAAAAGTTGTGTTTCTCGATGCCACCCAAGCTATTACAATGGCCCATATTTTTTCTATTGCATTTAGCTCCAGGTGGTATGGAGGTAGTCGACATACAGAGTGACCATGTTTCGCAAATATAGCATCAATTGAATATTCCGTGTAGCTCGGTTTATTACATTTTATTAAATCATGCAGCTCCACTTTTGTTTGGGATTCATCATGTACGATCCCTACTTCTTGTAACCAAGTTATCATTTCCATTTTTTTACTGCTAAAAGTTGAATATTTAACAACTAACGTGTTGTGATAACTTGCATTATCCATAACAATAACTGACTTTTCGAGCAAATTCGGTAGTAACGGGTGCTCAAATCCATCGTTTATAATTAATAAAGTTCATATCGTCGTGATAATCACCTGTTTTTGAGCCCGATTTAAAAACTAAGAGGGCATTATTGATAAATTCCATTTCACCACCAGCATGTACTACTTATTATAAGACGTTGATCTTTACCGATTAGACATTTTAAACCTTCGTTGGAATCATCTACCCAGGAATGTGGCATTGTATGCGATGCATGTATATATGTTTCATCTGTATACACAATGGGTCGCCCTGCTCTTCGATACTTTGTTATTGCTCGTATATAAGCACAACGTAAAGATCGTATATCGTATCGTTCCATTAAACGTTTACGATTATCAACGGTTTTCGTCCATTAAAAAATATTTATTTCATCTTTGATTGACATTTCATAAACGTACATAGATTTTTCCTTTTTCAATTATTCCTTTATCTACATTTGTATTACAATAAAATAGTTTTTTCAAAACTCATTAATAAATTAACCAGGACTTTCAAGGTAAATTTATTCGCGTATTTTATGCCTTGTTCGTAAATAAATTTTTTTAGGTTATAATGTCTTTTACTGTGGAACAAGACAAGTTTATTTTGGAAGCTTATTTCCGAAACGACGAAAAAGATGTAGATGGAAACTGGAAGTATTCAGTACGATTATGTGTTGAAGAATATCAACATCACTTTCAGAACATCGAATTAGATGATGATGTGTTATGCCGACACATTCGAAGAATTGTTAGTTGTTTTCATGAGCATGGTGGTGTTTGCAAGGGAAAATCTACGGGTCGCACAACTGTACTTACAGAGGAAGTAGTGGAAAATGTACGATATCGTTATATTTGTATGTAAATAATATGTGCACTAATTGAAAATCTTTACTCATTATTTACTATACTTTAACTGAATTGATCTCATTTACATGCACGTTTGAGATCTAAAAAAACAATGCATTATTAATTCATTATTTGCTGTGCTTTAGATCAATATATACAGATTTGAGTTATTTTAAAAAACAATAGGTACATCATAAAGTAGACATGGTGACTAATTCCATATGAGAAGGACTAAATCAGTGATATATAATCTGAAATAAGTTTTTGTTCAGAAATAATCATGCAATGCAAAAGTGGTATCTAGCATTAAGTTAAATAAGTTCTTTTTTTCCATTATAATGTATTTGTGATGTTCACCAGTGTACATTCAAAGGTGGTCAGCAAAAATGGTGTACCTGACTTGTGCTGAATATGTTAATATTTATAATAAACTAATAAGTCATACATGTAATTTGTTTTCACTAATATTATTTAACAAATATATCATACATTGATTTCTCATTAATGACAAATTCATTTAAATGTTTTAATGTCATTGTCATGTCATCCAATATCACTCCTTTTTTTAAATATTCACTCCACATATTCACACACTTTCTTCGAGTTCTCAGCTGTAATTTTTTTCAATTCTTCATTGCCAATTGCTTAACACCTTCCATTTGAAATGTCACATTCCTCACTGCTATCCGATTTTTCAATGGGATTTAATTCAGAGTGGTACAAAGGGAGACGAAGGACAGCATGACCATTTTCAACTAGTAGCTTGTCTAGAACGGTTTCTTCAGCAACACATTCTTGTAATTGGGATAATATCATTGTCATCGTTCCTTCTTTTTCTTTCATAAATTGGTACACATTGTAGATAATTTGCCGCCCTTGGCTATGAATTACCTTTCGATTATTCATTTTCAACCTGACAACAAAATTAATACATTATTGCCTATTTCAAACCACTCATGTCAATATAAACAAAAAGAACATTAAACGCTCATCTAAACAGTTGTTACTCTCTAAACTGTACATTATTCTCGTAGCCAAATTGAGGTTAAAAAGCAAAATTTGTTTTAAACATTACTTTTAGTATATAAAAGCACTTACAAAACTTGAATTTGACGAATAAATACCATGTATTGGTTTAATACACCAGAAATGCGCCTTGGAAATCCAGAAAACCTGTAATATCAATTAAAAATAATAAATGATAATTTTTAACCAAATTTTTACATACCTTATAACAATTTCCCTTTAGTCTTAAGAAAGACTAAATTACAATTATTGAAGTTTTTGTACGTCTACATAATACGCAATTCGTCATTCACCAAAGTTTTTGTCATTTATGGTAGTATTTATTTTAATATCTGCATTTACGCCACTGGGTATAGCACAATTTTCATTTTAAGGATGCGGAACAGTAGTACTGTTCTACGAGCGGCACGGTCAAACAATGATGATCGCACTGTACTATCAGACGATGCACTCGCATCACCCATTATAAACAACGAACTAAATCAATATATTATATTAATACATATTACTTTGGATTACAAATACAACTTACTTGTAAATAAAAGGTGCTGAAACGGAAGGAGTTTTGAAAAAAACTGTTTACAATTGATAAAAACGTGCACGAAAAATGAGGTTAGAAAACCATAAACAACACTACATTTTGTGGACGTAACATAATATCTACTTCTCACTCATATCGTTATTCCATTTCTTTTTAATGCAATATGCGGTTTCTGGGTAGGTGTCTTCGTATTTGGCGTTTGGCTCTAGAAAAAAAAATAAAATCAAACAATTAATTGAAAATGTCGACACTAATTGATAAAAATATAATTAAAATCGAACCTGAAGAAGAATCACATATTGATTTATTTCTTACTCAGGAACATTTTATGATAAATAATGATATGGTCAAAGCAGAAATTGACTGCGGTTCAAATAAAACGAAAATTAACAACGAATTAGATGGATTTACTGATGTTCATGAACACAAGCATTTAGTAAACCTTATTCCTAAAAATGAAGTGAATAATGTAGAAGAAATTTATATGTGTAACCAATGTGAGTATTCCTCAAAAGTAAAACGCGACTTAAAAATCCATTTTGTAAATCACACTTCAATTACTGAATACAAATGTGACCAGTGTAAGTATTCAACTAAAGTGAAAGGGAATTTTGAAGGTCATGTTGTAAAGCACACGTCAAGTACTAAATATAAATGTAATCGATGTGATTTTGCAACAAAATGGAAATACTATTTCCAAGAGCATTTAGCAAGACACACTCTGCGTATTGAACATAAATGTGACCGATGTGACTTTGTAACAAAATGGAAATCATCTCTCAAAACACATCAAGCAAAATGTATTGAACATAAGTGTGACCATTGTAGTTATTCAACAAAAGTAAAACAGAACTTAAAGAACCATCTTATACAACACACATCAACTGCTAAGTATAAATGTGATAAATGTAATTTTGTAACAAAGTGGAAGTCTTATTCTACAGAACATCAAGCAAAGCATAATTTACATATTGAATACATTTGTTACCATTGTGGTTATTCAACAAAAATGAAACGACATTTAAGGAATCATATTGTAAAGCACATATCAAGTACTAAGTATAAATGTGGCAATGTGATTTCGTCACAAAGTGGAAATCCTCTCTTCAGAAACATCAAGTGATACACACTTCAGGTACTAAATCCAAATGTGACAACTTTGATCATGTAACCTACCATAGACAGAATTTATACAAACATAGTGCCAAACATAATTCAAGTAAAGATTATAAATGTGACCAATGTGATTTTGTAACAAAGTCAAAATCCTACCTCAAAGAACATCAAGCAATACACACATCACATTTCGAATACAAATGTGACTATTGTGATTATGTAACACACCATAGAGGTAATTTGTGTAGACATAGAGCTATACATAATTCAAGTATTGAGTACAAATGTGACCGATGTAATTATTCAACAAAAGTTAAACAGTATTTAAAAGTACACCTTGTAACTCACACTTCAAGTGGTACATACAAATGTGACCTTTGTGATTTTGTGCCAAAGACAAAATCCTATCTCAAAGAACATCAAGCAACACACACTTCAAATATTAAATACAAATGTGACAACTGTGATTATGTAACACACCGCAGACAGAATTTGTATAAACATGGTGCTAAACATAATTCAAGTCGAGAATCAAGTACTGATTATAAATGTGACCAATGTGATTATTTAACTAAAGTAAAACAGAATTTAACATCACATCTTTTAAAACACAATTCAACTGTTGGATACAAATGTGACAAATGTGAGTTTTCAACAAAGTTGAAACGCTATTTAAAGAGTCATCTAATAAAGCACATTTCAAGTGATTATGTAATACACTGTAAACAAAATTTGTATAGACCTGGTGCTAAACGTAATTCAGAATACAAATGTGACCAATGTGATTATTCAACGAAAGAGAAACGGAATTTAACAAGACATCTTCTAAAGCATATTTCAACTATTGAATATAAATGTGACAAGTGTGAGTATTCAACAAAGGTGAAACATTATTTAAAGAGTCATGTGATAAAACACATGTTAAGTGTATACAAATGTGAGCTGTGTAATTATATAACAAAGTCGAAATCCTACCTTAAAGAACATCAGGAAATACACAGTTTACATGTTGAATATAAATGTGATAAGTGTGATTATGTAACACGTCGTAAACAAAATTTGTATAAACATAGAGCTAAGCATGATTCAAGTACTGATTATAAATGTGAGTACTGTCGTTATTCAACAAAAGTGAAGTGGAATTTAAAGATACATCTTGTAAAGCATATTTCAACAACAAAATACAAATATGACTTAAACAAAACTGAAAATAAAGACGTAATTAAATCACATATGACATGAAAGTAAAACAATTTTACGTTAGAGAAAAAAATATATAGGTATTTTCGGTACTGAGTCTACCAAATGTAAACACTAGTTAAAAGTATATAACTACCACTGTAAACATTAAATAGCGACGGACAAACCTATGCAATTACACAACTCCTTAAAACATAGATTGAGATATATGTTTTTATCATACGGGACGGCACAGAATTTTAACTATTCTGGTAAAATATTGATTACGGTTTTAACACTACTTTGTTAAATACAAAATAGAGATATGGCTTCAAATAATCATAACTGAACAAGGTCTGTTGACAAATGTGAGCATTATGATTATTTAACAAAATAAGTGTAATAATTGTTAATAGCAGCATTCATATCATGTAAATTATGTGCTGTGACCTCAGTTCTTTTTTATTAACAATACTGTATAAAATTAAGTGTTCTTTTTGATTATCTTGAGACCTGAGTTTACTTTAAATGTGTAAAAACTAATTTATAAAAATTAATTAATATACATCATAAAAACATGAAAGTAAAGGTTTTTCCTGCTCATGGCAATTGTTTGTATCCGGCTGTTTCTGATTATGGAATGATTAGTGAATAGAGGAGAAGGAAAATATATTGCCATATATACGTTTTAGTACATAATAGAAGCATATAATAACATTCAGTGGATGTTATCATTTATATTCACATCGACCCAGTATGATGGGGTTGCAAAATTAATATCTGCCTGGCAAATGTTTAATAAATTTAAGGTTACAGTTATTAGAATTGTAAACCGAAGTTTCAGTCATAGCTATTGAATACACACATAAGGAGCAAACTATAGAATTAAAGAGAAAGCATCTTTACAAAATAACTGGAGGATCATATCTTCTTTTTGGTGCTCTCCTGAGTCGAAATTATTCTTAAAAGTTTATGTTGATGTTTTCATAAACAGGTTTCATAGTTTGTAATGTAAAAATTCACAACTTCGGTGCACCAGCCAGAAGTATAAATAACGTTAGGAAGAAGTGTTACTTAAGAAAAGGGTTTTGGTCAAAATTTGAAATTAGGTTTTGTATTGAAGTAGTAAGATTATTTAAGAAATTTACAGAAAATCGTAGATTTTAGGAATATAGGTCAAAGCATAGACAGTAAATAGTATCTACTAGCAAGATTAGTGTAAAATACATTTAAACTATGTTCAGATTCAAATTCATCAAAATAATAAGCCATCCTTTCTAAATATTGAATGAAAAACAGCCTTTGAAGTATCCATTTGCAGTTAAACCTATTAAAAAAAAACGCACGTTAAATGTAATAAGCTATCTAGAGTAGAATAGAATTTTGTTTCTCTTTTTATCTTGATTTGTTAGCCCAATAAAAATAGGGGAGACATCTTTTAATATGGTAGAGGGACTACATTTTCATTAAAATTGGTTAATTGAGCTCAAACTTTAGAACCATTCAGAATAAAATTTAAATCCTACCTATAGTTTATAAATAAATATAATTTGTAAAAACGGTGGAGGTGTTTTCAAATTGTTGAATTTGTGACGTATAAAATGGCAGTAGAACACGGTAACAGATAGATAAAATAAGGGTGTCTGGAGCTCACTGCTCGGGGTGGGTGTATTATTAACCTAATTGTGCATGCTTTAAGATAGCTGGTCATACATAAGTCACAATGGGGTTGTCATAAACCGGAAGGGCGCCAGAGTATTTAAATTAACACAATCGGGGTTGTAATGCTTAATTACAAAAGTTCACAGCTCGTCTAAATATCAAATAAGTCGCTTACCTTTCGTCGTGACCACAGGTAGAACCAGGCTACAAAATACTATTCGCACGTATTTGTCAATAATTACGTGCTACAAAGATAGCTTCTGATTTAATCATTTTTATCGTTATGTTACTCATTAAACCTAACTTTAAATGAAACTAGCTTTTCTCCGCAAAATTTTGCGGATTAAAATTAGTTTGTCAATAACCATACCACTTGTTTTAAACTTTTGCACTAGATCACGAATTGCACGCTCACTGGGCACATTATTGCGTCCAAAAATTTGTCGGCGTTTTCTTAATGTAATCGTAACTGATCGCCTGTTTTCATAATACGTTTGTACGATATTTATGCGTTGCTGCACAGTATACGGCACATAATGAATTTGCCATATGTTTCGATACCAACTGTACAAATGCAAACTTCCAACGTTCACGCAACGCAATACGTACAATACTTAAGTACAACGCCAAAAACTAATCAAACGTGTTAGACAACTCAGAGGGCTTGAAACGTTTTAGCCTTCTGATTTCGTTATTGTCTAAAAGTTGGGCAGCTAAATTATTAGGATGCACAGACAGTCTATTTTCATATTGCACATAATGCTTTTAATTACTTCTTTCACCGATTCAATTTTAACATCACTTTGTATTACACGATTAGGCACGTACCATGGTTTACATCTAAGCACTTTATTCTGGAACCTTTGCAGAATGTCGATATTAGAAGTGCTAGCAGTTTGTTGCGGGATTAAACGGGGAGCTGGAAGAAAAGGAAAGGATTCTCTGCTCATTAGATACCCCAAATTATTTCGTTACAAGTTCCTCACAATTGTCCGCCAAATGCCCAAATGGGCCTCAGTATAGCTTTGTATAGTAGGAGCTTATTTTCGATTTTCAGTTGTGAGTTTCTGCCTAGAAGCCAATACATTTGGCTTAACTTGATTCAAAGTTGTTTCCTCTTGGTGAATATGTTTCCGACAAGTAAGCCAAGCCGTCCAAATGCATACCCAGATACTTTAGACCTATTTGTGGTATAAAGTTATTGTTAAGTGTTACTGCTGGGCATGTACGTCTTCTTAGGCTAAATGTAACGATTTGGAATTATTCACTTGCAGTTTCTATTTTCTTAACCAGTCCTCAACCAGATTTAAATTGTTCTGTAGATACCCAGATGCAACGACATGGTTAGTATCTCATGCTAGAATAGCTGTGTCATCAACAAATGTGGCCGTAGCTGTTAGGTTGGATGTGGGTATATCGATTGTATAGAGGGTATATAGTACTGGGCCCAACACACTGCCTTGGGGAATACCAGATTCAATGTGGTGTAGGTCGGACAACTCGTCTTTACCAAGAACTATCTGACTTTTAAGTACAATGTGATTAATTCATAACAATGGTGTAGTACTTTTTTGATTTTATAACATAGTCCCTCATGCCAAACTTTGTCAAATACACTTTTGACATCTAAAAACTTTGGGATTCGAAGTCATTACCAATTTTACTTACAATTCTGTGAACCGTTCTACCGTACTACTGGTTTCGAAATCCAGCCCTTTTATCTAGTATTGGTCGAGTCGTTTTAATAGAAATTTTTCGAACAGCTTGGAAATGACCGGTAATAGGCGTATGGGTCTAAATGACCCTAGGCTGCTTGTGTTCTTCGCAAGTTTCGGGATCATAATAATTATAGCCACTTTCCATTGGCTGGGAAAGTGTTTTATTCTTAGGGTGGCGTTGAAACTGAATGTTATAAGCTTTAGGCAGTTCGATGTTAGTTCTTTCAGAACATTTCCAGTAATTGGGACCCATCCAGGTGACTTGTTTGGATTAATTTCGTTAAAATAGTTTGATGGACTTCATGTATAGTAAAGTTTTAAATAGGTAACTCCATTGAAATGGTGCTTCGAGAAAGTTATCGATTTCACGTTCTTCATCTGCACTAAGTTGTGCAGGGAAGGATTTGAATACATTTTGTAAATGCTTAGCAAAAGCAACGGATTTCTCTTTATCGTCCTTGCCCAGCTACCTTTTTTCATCCTTTAATGGTGGGACTGTTTGTATTGGGCATTTAATTTTCCTGGTGGCCTTCCACAGAGAATAATCGGTAGTTTCTGTCACAGTGAGGGTAGCAACATATTCCTGTATTGCTTGGTTTTGATATCCAATAACGTTTGCTTGCGCTCTTTCGCCGCTTTATGTAATTTTCTTTCGTGTTCCGGCGACCTGGCTATTTGCTAGCGCTTCAATAATTTGCATTTTTCAGCAATTAGTTCTTTAACGATCACTGGACATGAGTCTTTAATCTGTGTTACGTGAGTGTCCGGAGTTGCGCCCCAAGCAGCTTGAATTTTTTAATTCCCAAAGTGATTTATCGATGTCTTCTTTTGATATCAACGGTACATCGAGGTTGATTATTTCGTTTAAGTGTGTTCTAAATATGTTCCAGTCAGTATGCCGTCAATATAGCGTTGGGTGTTTTTGTTGGTGTTGTATCTGCGTATACATAGCAGAATGATGTGATGACAAGTCTAATGACGCTTGTGTTTTGCATTTTCTAATATTTATACCTTTTGTGAGTGCGAAATCTATTGTATCGGGCATCTTCTGGGAATCAGTAGGCCAATAAGTAGGCTCCCTTGTTGCCAGGCATTGCAGATTATAGGTTTTAATTGCAGCCAGTAATTCCCTGCCTTTAGTTGTTGTCAACCTTGATTCCAAAAGGGTTTTGGCATTAAAATCGCCACCAAAGATGAATATATTTCCCAACGTTTTGAATTATCGTTCATACTGTTATTTTTTATTAATGTGTTTAAGTGGGCAGTAAACTGCAGAAATAACGAACGTTCCTATATGGTCTAGTATGACAATATTTGTGGCTTGTAAGTAGTCGTATGAGTGTTGTTCTGATTCATAGTGTTTTTTCGGATAATGATTGCCGTGTCTCCATGGGCTTTTCCGCTTGGGTGAATTGTAAACCAAGTGCAATAGTTTAGTAATTTTATGTGTGATCTGTCTGTTAGATGGGCTTCCCAAAATTAGCATGTCATCAATTTTATTAATTTGTAGGAAATGGAGAATTTCTTGGGCATGCTGACACAGTCCGTTAGCGTTCCATATTGCTATTTTAAGTAATTCAGCCATTGTGCTAGTTTATTAACGACTGTTGCTAGCAGATTCAACATCGTACTCATCCGTTCCATTAATTTTTTTTAGCATATTTTGTAATTCAGTGAATTCATTTGCTTGTTGAGGTGCAATGTTTACGTAGCATTGGTTATTAGTATTTGCGTGGTGTACAAGGTCTATATTACTACCTAATTTCTGTGCGTATGTGGTACCAGGTTGTACCATTCTTCACGGGATCTTGTTGATCTCAAGACCGGGTAGAGCTTCTGTTGCAATTGTTTGTGAGTCAAACAATCCCTGTAATTGGCAGTGCGATTGCAATTACAATTAACACATTTGACTCTGTCATCTTTTACTTTTCTTGAACAATTCTTTGATAGATGAGTGTCTAAGAATTTGCCGCACCGATATGTTTGATAGCAGAAGTTCTTGTTGTACCCATATCTCTGGCGCTTATCGCATTGGGGGATTTCTCTCTTTACATGTGGTGCTTCGAAGTATGCCATCAGTTCCGCCGTAGTTTGATGGTGTAGATATCATTATTGTTGTCTTTAAGTAGGTAAGTTTGGAGACTTCTGGAGCACACCACATTTCTAAGGTCCCACATTTCCAAGGTTACCACTTTATCAAGGCTACCACCTGACCAAGGTTGCACAATTGCAGTGTCTGACCTACTTTCGCAAAGCCTCACACGCCCAAGGTTATACAACAGTGGCCTACTTTACCAAGTTCACAAACCATGAAGGCCACTCGTATGCTTTACTTCCTCGAGGTCCCAAAAGCTTACACAATACCAAGGTCAGTCATCTCATACATTAGCAAGGTCATTTGTGATGACCACGCACTGAACGCTACCTGTGTATCCAATCTATTCACCTTACTTTACGCTTAGCTGATACACACTCTAGAGACCAAAAAAATAAAACTATATATTAATATATTTATTTCCTGTATAAATAAGGACATGCACAATTGTATTATTCAGTAATACGATTTTCTCTAGGAATAAAACATTTTGATTTAGTACAAGTGCAAAAGGTTCTTTCCACTTCCGATTCATTACATCTGCGTGGACGTGGTGCAAGTAACTGAGCATACGTGTAGTATGTAGTGTGGTGCCCATCGGAGATGGTTGTCAGATGGTTGCCATCGGTTTATTCTAACCACACACAGAAAGCATTCAACCGTGTCGTAAATGTGGAAATGAGCCCTGCCGCAGCAAGTGATGAAGGAGATTGAACTCCAGACCAGATTGGATACGTTAGTAAGCGTTTATCGAAACAATTGTAATACTGAGGATAATAACAGTTTGGTGGCACGTCGCACATGTTTTAACTGCTGAAGAAAGTAATCGAATGACATAATAATCTATTAGATACAATACATAGCAAAAAATATTAATAGTCCACATAACAGACTTCGACACGCAGGTAACACGAGTCATCGTCATATACATCATATAACGTGGTTAGGGGTGCTCTACATGATGAGCACCAGTAGTCATCATGTGATATGTGGTAAAAAATTGCCCATTTCTCCATATGGGTGTGGTGGTCAACCACGCGGTAATCTCGTGGCTGCAACGTGAAGTAGCATGCTTGGCATAAATGCATACCACCAACCACAGACGCAGGCACAGGCACAGACACATACACAGACAAAGACATACACACACAGCCACAGACAAAGACACAGACACACGCACGCACGTACGCACAAACGCACGCACGTGCGGGCGAACGGATGGACGGACCGACCGACCGATTATGTGTACAACAAATTTACATTTTTTTAATATCGCCTATACACCTCCTGGTTGCACAACATACTTAATGCTACCATAAGTTGTATCTTGGGAGCGTGTGTTTGTAACTCTATGTGCATTTTTCTCAAGCAGGCGTGGACCAAATTCTCAAAGGTATCTCGGTACAATCGAAAATGACTTTTGGTCTACAATAAACGTTTGCTCCTGAACACTATAATGCATTAAATGTAACTTACCTTCGTAATTGTATAATGACGCTACATTGTCCACATAATTTCGTATGGCCAACAGGGTGTCTGTTTTCGAACTAAGTAATTATTTACTATAGCGACACACTTATTTTAACAAAATAAATAACCTTGTATAATGTTCATGTATTTAACAATGCTTTATTGCATCAAACAGGTATCAAACGTCAATTACATACCGCGTGCGTTCGGTAATAGATCATTAGATACATCTACCACACGGTAAACAGCTGATTATCGAGATACACCGAGACATTTATACCGCTAAAATTATCGTAAATGCCTAATCATTTTTTTTTACCAGCTTGAAGATGAGTATCCCATGTTGCCAAGTTCTCATATATGCAAGATCTGTAAGATTGTCTCTAAATAAAGAATAGCTAATCGGCATAATGACGTCACTGTCACTATACTTCGATTTTTACCTTCCAACCTACATATAACATACATAATATTTACATATGTAGGTATAAAAGGTTATGCGATCGACATTTTCTTCATTATCGCTCAATGGACTTAGCTCATTTTAGGTTTGGACAAGATTCGCCAAGATCGACCTTGATGTCCGTCCGTGAGTCCGACCGACCGACCGATGGACGGACGGACGGACGGACGAACGGACAAACAGACAGACAGATGGAAGGACGGACGGACGGACAGACAGACATACAGATAGACAGACAGACTGACATCAAGGTCGATCTTGGCGAATCTTGTCCAAACGATAATGAAAAAAAAAGTCGATCGCATAACCTCCTATACCTACATATGTAAATATGATGTATGTTATATGTAGGTTGGAAGGTAAAATTCGAAGTATAGTGACAGTGACGTCATTATGCCGATTTGTTATTCCTTATTTTGAGACAATCTTACAGATCTTGCATATATGAGAACTTGGCAACATGGGATTCACATCAAGCTGGTAAAAAAAAACTATTATCATTGAGTAATGAGTAGTATTTTACTCAATACTGTTATCGTTTTCGCAGATTGTTTTGTGACTGCAAACTTGCGATGTCTTATCAGAGTGAGAAACTTATTAAACTAGAACCTGATCAGGCAGAAAAAGCAAATGTACTTTTAAACCAACAGACTTTTATGGTAAACTATGATCTAATAAAAGAAGAAATTGACTATGACCCTACTTACAATGCAAACGTTAATGACTTTAAAAATAGTACAAATATTGTAAAAAAAGAGGAAATGCCTAATTTAGGAAATCATGTTAGTTTCATTCGAGCAGACTATGTAAAGCTAGAAAATGTCAAACAAGGCACACATATGGAATGTAATCAATCAACATCGGTGGCTCACAACTTACATCAGCTCATTAATCATGCTTTAAATTCAAAATATAAATGTAACCAATGTAATTATAAATCAAAATACAAAGGCACCTTAAATCGACATTATGTAATGCTGCACGGTTCATGTGTTGATTATAAATGCGACCAATGTGATTATAAATCAAAACATAAACACCACTTAAAACGACATTATTTATTGCATAATTCAACTGTTGTTTATAAATGTGACGAATGCGATTATAGCACAAAACGGGAAGAATCCCTCACACAGCATCATTTAAAGCATAACCCAAATGCTCTTTATAAATGTGATCAATGCAATTATAAAACAGAACGGAAAAATAATTTGAAACAGCATTATGTAATACATAATTCAAGTAGTGATTATAAATGTCACCAATGTAATTATAAAACAAAACGGAAATGTAATTTGAGGCAGCATTGCTTAACACACATTTCAAGTACTGATTATAAATGTGACCAATGCGATTATAAAACTAATAGGAAATATAATTTGAGGCAGCATTGTGTAACACACATTGTAAGTACTGATTATAAATGTGAACAATGTAATTATGAAACAAAATGGAAAGGTAGTTTGAAACAGCATCGTTTAATACACAGACCAGATGCTGTTTATAAATGTGACCTATGTGATTATAGCACAATATGGGAAAATTATTTCGTGCGACATCATTTAAAACATCAACCACGCACCCTTTATAAATGTGATCAATGTAATTATAAAACAGAACGGAAAAATAGTTTAAAACAGCACTGTAGAATGCACAATTCAATTACTCATAAATGTAACCAATGTGACTTTAAAACAAAATGGAAATGTAATGTGAAACACCATAGTGTAATACACAGTTCAAGCACTAATTATAAATGTGACCATTGTGACTATAAGACAAAATGGAAATGTAATGTGAAACAGCATAGTTTAATACACTGTTCAAGTACTGTGATTATATCACAAACGAAAAATCTATCACACAAAACATCATTTAAAAGGCAAACGAAACGCGATTATAAATATGACCAAAATGATTATAAATCAAAGCGGAACACTTCTTCAAATGAGACTATTTAATTCTCAGTTCATGTTGATTATAAATGTGACCAATGCAATTATGTTACATTACTTTAAATTTTATTTTACAATGTACAGACCAGATGCTGATTACACATGTGACCAATGTAATTTTCAAACAGAAGCGAAAGGGCATTGTATAATATATAGTACGTGCACTGCTTATAAATGTATGACCACAAAAGTGAAAGATTAGTAAAACGGTAGTGTCAAATTCACATGTAGTGTTATTATAAATGCAATATCACAAAAAGAAGAATGGTTTAAAATCAAGTACTGGGTTATGTACATGATCAATTTGATTGTCTTGATTATGATAAATGTGACCAATATATATATGTATATATATATATATATATATATATATATATATATATATATATATATATATATATATTTAATATACATATATTTAAAAATAATATGTTTACCTTTAGA
Organism: Vesta saturnalis; assembly: GCA_036346205.1. Taxonomy (NCBI): domain Eukaryota; kingdom Metazoa; phylum Arthropoda; class Insecta; order Coleoptera; family Lampyridae; genus Vesta; species Vesta saturnalis. Next base: position 2,014,081 of record JARFJB010002450.1, read on the forward strand.
AGTGTTTTTTCCTTCAGTTGTTCTAATAATGATAACCATATGTTGAACTGAAATATTTTTTATATGTGTCCACATGTAGTCTCACTAAACACATTTTGTGAATGGTTGGTACGTATTTGTGGATTTTAAACTTATAGTTATTGTTAATTTGTGTATAATAATAAAACCATTAAAACCTTTTGCCTTCTATTTCCATTATATGTTTGATATTCTTAAAAACATGTTAATTTAATTTAACTCTATGTTATATATAAGTAATTATTACTTTCTGGTCTTTGTAATGGGGTTTTTATAACAGTTAATGAATGTGTTTCTAGGAAACAATTTTGTGTGTATGTAATTGAACATGCAAATAAAACATATAATTTTCCGAATGTATGGCTGGTGCCTGTTTAGAAAGAGAGAATCTGCCTATATATAAAGCATCATTGCATTAGGGTAGAAATTATTTATTATTTCACGTCATATTTAGACTTTAATGTATTTAGTTTAGAACTGTAATATGGTTTCCGCAAACTGTAAGACATCATTTCGGTTGATTGGTTGAGATTGATCTAGTTGATTTGATCGAGCATGATTTGTTTGAGATTGATTGATTAATTAATTAATTGGTCTGTTTGTGTGTGTGAGAAAGAGCCTAAAGAGATTAACTATTCTTAAGGAAATTTATTCAGCACAGGGACATTTCCATTAAAGTAATACAACGTGGACCGCTACTTGCAGCTCGAAAAAATGCCTTGCGTCGTGCGAATTTAATTTCAATTGGGGATTGTATTTATTAATTGATGTCGCCTTTTTAACTCAACAAAATCTTGCAAATGCGTTTAAAAATGAGTCCCTGAGTGTACGCCCCTATGCTCTTTATGAATTCCCCAAATTATTGGAATCATTTGAAAAGAAGTTTTATTTGTGTGGAGTTATATGTTACGTACCAGGACATATATCGTATCTGTTAGAAAAACCTGTTAAATGGCAAGTAGCATATGATTTAGTCAACGATATTATTTTCTGCTCGAGTGACATTGAAGTCAGTCCTCAGTTGTTGATATATATATATATATATATATATATATATATATATATATGTAGTAATAGCCTATTAAATTGAAAATATTTATTATTAATTAAATTAGTATAAACTTGGGGATAGGGTTCATTATTTGAAATTCGTTGGCAAATAAAAATATAACTACAGGACATCAAAGAAATAATCAATGCAATAGTTGGGTTATGATAGAAAAATTTAACTCACATGTGTTGTTGCAATTTCCAAAGAATGGTCACAAAAGCATTACTAGTACTATGACTTGTTAGTCACAAAAAATTACAAAAGCAAGAGAGCGAGAAATCATGGATACCAAATTTTCAATTTTTGTTCTACATTACATACAAAAGATTCTAGCATCTGATTGGTCTAAACAAAAATGTTAAATTAACTAAAACATAAATTATGCCATAACTTTTTCAAATCAATTCGCATTTGCTTTTTAAATACATTTCTGAAATCAGGGCAACTTTCTGCATAAAAGACACCTCACATACCATACTTCGCTTCAAGAATTTACATTTTGACAAACTAATACCTAACTTTACTAATATCTAACAAATTTTATATTTTACAACTAAACTAATTACATATTCAACTTCTACATAAAAAACTGTATAAGAATACACTTATTTCTACCCATTTTTCATAGTTTTAACAAAATTTCTACTTCAAAGGCTTAATTTTAGGTACATAACCCAATTTTTCTAAATTTATGTTTAAATTACATATTTAATGTTAATTTCTATGTGAAAATGAGCAAAACCATTATTACATGCTTTTATAATTTATTCTGAACTTGTCTTATCCTATATAAACTATAAATTTGTAAAATTCTTAATTATTGTATGTAACCTAACTTTATATAATTTAATTTTAACTTGCTTTTTAAACATTTATATCGTTTGTAATGTTTATATAATATGTTCCTATATATGTCTCTAACACCATCACTGTTTTTCTGTACTCTATAGTTCATAATTTTGTCTTTTCACACTTTCACAGTGTTAGCATATTTAGTAAATTTTTGTACACAAATTGTATTTATATTGTAAATATCACACTACCCAAATGTTGTTCCAATTCTTAGCTATGTTTCTAAGGCATTAAAACTTCTTATGCACTTTTTAAACACTTAGTCTGTGAATTACCAATATATTGTCTTCGTACCATAACCCTTTTTTATAGTTCGCAGAGTTTATGCATTGTACCTATTACTAAATATGTTGTACACACTAATATGAATCGTGTTGACCTTTCTAACATGCTTATATGAATATAACAACCTTGTGCAAAGCCTGTTTTGTTGCATCAAAACCATATTTTTATACTCGTATACTACTTTTTTCTCATAACGAATTGTATACTTCTTCAATTTTATTTAAACTTGCATACTATATAGAATTTAAGCTCGATAAACTCTAGCCCCTTTTTTATGCCTATTTCTAACCATCGCAATATATATATATATATATATATATATATATATATATATATATATATATATATATATATATATTATTTTTCTTTATAATACGATATTATGTTTATTTTATCCTAATAAAGTTATTTTATATTCTTGTAAAAATAACTAATTTCGTTTCCTTAAATCTGATTCGTTTTTAAAAATTTTATTTCTTTATTTTGTTTTGTAAGATCAAAAATGCATCAAACTACGAATTGCAAACTCGGACTCTTCCGATAAAAATATCTTTCCGGTTTTCCTATCTCTAACACTCATGTCTCTAGTATTTGTAAATGTTTATGTTGCATTTCACATTTGTAACCATGATCGACTGGGAACGTTACTAAATGTTTTAATTTTTATCTTATATTTGATTGTTATTTCTTCTCTTTTAATAAACTTCTTAATTTTTTTAAACGATATTATATTTTTACCATATCTGCCTGTTTGCAAGCACTCATCAAGCTCCGTCGTCCTTGAAAATATAACAAAACTTTGCAAAATAATACCTTAAACACGAGGTGAGTGGATCCTTTAAATTTTTGGACCGCCACACAAGTATATAATTTTTCAGCTACATCGTTAGGTTTTTACAGTTTTTATTTTTTAATGTTGGTACACGAAATTAAACTTCAAACAGTCAGGTGACGTTTGCGTCTAGTTGCAGTCAAAACATACGTAATGAAGCACAACCTAACCTTAAACAGTTGTCAAATAAATTCGAAATGTCAATGTCACCAACATATTGTATGTTACCAAATACCAATAAATCCCCTAATATCTAAACGATCAAAATTTTTAACGTTTTTAACGTAAATAACGCAAAATAGAAAAGTGCTATAAAGAACTAGTTTCATAAGGCAATTTAGTGGACTCGTCAACTAAAATTCGCCTTATGAAACATGTCATTTAATATACTATTATATTAATGCTGTTCAATATGGTTTCTATCTTCTCAGCTATTGTAATTATTGAATTCTACCGTCGACGATTTTGTATTATAATCCATGTCTCCACTAGCATTCTTCCTAAAACATCTTAGTATGCATTCTCGGTGCCTTACCAGAATTAAACACAAAAGCAAAAATTGTGATTTACTCTGCAGTATTATAATATTGATAAAAGACTATGTATTAATCTTATGCTGTTTCCAAAACAATACTGATTTTGGGAAAAAATACACATTTTTTACAAAACAAACCTAACAAAAATTAAACGATTTACTGAGATTTAAAATCGCTTATTACATATAGGAAGCTCATGTGAAGTTGGCCCCACCCAAAGCGTATTTAAAAAAACCACTTTGGGAGAAACAAGAATTATTACGAAACAAACTTAAACAAACAAAGGACAAACGATTTACATAAATTTCGAAACGATATTTCAATATGGGGGGCTTGCATGCACTTGGCCCACCCAAACCTATACTACTCAAAAAAACTTATTCAAGTGAGAAAACAAACTAAAATTTTTACAAAACAAACCTAAACGAACGAAAAACAAACGATTTAAATAAATTTCTAAACAATTTTGAAATATGGGGAGGCTCGCGTGAAGTAGACCCCACCAAAACCTATACTCAGGAAAAACAATTTGGGCGGAAAACAAACAAATTTTTTTACAAAACAAACCTAAACAAACAAAAAACAAGCGATTTAAATAAATTTCGAAACGATTTTTAAATATGAGAGGGGGTGTCTTGCGTGAACTTGGCCCCGCCCAAACCTATACTCAAAAAAAAACTATTTAGGCGGGAAAACAAACGAAGATTTTCACAAAACAACTTTAAACAAACGATTTAAATAAATTTCCAATTGATTTTTAAATATCGGAGGCTCGCCTGAACTTGGCCTCGCTCAAACCTATACCCAAAAAACTTATTTAGGCGGAAAAGTAAACGAAAACGAAAATTTTTCAATATAGGAGGGCTCGTGTGAAGTTGGCCTCGCTCAAAATTATATTCAAAAAAACCAATTTGGGCGAGAAAACAAACGAAAATTTTTACAAAACAAACGAAAAACGAACGATTGAACCTATTTCTTATTAGGGGGGCTATTTGGGCGAGGCCAACTTCACAAGGGTACTATCACGCGCCCCGCTCAATTTCGGCTGCCTCTTGAAGACAAGGTAGCATGGAAACGTATGATATTAAAAAAATTCTCATTCATTACCTAATTATTTTACAAAAAATATGTAAATATATTTTTTTGCACAATTGCCTGCTCTTTCGAATGGTCTTACTTAAATTCTATAAACACGCTTATTAAATAAGTTATTAGCAAAAAAATCTATATTTTTAACAATTATTATTAAATAAAAAAATCGCACACTATTTTGCGCTACGGACTCTTGGGATTATGTTTTCAGATATCAAAACGAAGATATTCCAACAAAATCTAAAACTCCCGGAATTTGTTCGAAGTTATTTTCCTGGTTGACTCCATTATTCTTTTAAATCCCATATTATAGGTTGGAAGGCCGTGTGGTGTTCCATACCAAATATTTTAAACTGAAATTTAATTTATCATCTGTCAAAAAGAGTCTCCAAACTTCAAAATTTCTGTGTATTTTTGTTTTTGGGCTGGTGTGGATAAAACCTTTGTATTATATTTTGTTGTACTGGTAACAAAACGCTTCTTGTGTGTTTTATACGCGTTATACGCAGGGCCCCCGTAACCGGGCGTGCAACGCGTGCTACGCAACTGAAAGTTTGGTAAAAAAATTTTTAATCCAGAAAAAAAATATAAAAAAAAAATTAAAAAAATAATAATGCGCAGGGTGAATAAAAATAGAGAGAAATTAAAAATTCAAATATTTAACTAGTTTGCTGTTTGTCGCCTTTCGGTTCTCAACTGCTCGCTCGGGCTTTAGTTCTCGGAGACTTAGGTCGTTTGACTTGCCGCTTTGAGGCCGGTGTGTTTTCAGTGACCGTTTTACTGCTGCTCGTATTCGCTTCGCTATGGTTGTCGTCGAACTGTGGAATAAAAATAAGTAAATGCCTTTACTTGTCAAGTTTCAAGCAAATAATTAGTGGCCACATTTAATTTTTAAGGATTAACAAGTATTAACTTTCGGATTGACGGGTAAAAGCGTTCACTTGTTTTTATCCACCCGACCTAATGTAAGAAATATTTATTTTGGTGCTACGACATATTAAATTTTCATTCAGTTTTAACTTAAGGTTTTATTAAACACTTAGAGATGAAATTAATAATTTTATCAATATTTGTATATAATATACATAATAAGTTAAACTACTACTTTAAATCAATTCTGGTGCACTAAAAACGGGAAAATAATTCTAAAGATTCTAACCTCTTTAAAAATTAACAATTAATTTAAAATGTGGGATGTAGGTTAAAATATTTTTTTAGCGAACTTGCGCCCCCACGTTTTTATTTTTAATTGTTAAATGTTCCAGAGGTTAGGATATCTCAGAAATATTTTTACCTATACTTTCTATTTTTTGGTTCTTAGTTTTTCACTTGACTAAATTCAGGATAAAAAGACCTTTAAAACGAGGTATCACTTGATCTTCTTCTAATTTAAAATTTTTAAGGGCAGCTCTCACCCTCGCTCAGGGGTTGATACTGTGGGGTTAAACATAAAGTATGATAATATAATATTTTCACGGAAACCTAAAATATGTGCGGAAAGTTTTGCAAGAATCGGTTGAGTAGAAGTAGTTCAAAAAGCTATTGCAAGATTGAAAACAAACAATAAACAAGTATACAGGTCGAGCGATATTAAATAAAATCGTTTATTAACAATTAAACTCTTATTTTAAATTTTTGTTAATATTTAACATTTTTTTTGGAAATAAAGAATTGCATTTTTTTAAACCGAATCCGAATATTATGCAGTATTCGTAAATCGCCAAGCTTGTCTATAAACGTGAAAACTTGTCCGGAATTGCATTTTTCCAGTTCGGACTCGAAAGGTTCACGGGGTATAAATTAAAACAACGAAAGGCGTTACCTAATCAGTTCTTGATATTCACACAAGAAAACGGAAGCTAAATTATAAATTAGACGTGTTTTAAAGTGGTAGAAAGAAAGAATCGCGGAAAAAATACCCCATGAAAAAATACCCTGCAAAATATACCCCGCGAAAAAATTCCCCAGGAAAAAATATCCCACTGAAAAAATACTCCCGGAAAAAATACCCCGCAAAATAACCAAACGGTAATTCGAAAATTTTGCATTACCATTCCGATAATCTGTTAATTCCAATCTATTTAGTTATTCCATTATTCTTGTAAACAATAACCATTTGAGAAAGGTAATGGTAATCTTATTTTAATGATAACCCTAACCCTAATGAGCCTTGCAAGAAAATAGTGATTATGTTATGTATTATCTTTTGTAATTAACCTTTTGAAATAAATCCTTTGTTTGAAATGCCTAGATCCTTATATAAACCAAAATTTTGAAATTTAATTTACTTTGATTTTAACGATGGAAGTGATAACATCCAACAAAGGCGGCGAAAAGTTATTGTTAAGTGGTTATATGTATGTGGCTGCGTCTTTGTTTGTCTTTTTATGTGGTGCTATGACAGTTACTTTTATTGTTTGTGTTATTTCTCACCACGTCAAAGACCTTTTATCATTAAATCATTATATTTACTCGACATATGTATGGAAAAAGGAAATATTAACGAATTTGAATTTAAATGTTTGAGTCACTCGTAAATGGGACTGAGTTTGCGGGGTATTTTTTCCGAGGGTATTTATTCAGTGGGATATTTTTTCCTGGGGAATTTTTTCATGGGGTTTGTTTTTCGGGGTAATTTTTCATGGGGTATTTTTACCGCCGCCCAGAAAGAAAATATTCGATTCGATCAAGTGTTTTATATTTTTTGTTATTGTGTTTGGTGTGGAAATTAAATTAAGGGTAAGTTTTATATTATATCATGTACAAAATAATATAAATAATTGGATATATTCTAATAAAGCAATAAAATCCAAAATTAGTTTTTTAAGGCATATAAGAATGTTTATTTTAAAAATTTTGTCAATGTAAATAGTCACCCTTTATATTATTATACAATAGTTACATAGTTAGATTCTATGTAAAACTCGAGGATAATTATTTCAAATAATATAGCTTTTAACTATTAAAATTAAAAAAAAATATTATACAAATTTTGTTATGCCAAGTTATTGTCTATAAAATTTCAAATTAAATAATAAATGTCTTGTTTATAGGAAAAAAATGCAAATGTAATTTCTGAAATAAAAATTAAAATTTCTAAAAAACCATTTAAAATAGGTATAGGATATTAAATATACAAAAATCTAGGTGATTAGACTTTTACGTGTTACCTTAATAGGTAATAATATACAGGGTGTTTCATTCAAATTACCGAAGTTGACATCTCTTTCCGGTGTAGCCGGTAGTGCCAAAACTGTCAAAATATTTTATTCGTCTATCATCCAACGATCGCACCACGTTTCTTTTTTAAATGTTTCCTGAGCCTAGTACATCTTAATACATTTTATATTGATCTATCATATTAGCTTATATTAGCTTCACTTGCTTAATTCTAAGAACCACAGAAGAGAAAACGACCTTCTGGCGCAAAATTTCGGGAGCAAAAAAAAGAAAGGGAGAAGATGGCTGGCAAAATGAAAGATTTCTTGGCGAAAACTTCAGTTTCCAATGCAGAAACAGAAGCTTTAGAGAGTCAATTTTCTGAAGCGGTCGCTGCTTCACCTGTTCCTGCACTTGAACCATCTACGAGTACATCAACTCTCAGTGAAAACGTAGAATCGGTCGAACCCACCGGCTCAACAATAGAGGCTATAAGTGAAGCTGAAACCGAAGCCTTGACTGAAATGGGTCCTGAGATGACAAGTACCATTCTTCTATCAGAGGATCCTGGTCTGTGGCCTAGAACCATTAACAACGAGGAAGTCAGAAGGTTGGTTGAACGAGGACCTCCTTTGACAGGATGCAATTATCAATTTCCTACAAATCAAGACAAAAGAAAATTTTCAAGTACGTAGTTTGTCAGAAAACTGGAGAATGGTGAAACAACAGAGAGAATTAGGTTTATTTATTCAGTTTCAAAAAACCCTATATTTCGCTTTTGTTGTAAGGTTTTGGGTAAAACTATTAATACTTTTTCTGATTCAAATGGTTTTTCTGATTGGCAACACTTATCGTTGGCTATAAAAAGACATCAATTGTACATAATGTTCATATGAACACATGGATGAGTTTGAAAAAAATGTTAAAATTATCTACTACTGTAAACGATCATCATTTACGGGTTTTAGAAACCGAAAAAAATATTAGCATGATGTTCTGGAAAGAATTGTCGCAGTCGTAAAATTTTTGTCCCGACAATATCTAGCATTTCAGGGTTCTTCTAAAATACTTTTTCAACATGATAACGGAAATTTACTTAAGGCTGTCGAGATGATTTCTTCATTTGACCCTGTGATGAGATAACATCTTAGTAGAGTGCAAAACTCCCAGGAAAATTCTTAAAAAAAAACTCATTATTTAGGCTATCACATTCAAAACGAAATTGTAGAATTAATATCTTCTAAAGTAAAAAATAATATCTTAAATATGGTACGCAGTTCCAAATATTATTCAATAATTATGGACTGTACGCCAGATACAAGTCACACAGAACAAATAAGCCTTGTTTGGCGTTATGTGGTGTTAAATCATGATTGTAAAAAAGCTTTTAGCCCAATATTCGATTCTACAGGAGAAGGACTATTTAATTTTGTAGTTGAACTTTTACGAAATTTAAATTTAGATATTATAGACATGAGAGGTCAAGGGTATGATAACGGTGCCAATATGCGTGGAAAGCATATTGGCTTACAAAACGTATACTGGACGTTAATCCTCGAGCTTTTTTGTGCAATGCGCTGCACCAGTGGCGTAACTATGCAAGTGTCAGGACAAGGCAACGTGACACAGAAAAAAGCACTTCTATTTTTCATTCTTATCTTAAATTCCATCCAACAATAATTCGTTAAATCTTAAACCATTGCTATAAACAAACGAGTAGTAATAGTGACATAGTGATAAGTACAATTAAAATTTTATTTATTATGTAAGGACATTAGAATATTCGTCATTCGAGCATAAGTTGTATCGGTGAAATAATATTTTTTAGCTAAGGCGCGGCGTAACTCTGACTGTGACTGTGCTACTCTTAATTGTTTTGGTTTATGATACTGATATGCGTTGATGTTGATACTGTTGATGCATAAACAATAGCATGTATAGTTCCTCTTTCACGATGTAGTAAACCCAGCAAGCATAAAGACACGCAAAGATTAGTAGATTAGATTAGTACATACATTTACATTAACATTCTAAAAGATAACTTTTTATAAAGGAAGCGAGACTTGAAACTTAAAAATAGTGTAACATACCGGAAATGGTGACTCATTATTCCGAACAATCTAGATGTATGAATCATAATTACGATGCCTGCAGACGCAGACAGCATTACGTAAATTATTAGTCATCGAACTTTAGAAGATTCGATAAGGTTGCTTGCGTCATCGGTACCTATACAAGCAACGCTGCAACGCACGATAATTCATGGTTAGTACTTGTTATAGTTATGTTTAATGTTATATGTAATATTATTATTATTATTATTATTATTATTATGAGCCAAGTGCCAATATAACCTGTGTTCGGTGTTCCATGTTCTGAGTCTTCTGTGCTGACAGCACAGTGCTGTGTGAAATAAAACATCAAAGCAAACAAATAGCCACTGCCAAGGTCAACTGCACAAACAACTAAGGACTAAGGCAATTTTACTTATTTGTATGTTTGTTTAGAGTATTATAAGATGTTAAAATTTTGATGGGTGAAAAAGAAGGAAAGATTGCATCACAAGTTTCAGCTAATAATAATAATAATAGTTTAAAGTTAAAACTGCAAAGATTTTGATTTGTACTTTCTTTCACGCCTTTTACTTGTTTCCCCATCAGTGTCGAGCAGTTAGCTTCGGTGTTTATAAATTTTTGATTATGAACATAGGGATGAAGCATCTCAAAATGCCAAAACCGCGTTTAAAGTTAATTTTTTAAAGAATAATTGATCAAGTACTAAGTTCTTTAAATAGTAGATTTGATATGATCTCTAATTATGACAATGTTTTGGTTTTTAGTAATATTTTTACATTATGTGACGATGATCTCTAAAGAACTGCCAAGCTCTACAACAGAAGCTGACTGATGCGGTAAAGATGGAGCAGATGTTTTGTTTAATGAGATTAAAGCTTTAAAGTTATTTTCAATTCATTCTTCAAATCCTTTGGATATATTGCAATATATATTTGAACACAATCTAACCTCATCTCTGCCAAATGTTACAATTTCCTTAAGAATACTCTTAACTTTACCAGTATCTGTGGCTTCTGGAGAAGTCATTTTCAAAATTAAAAATAATAAAAATTTTCTTCGATCAACTATACATCAAGAGAGACTATCTGGGCTAGCAATATTAGCTATAGAGCAGGAGATTAACAAAATCGATTTTGATGAAGTAATAAAAGAATTTGCTGCCGTTAAATCAAGAAAAACACCTATTTAACCTAATAAAAGTTGTAGTTTTAAGTGACGGATTAAAGATGTTTTTTTTGTTATTAATTATTATTTATTAATTATTAATATTAATTAATTTATATAAATTAAATTAAAAAAAAATTCTGTTGTTTTATTATAAAAGAAAAAAAAAATTTTTTTTTATAACTGGATTTCGTACACTAATGAAGGGCGCCAAAATAATGTCCCGCACGCGGGCACCGCTCAGCCTTGCGGGGGCCCTGGTTATACGACACTTACACAATAAATAACTGTTATTAGCTTGTGAATATATTTCTTTACGAAAACTAGTAAATTATTTCAAGTCTTACGCCATGATAATCTTTCTACAAGCACAGTTTAAGCTGTGCTACAAGCAAAGTACTAACGAGTATGGCCGTAGTCATACGAGTAAGTACCTTCGGCGTCATCCTCAAACCAAGCGCAAACGGTGTCTTATTCTTTAGATTAGAATTTATATATATATAACGTTTACAACCAAAATTAACCCTTATTTATTTATTTAATTATTTAAAGCAGTGTTTTGTTACGTCTACATTCTCAAAATGTTTTGGGGTACGTATGGTTTACAAATTGTTACTTTTTCAGAATCGAAAATATCACATGTGTTAAGTAGGTGATTAAATTTTTGATTTTCAAAAAACTAATTTTGTTATAATAGATCTAAGATTAAACAACGTTTTAGTATTGATTTAAAATATGCAAAAAATGCAAAAACCAGTCAAAATGTGTAAGACGAATTAAATTAATATTTACGCGGCGATAAACTTTTGCCATTTTCAAAGAAAAACATCTGCCCAGCATATTTTACAATTTTATAGAATTTTCTACTCTGAAAAAATTTAAAATATTACATTTCCAAGAAAGGGATGCTATATTTTAATTCAAAATTCCTAATAATTTTAAGTTTAAACATGTTAATTTTGAATTTAAAGTTTTATTTTTATTGTATCGTTCGTAAGCCGGGCATATGGTTTATTTTGATAACGGATGGTGTTTTCTTTGAAACATAAACGTTAAGTTTAGCTTTTTCAATTTGCTTCACCAAAAATATTAATTTCTTTGCCACAGGCTTAATAATGAAACCGAAAAAGCACTACAGAGCTGTAATGAATCGTCCATTGCACATATCAATGGCAGCTTTAGATAGCGATTTGGCAGCTGATCAACCGATTCAGCTGATGATACTTTTTCAACAACGTAAATATTTACTCTGTACCCTACGGAAAGCCCGAACAGAACAGTGTCAGCTTGATCTTAACTTTGAGGTAACAATTAATTTGTAATTTGTACATCGTAATGGACTTTATGTAGGCAGGTGATGAAGTAACATTTACTACAAATGGTGATGACCACTACAGTATTCATTTAAGTGGATACTCGCAAGATCAATTTGATGCGATTAAACCAAAACTGAAAAGGGAGCAGAAAAGTCCCAAATATGAAGACTGTAAGTAAATTAAGCCTAATAATCTAGATTATTAATCATAAATTTAAAGCCCATGTAGAAAAATTCAAACTCGCATCTTTACTTGATGAATACGATTCGAACGATACTGATGAAAGTTTTCGCGTATCTCAAGCAAGTAAAAGTGATGATAGTGATGAAGATACAGATGAAGAAGAAAATGATTTGAATGATAATGAAGATAAAAAATTTAATATATGTGAAGTAATGGAGGTTGATAGTAATAAAGATGAAGACCAAGAAACTAAGGTATAGGTTGTGTTTTAAAAGATTTGAATGATGGTTGATATACTGTAATAATTTAATTGTTACCTATAGCTGTCATTTCACCTAATTTATTTAATATTTGAAATTGAATGTAAAAATGTTATTTAAAATTATACACTGTATTTTTCTTGACTTCGTTGTATAATTATTAGTGCCTTAGTCCAATATAAGCTAGTCTTTGTACATATTTATATTGTAATAATTTACAGTATTGTTATTTAACACAATACTACAAATTAAACCATTTTCTGTAATAAATGTTAAGATTAAATGCAATAAACTACCACTTATTAGTTGAGTTGATTGGCTTATTTCCACGGTTATTGCTTTTATAGCGCGACGTTTCGGAAGTGAACTCTGCTTTCGTCATCAGGCTTAGTCCTGAGAAGGACTGTTTTCGAACTTTAGTCGAATTCATATGATATGATTCTTTCCCAAGCACTTGACTACTCTCAAATTCGAGCTTAGTACCTTTCACTTACAAATCAGACACCTTTATTGCTGAGCCACTGAGTAATCCATATATATATATATATATATATATATATATATATATATATATATATATATATATATATATATAGGGTTATTCACGTTATACGACACGGAAGATTGTGGCCATATATCTTAGTTTTAACAAAGTTTTATTTTTTGAGTGAATACATATCTATCAGAGGTACATTTTAAAATTATAGTCACAATATACAGGTTGTTCCAAAAACCCGATACATGTCAAAGTTTTTTTTAAAATGGGACACCCTGCATATTCTTACTTTTTAGATTTATACGGTCAAAATAAAAGTGAGTTTCATTAAGGTTTACCTCTACTAAACCTAAAGGCTTTTAAGATATTTTGCATTTTGTGAAAATGTAGTAATAATTTCGACACGTTTGTAGTTAAATTTTTCATGAGCGCTTCTGTACTAAATTTGGGTACTGTTCAACTAATTGAATAAGCTTCATGTTGCATTTGTGCAAAATTGATTATCGTATACAAGGTGTTCAAAAATGTTGACCTTACATTGTCAATATTTAAATTGCAATAACTTGATTATTTCAAATGGAACCCCCTGTATCTCATATCAACGTCAGTTGTAGAATTTTATTCTCTATCAAACGATATTACACTTCCCTATAGCTAAATATTACAGTTCTCATGAAAAACTCACATTTAGTGAAAGTACACCGATTTTAACTATTTTAGCATCTATCAAGTCAACCATGAAATTTTTACAGGTTAAATGTTATTGCTGTCAGTTTATTTATGTCAGTTCTTATGTTGTGATTCATTCTGTCGAGTTAGTTTGGGAGTTCTATTATAATTAATTATCCAAAATGAAAGTTTACGGCAAAGAAGAAAAGAGTCGATATGATTTTTATTCTTGGAAAACTGTTTATTGGCGTCACGAGTTTACGCTCAGAGATTTCCTAACAGGAATCATCCGAACAAATATGTTTTTGAAAGACTTTTGGCTCAATTCAGGCAATGTGGCAGTATAAAAAGCCGACCAGAACGAAACCTGTGACACAGGACGAGACACTGAATTTGATGTTATTGCCTCCGTAATAGAAAATCCCAATATAGGGCAAAACCAAATAGCCCAGAATATTAACGTTAGTCAAGCTAGCGTTTCTAGAATTCTTAATAAACATAAATGCCATGATTATAAAATCCAACGTCACCAAGAACTTTCGGTAAATGATTTTGATAATCGAGTTACATTTTGTATCTGGGTGCTGGATAAAATCGCAGAAAATGAAAACTTTTCCAATCTAGTTCTGTTCAGCGATGCATGCACATTTCACAATAATGGCTACGTCAACAGGCATAACTTCCATTATTATTCAGACTGCAATCCGCATCAATTTAGAACAGTTGATAATCAACACAGGTGGTCAGTTAATGTTTGGGGCGGAATAATGGGCGAATATTTAATTGGTCCATATTTTTTTAATTTGCATTTAAATGGAAGATTATTTTCAGAATTTTTATCAAATGAACTTTCAATTTTATTAGAAGATATCCCCTTAAACAAGAGGGCGAACATGTGGTTGCAAATGGATGGAGCTCCCGCACATTATCATCGTGATGTATGAGATTTTCTAAACACTCATTTCGAAAATCGTTGGATAGGAAGAAATGGCCCCCAGTGTTGGCCTCCACGATCACCAGCACTTACTTCACCAGATTTCTTTCTATGGGGATATGTGAAAGGGATTGTTGATAATACACTCCCAACTACACCAGATAACATGAAGGACCGTATCAGAGAAGCTTTCCAAAGTATCCAACCAGAAATCCAAAGGGAATACAAATGTGTTTGGAATCAGACGGTCGTCACTTTGAACATTTATTATAAATAGTAAACTGTTTTTTTTTTGCATTTTCATCATAAAAAAATCATAATCAAAAGTTTTATTATTATTAAATCAACAACTAACAGCAATAAAATTTTACCTGTAAACCAGCAATAGATGTTAAAATAGTTAAAATCGGTGTACTTTCACTAAATGTGAGTTTTTCATGAGAACTGTAATATTTAGCTATAGGGAAGTGTAATATCGTTTGATAGAGAATAAAATTCTACAACTGACGTTGATATAAAATACAGGGGGTTCCATTTGAAATAACCAAGTTATTGCAATTTAAATAATGACAATGAAAGGTCAACATTTTTGAACACCTTGTATAAGATAATCAATTTGCACAAATGCAACATGAAACTTATTCAATTAGTTGAACAGTACCCAAATTTAGTACAGAAGCGCTCATGAAAAATTTAACTACAAACGTGTCTAAATTATTACTACATTTTCACAAAATACAAAATATCTTAAAAGCCTTTAGGTTTAGTAGAGATAAACCTTAATGAAACTCACTTTTATTTTGACCGTATAAATCGAAAAAGTAAGAATATACAGGGTGTCCCATTTAAAAAAAAAACTTTGACATGCATCGGGTTTTTGAAACAACCTGTATATTGTGACTATAATTTTAAAATGTACCTCTGATAGATATGTATTCACTCAAAAAATAAAACTTTCTTAAAACTAAGATATATAGCCACAATCTTCCGTGTCGTATAACGTGAATAACCCTTGTGTATATATATATATATATATATATATATATATATATACAGGGTGTAAATCAAATAGGGGCCACCCCTGTAACTTTTGAATGGGTCTTTAGATTTTGTTCAAATCAAAAAGTGGGTTATATTAGTAACCGTTTGTGATTTTTTACATAAAAAAACAATATGGCCGATTTCCGGTTTCATCGTAAGCAAAAGCTGAAAATTTAAATGGAATACCCTGTATATTTTTACATATTTGGATTCTAGGACTTCAAATACATACAGTTCATCTGTCAAGATAATTGACGTACAATTACCCCCACAATATTATTTTTCCTAATAATTAATTTTTGTGGAGTTTGTTAACGATCAAATTTAAAAATTACGGTTTTTACTAAAACTCACTGTTCCCAATAAAAACATACATGGACCACCCTGTATATTAAATAGCTCTTTCAAATACTAGTAAAACAATATGCATAGTAATTTCCTTAGTTCCTAAATAACGCAGTAATTTTTAATTTTCTAATTGTTATTAACACAACATGCTCCAGAAGCCGATTCTGTCAAAGTAAAATGGCGATTGAGTTGATATTTAGCAGATGAACTGTATATATTTGAAGCCGTAGAATCTAAACATGTTTTTTTATGTAAAAAATGCCAAACTGGCACTAATATAACTCACCAACATTTAAACAAAATCTGACGACCCGTTCAAAAGCTACAGCGGTAATTTACACCCGGTATATATGAAACCTTTTTGTGGTTGCGCAGTAGTTTATTGAGCATGTTGTGCCGTAACCTATTGCGCAGGTGTATTGCGGTTAAACTCTTCGCGCATTATTGGAATCCATATGGGTATCATTTCCACATTAGCTTGGCTTATTAGATTTTCTGCTAGTGCGATGTATGTGGCTTACTTGAGTTTCCGGCGAGTTGTATTCTCCTCACTTGCAAAGTTGCAACTATCTGTACGTTATCCCGTTGGATGCGGTACTTATTGTATATCCCTTATTATTAACCCTTTCGGACCTGAATTATTAATTTCGACGAAAAAAATTGCACGGTTTTTCAATGCGCATGTCATGGACAACAATAGTAAAATTGTTTTAAAAGAAAATTTTCGAAAAATGTTTTTTTAATGTATATGTAACCAACGGGTTTCAAGTGTTACAAAACAATGAATTATATATATATATATATATATATATATATATATATTTCTATAGGAAACAGTTGTTAGTAAGACGCCATATAATTGTGCACGTTACGTTTTTGGCAAAATACAATGCATCTTGAGGAACAACCTTCAAATTTGCATCACCAAATCTTTACCTTCCTATCTACATATGTAATCGACTTTTTGTTTCACTAACATTAAATCTACTTCATTTTATTACGTGTGTGTGTTGTGTGTGTGTGTGTAAGTGTGGGGGAAGGGTGTATGTGTGGGTGTGTGTGCATGGGGGAGGGGGTGGATGTGTGGGTGTGTGTGCGTGGGCGCGTGTGTGGATGTGTGCGTGCGAGCGAACGTACGCGCGCGTACGTGTGTACTTCGCGCGTGTGCGTGTGTGTTCGTACGCATGCGCGCATATGCGTGTCTGTACGTGCGCGCGCGTGCGCGCGTGTGTGCGTGTGTGTACACATCGGATTTTAATGAAACTCTATATTTAATATTACCTCTAAAATAAAATCTTCAAAAGTAATTACACTTTTTACTTTCTTATGCACGAAGCCATAAGTATTGTTTTCGTAAGAAAATCGATGTCGAGCTTTCAACGGATATATACATTTTGAAAACTATCTAGAAAGTACGCATCGAATTTTAATGAAACTATATTTAGTGATATCTCTAAAATATCTAGATTCTATCAAATTTTGATTAAAAACGGTTTACAAATTAAGGTACTTTATAGAGGGTACTAAGATACAAATCTGATGGCGCCAGCACTTGATTCTTTTATACTGGTGTATTGTGTTAGCAAAGAATATCTTTATAGGGCAAAGAGATTAAAGCGAACATCTTTTTATAGCGCTCTTGTGGGACGGGTTATATGGTGGCATAGGTCAGCCTGAGAAAGGCTATTCTTGATTTATTAAAATTTTAGTTCACATGAAATGTGCAGAGTGCAGTCTTATTCCTTACTTATATGCACCTAATCAATTTATAAGTATTTAAATTTAAATTTCTATTTAGACATGTAATTAAGTTCTTTAGCGTAATTACACACAATACAAAGCACTAAAATTGTATTTTTTTCAATGTTATAAAATAATAATGTACTTATATCTTTAAAATGTATCCAAGGTGGGTGTCTACTGCATGGACGAAGGATTTCTCCTTAACTATTAGAGATATCAAAACCAATTTTGGTGTGGTAATACACAACCATTGGACCTACATTCTAAAAATATTTAGGTATATACAGGGTGATTGACAAAAATATTACAACCAACACCTGTGTCTTTATAAATGGAACACCCTGTATATTTTTGCATTTTTTGATTCACTGTTACATTTAGAATAAAATTATAGAAATTTGTGTCTGTATCACTAACCGTTCTGCAGATATCGTCACTTTAGCACCAAAATAGAGTTAACTTTGGAACCACGATGCGAACGTTGTCACCGCGATTTTGTAAATCTGTTTATACCACCGACTATTAATAATAGTCTATTAACAAACTGGAAATTTTTTCGAAAACATGTAAAACTGTACAGAATGATTAACTTACGCGAAATGTAATTTTTCCCAATTTTTTCAAATGCAACACCCTGTATATTTTTTCACATTTCGATTCCCCGTGAAAAGTAGATACTAATTGATAATAAGTTTCATAGCCATAAGACGGACCTTTCGTGAGATATTGACGCTTTATTTGAAAATATTGACATACAGAAGAACAAATAAAACAGAATTCAGAGCAAATAAGAAAATACGAATGGCAAATAAATTCTTTAACTGATAGGAAAACTTAATTAATAAGTAAACAATAAAATAATTCTCTACACCTAAAAATAAGTTGAACAAGTAAACATAAACGAATAAGACCATAAATTCAAATTAAATGTTCAAAATGCTGACCACGCCTAGCTAAACACTTTGCAATTCGTTCGGTAAACGAAATATTCACTCGCAACAACATTAGAGGTGAAATGGATTGAAACGCAGCTATAATTCTATTTTTGATATCTTCGCTTGTGGTGGGAGGGTGTTGGTAAACTTATTCTTCAACGTAGCCCCAAAGGAAGAAATCAAGAGGCGTAAGGTCTGGTGATCTGTCTGGCCAGTTTTGCACACCACCTCGTCCTATCCACCTTATCGGATAATTTCTAACGAGATATTCACTTACGTTAATTGGATAGTGTGGAGGGGCGCCATCCAGTTGAAACCACATCGTACGAATATTATCTACCACGATATTTTCCAAAAGCTTGGGTAAATCGTTTTCCAAAAACTGTAAATATCTTTCTCCAGTAAGACTCCCATCAAAGAAAAAAGGACCAATCACATTAAAATTGATTATACCACTCCACACATTAACTGACCATCGATGCTGGTGATCAACAACTCTTAAGATGTGTGGATTAGTATCTGAATAGTGGTGATAGTTATGTGTATTAATATTACCATTATTATCAAAAGTTGCCTCATCCGTAAATAAAATGTTATTAACAAAATTGGGTTCTTGATTGACTTTAGTAGTTACCCATTGGCAGAAAGATTCACGATTTTGAAAATCTATTTCACTTAAAGCTTGATGTTGCTCGATATGATAAGGATGCAATTTGTTTTTTTTAATAAAGCTGCGAGCTGTATTTCTATTTAGATCTAGGTGTCCACGTAACTCTCTGGTACTAATTTTCGGATTTCTATAAGAGATGCCACAACTTGAAACTCAATTTCTTCATTTGGGCTTGTTTTTCCGCGCATGGGTAACACGCACTTCCAGAATTTATAAATCTCTCAGCTACATTCATAACCGATACTTTCCGCGGCTGTCTTCTCTCTGGGTATCGTTCACAGTACAAACGGGTAGCCAGCCAAGCATTTCTTTGAGCTTCGCCGTAAATAAAGATCATATCGACCATTTCTTCTTTGGAAAATTTCATTTTATACAAAAATTGACAAAACGACAATGCAAAAACACACAAACTAATGGAACAATATTTTAATGATTATACAAACGTCAAAACAATAGATGCAATTGGTCCTCTTTATTACGACCTGATTTATTTTGTTGAATTCTATTGTCATAGTAAATTTGTATTTCAGAATATTTTTACGTAAAAGCGTCAATATCTCAAGAACGGTCCGTCTTATGGCCATGAAACTTATTATTTATTAGTATCTACTTTTCACGGGGAATCGAAATGTGGAAAAATACACAGGGTGTTGCATTTGAAAAAAATTGAGAAAAATACATTTCGCGTAGGTTAATCATTCTGTATAGTTTTACATGTTTTCGAAAAATTTCCCAGTTTAGATTTACAAAATCGTCGTGATAACGCTCGCATCGTGGTTCCAAAGTTAACTCTATTTTGGTACTAAAGTGACGATATCTGCAGAACGGTTAGTGATACAAATACAAATTTCTATGCTTTTATTCTAAATGTAACAGTGAATCCAAAAATGCAAAAATATATAGTGCTTTCCATTTAAAAGAACACGGATTTGGGTTGGTATATTTTTGTCAATCATCCTGTATATACCTAAATATTTTTAGAATGTAGGTACAATGATCGTGCATTACCAGACCAAAATTGGTTTGGATATCTATAATAGTTCAGGAGCAATCTTCCGTCCACGAAGGAGACTCCCACCCTGTATATGCACTTAATGCTTTTATGCAAAATATTGTACATTTTGCAGAACCTATTATGATAAATAATGAATTATTATTATGTATTTCAACAAGTGTGTAAAAGATTAATGGATAAACAAGGCATTTGATTTTTAATTTGTTTTGACTTGGACGATAGTTTCGGAATATATACGTCATGCAGTAATATGCAGATCAATTTTTTTTATTTAATTAATTTTCAAGACTTTGTACGAAATGCTTTTATAAAGAAAACATCCAAAATGAATTATGTTTGAAAAAGAGTTCGACACTTTTTGAAGTACAGTTAAAGGTATTCCAGATATTCACAAAGAGTTTTTTAGGAGTCGTATAAGGTGTTTTAAGGGCTCTTTTATGATTCTACCAAAACATTTCATTGACATAAATCATCTAGAATTGAATCATCTTCGTAGTAGGTCTTTACCCATTTTTTGTAAATTTAATAGTTTTTGAATATCCGCAAAATGTATCTTCACGCCTTCTATATTTATAAACCAGTTTTAACCAAGTTTGATACAACCGAATAGTAACAACACATAATACTAAATATAGAATTTCATTGATAATCGATACATATTTTTGGAGGTACGGACACTCACAAACATCAAGTTGAAAATGGTCTGGATGATTTTGAAAATGAAAAAGAGTAAACCCGGCAAAAAGTCGACATACATTTTTTCCTCGAAAACAATACTTATGGCTTCGCGCATAAAAAAGTAAAAAGTGAAAAAACTGTTTTGAAGATAATTCCATTCTATATAAGTTATATTAATAAATGTTTTGGGCAGAGTGATCAATAAACCCTTAGAAGCACTTTACATAATCCCTAAAGTACTTTCTTTTGAATATCTAAAAAACTTTTCAGTTTACTTCAAAAAGGACAGAACTCCGATCTAAAGAATTCTAGATAAATTTTCTTTATAAAGGTTTTTCGTAGGAAGCCTTAAACATTAACTGAATGAAAAAAATTTACATGCATATCTCTCCAAGGTGTTTGTTCTTCGTGTATACTTGGAAACAACAGTCAAATTCTTTAACAAATTAAAAATTAAATGGTGTATAATAGATAGTAATGTATGATTCGTTCATTATTTATCATAAATTGTTCTGAAAAGTGTACAATATTTTATATAAAAAAATGTATCTGATGTGGAACGACACAAGGCCTTCCAACTTACAAAGTGGAAATTAAAAGAAATGAAATAATTTTAATGAATTTTTTGAGGATAATTATGCATTTCCTTTTTTAATACGTTCATAACGAAAATAGGCAACATTGTAAAAACAAACAATAATCTATGTCAGATGGAGGTTCATGTCAGATAGATGTTAATACACATCTAGATGCTAACTTGAAAGAAAAATTTCCAAAGCCACCCGTTTCTACAAAAATGTCAATAATACAGTTTAAGCATTTTCTATCCTATTTAATTAACTTTTAGACTTAGTTTGCTTTATATTGAGAAACTTTGTAAAGAAAGGTTATGTAAATTTAATATTTGTACAGCTTAGGTACATTTTAGTAGTATTAAGTATGGTGAAACAGATAGAAAAATTAAGCAAGGAAAGAAAGGCCAACGTCAAGTAAAACGATTTTTTTTGCAATTTGACGAATATGTCAATGAAACTGCTGTATAAACATAGATTTCGAACCACATTCTGCACTAGTTCTGATCAACACGCATGTATCACAGAACTTGGCTGTTGGTCACAGAATTTATTCCGACGAAG
This sequence comes from Vesta saturnalis, assembly GCA_036346205.1. Taxonomy (NCBI): domain Eukaryota; kingdom Metazoa; phylum Arthropoda; class Insecta; order Coleoptera; family Lampyridae; genus Vesta; species Vesta saturnalis. The sequence continues at coordinate 2,036,569 of JARFJB010002450.1, forward strand.
TAGGTATATCAACATAGATTTTGGCCAGATTTTAGCGCAAATGCTAAGTTTATGTGTATACATGTAAATGTAAAAGTACATAATGATGGTGGACACAGTGTAAATGAATTTAACATAATTGACAAATCTAGAATTTGGTAGGATTAGAATAAGTAAAGAAGGATGACTGATTAACTATGAATAAGTAGTTTACTATTTTCAACATTATTTTACTGCAACATTTGACGGTCAAGTATGAATTGATGGACATGCTACTTAAACTGGTTTGTAGTTAGTTTTTTGCAATAGTCAGGTAGTGAATTATAAACATTGACGGTATTATAACTAAAAGAGCGTTCAAAATGTGAGGTTTTAAGCCGAGGAGGAGTAATTAAGGAACAAAATCTGGTGTTTGCACTGAACTTTATCTTTTCATAGAGGTACGGTAGTATTTTGCCAGTAATGATTTTATGGTACAGAGTAGCAGAGTGCACAAATCTTCTGTTTTTCATATTTAACCACTGTATATCAATTAATTTGTGTGAAATGTGTTCATACTTCCTTACACCATAAATCAAGCGTAGGCAGGAATTCTGAATTTTTTTAATTCTTTGTTTGTCCGTAGCATATAAGCAAGGTCCATAGAGAACGTCACAGTAGTTAAACTGCGAGAGGACAAGTGACTCACATACGATAATTTTTAAATCTTGACCAATGCTGTATCGATTTTGAAAGATCAGTTTTAAATTTAAAAATGCTTTCTTTATCATCTCTGAGACTTGTGCCTTAAATCTAAGGTTAGAGTCCATAATCACTCCAAGATTTTAACTATATATATATATATATATATATATATATATATATATATATATACAGGGTGTCCGGTGAGGAACTGTACAAACTGAAATGGTATGTTCCTTGGGTCAATTTAAGTAAAAAAAGTCCCATAAACATAGGTCTGATTCGCAATAGTTACCCAGATACAAGCGTTTAAAGTTTATAAATGATCACATATTTTTTCAAAAGTAATTATTATTATTATGCCGACCTCCACGCCCAATCCACCTATTAGGGTAAGCAACATTTAGATATTCTGTCACCTGTCGACTAAAATGGGGAGGAGCCCCATCTTGTTGAAGAAACATTTGTTGTCTTGTTAGTAAAGGTACTTCTTCCAAAAGCATATGCTTCTCCTGTAAGACGTTCCTCAAACAAAAAAGGTCCAATAAGTTGATCGTCAATCATACCACACCATACATTAACAGAAAATCTGCGCTGAAAGTTAGCTTCTGTTGTACCATGTGGAATTTCATCTGACCACAAATGAGAATTGCGTGTATTGTTCACTCCATCTCTAGTAAATTGCGCCTCGTCACTAAATAAAATGAATGGAACTAGTTGTGGATTTTCTTGTAGCCACTGGCAGAAATTCAACCGCAAAGCAAAATCTCCAGGTTCAAGGTGCTGAACGTTTTGTGTATGATAGGGATACAAAAGCCCATCATGTAATGTTTGCCATACTGACATACGGGGGACTCCCGTTCGAGAAGAAATTCTTCTAACACTCAACCTTGGACTCCGATCAACCATCTGTAGAATGTTTTCTTGCTCATTCACATTTAACTCCACAGGACGATCAGATCTTATTGAAACTGATGGAAATGAACCATGAGTTGGAACGTGTTGAAACACAGAAGAAAAGGTTTGGTGATTTGGAATCCTCCTGTTGGGAAATCTTCGTTCATATTCCCTAACGGCAGCTCTCGCCTTTCCATCACAAAATCCATAAATGTAAATGATGTCAGCATACTCTTCGAAAATTGAAAAGGCATTTTAAATTTAAATTACACTTAATTTACTACAATCCACTTTGTCATTATTAGAACACAAACGAATAAATGACAGATTGTTTCGGTTTTGTTTTTCCAGTTGACTAATAATAATTACTTTTGAAAAATATGTGATCATTTATAAACTTTAAACGCTTGTATCTGGGTAACTATTGCGAATCAGACCTATGTTTATGGGACTTTTTTTACTTAAATTGACCCAAGGAACATACCATTTCAGTTTGTACAGTTCCTCACCGGACACCCTATATATATATATATATATATATATATATATATATATATATATATATATATATATATTTAATATTATTAATTAACTCACAATAAAAAAAAAAGGTAATTATAATATTTATTAAACAAATTAAAGTGTGCCGTGAACATTTAAATAACAAAATAAGCTCATATTCTATTACTAAATTTGTAGAAACAACAGAAAATAATGTACTACATTATCAAAACAAAAAAGTTCTAAATAAATTTAACTTACAACGAAGAGTAACAGCAAAAAATGTAAACAGAAAAAAGTAACAGAAACACAATCATTGAAGTGCTTCAAAATGCCCTCCATTATTTTGAACACACATTTGACATCGTTTTAAAATTTCATTTTGAACTTTTAATAAACTTTGGCTTCTAATTTGTTATATAGCAACACGAATTTTATTTTTTAAATCATCTAGATTACCAGGTTTTACTCGGTACACTTTGTCTTTAATTGCACCCCACAAGAAAAAGTCCAAGGGGGTTAAGTCTGGAAATCGCATCGGCCAAGCTATTGGACCTCGATTTCCTATCCAATCATTGAAACGCTCCTGTAAATAGTTACACACAAGTAATTCATTGTGTGCTGGTGCCCCGTCGTGTTGAAAATAATTCAAATTTTGAATTACGTTCAAGGGAAGGTCGTCCAAAATTTCTTCAAATTCGTTAGATATCTTTCGGAATTTAAAGTGTATTCATAAAAAAACGGTCCAAGGATTTTGGTACCAATAATACCGCACCAAACGTTTACTGAAAAAGCATATTGATCTCTCCTCTCAACAGTAATATGAGGATTATCTTGGGACCATGGGATATGGTTTTTTCTATTGAAGATGCCGTTGTTTATAAATTTTGCTTCATCGATAAAAAGAATGGTTTTCGAGAATTGATTGTTTGCTCGACTTTCATTAATCAACCATGTAGCAAAACGAAAAGAAAAATCTTTTCTAATAATCTTCAACATACAATGTATTTCCTATATGAAAATGATATGGCTTAAAATTATTTTGTTTCAAAATTACGTGGGCTTCATCTTTGGAAGTGTTACACTCGTTCGCAATTTCACGAAGCGATGTAGTAGGTTTAAATGCGATGTAAGCTAAAACATGTTCTTCTGTTTCTATGTTAGCATTAATTTAAAAATTTTGAGGTTTAGTAAAAGCCCCATATTTTTTTTAATTCGATTCGAGTTTGGAAAATAATCTCACATCGGGTTGTCTTCTTTCCATATAAGTTTGAAGATATAATTCCGAAGCAGCATTAGAATCTCTGTTAGACACGTAATAGCAAAAAAGCATATCATTTCTTTCTTCAGAAGAATAAGCCATTAATAAATTAATATTCACTATTTAAGTACGAACTACAACTGGTTACAACAAATAATTCAATATCTACTATTTGATGGTCAATCAATGAAGAGTTTGGTTTTTAATTGTCACAGCACACTACGGCAACATTGCACTCGTTTAGTAAATATTATAATTACAATTTTTTGAAAATTGTGAGTTAACTAATAATACTAAACATACAAAGCTATACATTTTTGAAATCAGAAAAAATAAGACATCGAATGAGTCCATAACCACCTACAGTTGTCATTGAAAAAAATTTATGTTTAGGTTGTAGCTCGAAAAATAATTACTAAAAATATTTTATTCACATTTTCCCATTTTGTGTAAAAATAGCTATCAAAAGCCTCTCTTATAACTTCTTCGTATTTTCAATATTATTAATTAATATTAATATTATTAATTAATTAAAAAGTTGGCAACAACGTTGAATTTTCTTATCGGTATTTGAATTATCATGTAATTCTGCCCAACTTTGCTAATTTAACCGACTAGGTATCTTTAACAAATATAACCACAGAATTTGGGTAGATTCTAGACACCCGGTATGTATATATATATATATATATATATATATATATATATATATATATATATATATATATTTATAGGTTGATTTTAACTTGAAAATGGCAAATGAGACTTTGCCGAAACGGCGTTTTTGTACTGGCAGGAGTCAGAAACGTCACCAGCAGACGCGAGACAACGTCCGGATAAACAACAGTGTTTCATATATATATATATATATATATATATATATATATATATAACAGGGTGGGTGGTAACTTGCAGTTAACTAAAAGTGCTAATAGAGGACCCTAAACTGAACAATTTTCTTAGTGAACTAACAGGCGAAACCCAATAGTAACTAAACTACGGTATTTTAAAAATGATTTCCCACTTGTGGAAAACCACTGGAATTAAAAGATACAATTTTTCGATAAATGAGAGTGCTTGATTGGAATCAGCGATTGTTTCTTGTGTTACAATCTGACTTGTCAATGTCATATCGATCGTTGATTAGTTGACATCTATCAAGTGAGTGACGTGCTCCTACTGTAAGTAAATAAATTTTCAATTTCACAACATTAGAAAGGAAAGATATCATCATACCAATGAACAGTATTGTGACATGTTAATCACTTATGGCTTGGTTAATGAAAATGCTGCCGCAGCAAGGTTTCCCAGGCGAACAATTTCTGATGCTGCAAGATTTCGTAGACTTGTGCATCGAGATCGAATTACAGGGTCTTTGGCACCCAAACAAGGTCGTGATGGTGGTAGACCACATCGCCATAGTGTACGTGTAGAAGAAGACATTTTGGATATGATAGATGAATCATCTTCATTAAGTACTCGAGAAATTTCACGGGAGCTAACAGTGTCGCAGTGGATGTTTTGGCGAACTTTAAAAATGAATGGCTTACACCCCCATCATTTCCAGAGGGTTCAAGGGTTATTCGCAGCTGATTATCCTCTGTGCCAACGATTCTGTGAAGCTGTAGAAACGATCATATCAGCGGTTCTCAAAAACTTTTTCTTTTAATGTTACTATTTTGTCTTTAAGTTTTTCCTAAAAGTTACTTCTTGAAGCCCTCCTAGTATGTCATTTCAGTTGACTGCATAAGTTACCAGTAAACCTAAATATATATATATATATATATATATATATATATATATATATATTATTTTTTTGTTTGAAGAAAATGTTAGTAATTATTATTTATGAATCCAACTGCTTATTTATTTTTGTTATTCCTGTAGACATTTTGTTTATAATTTTTTGTTACTTTTTTTAATGTTACTTTAATGTTAACAAAAGATATTGACCACATGCTAATGATACATAAAACTGCAATAATTATTTATTTTATTGCTTATATTAATTTTCTAACTTTTGTTGGTTTACAGGTTAACCAACCATAATTATTTATAAAATTCATATACTAGATCTACGAGTAAGGGAAAGTGGACCAGATTCATACAAGGGGCACCTTCATACACTAGAGATATCTTTTGTTAGGCGCACATCAATTGAACGACTTATGCGTGTATACGTAGCTTATTTATGTGTGTGTTGGCTCACGGAGTTTGACAGCAGTCGGTGTGAAACACACCTTATGTTCGAAAGAAAATCCAATATTGCTTTTATGTGACAATCATGAAAGTCACATTTCTATAGATGCAATCAACTACTACCGTGGCAATCGGATCGTGTGCCTTTCCTTTCCACCTCACACGATTCATCGGCTTCAACCATTAGATGTTGGAGTATTTGGACCATTAAAGTCAAAATTAAAAACAGCATTCAATGACTGGCACGTTTCCAACCCAGGAAAGACACTTAATATTTATAATATCCCAAAACTCATAAAGATACCTTATTTGAAGTCATTCACTGGTAGGAATATCACCAGTGCTTATGAAAAAACCGGAATATGACCTTTTAATAAGCTGAATTTCAATGATGATGACTTTGCGCCGGTTCAGGTGTATCATTCAAATCCTGTCACAAATCCCAATGAAAGCACAGGTGGGGAGGAGCTTGGAATAGCTGGTAATGAGCTTGCTACAGTTAGTGCTGAACTTGGTGATGTTCCTGCTCTAACACCACCGACTTTGTCCAGAGGTGTCTCGCGTTCACTGCTTTCACAACATCTGGCATCAACAGTGATAGATTTTGATAACCCTGCACCATCTACTTCCAAAGTATTGAAGACGCCAGAAATGATAAGGCCTTTCCCGAAAGTTCAAAGACGCACACAAACAAAAAAAGGTCGATCACTTGGAAAATCAAGAGTTTATACGGACACGCCTGAGAAGACTAGAATTGAAGAATTGGAAAAAGTAAAGAGATAAAGAGATTAGAAAAAGAACGGAAAAGTAAAGCAAGAGAAATAAAGAGAGCGTTGAGTTTATTAAATTAAGATTGTGATAAATCAAGTAAACCAAAAAGAAATAAAACCAAAGAGATTAAAACAATTAGTGGCGACAGTGAAACAGATGTCAGCCTAAGAGAAAGTTCTGCTTCACCTTTCGACGTGCCTGAAGAAAACGAAGAAGAAGATGATTATGAAGAGCCTGTTGACCCTGAAAATATCAAGAACGGTGCCTATGTGCGTGTAAAATTTGAAAAAAAGAAGTCTGTTATTTACTATATCGGACAAATCATCAAGCACTACAGTTTGACAGAAGTAATGGTTTCATTTTTGAGGAAGAAACCAGGATCGTCTATGAAATTTGTATTTCCGGACGTCATAGATGAAGGATCAGTAGATCTATCAAATACAGTTTTGATATTACCGGATCCTAAATCAGCTAAGACAGCTAGGACTACTAGTATTTTAAGTTTTAACAAAGATCTCTCTTTTTATAACGTCCATTAATATTTTGTTTTCAAAAACATTGTATTTTGATATTTTTCACGCTCAATTTGTGTATTTCTTCACATGTACGAATCTGTCCCATAGCCTGTATAAGAGTGCCTCACATGTGGGGTACATTCATACGTTTTTAATTTTTTTTTTAACTTTCACAGAAAGCCGCACAAGTGTATTTATACAAATCACATATTTTTGATATAAAGTCAGATAGTAAGACTATTAGTTTTTGATGGATCGATACAGATATTACCAGAGAAAATTCTATAAGACAAAATATAAAAACTGTATGAGGCTGTCCCACCTTCCCCTACTCAGTTACTTAGGCGATCACTTGATTATTGAAAGCTCTTGCCTGCTTAGTAGTCGATTTCTAAAATCACTTGATTATTACAATCACTACTTTCATATATTGCTGTGTTAGCCCTTTGCTAAATTGACGTACCTATGCTTGCTCACATCATATATTCTTTTTCTTAACTGTTAAAACAACCATTATCTTGGTTTTACTTTTTTTAATTTTTAAATTTGTACTATTGCTCCGTTATTTATTTAAATTTGTCTATTATTATTAAAGGCCAATAGCTGACAATAAAGATATTAAATAGAGACATCACGTCATATTTCATTCAATATTGAAACACTCCCTTCATTCCTATTTCCTTTCACCTTTAATTAAAAATGATTAAAATTCTTTAACTTTGATACGTTACAGGATACCGTCATGAACTGAAGAATACGTGTGTTGACCAGGAGCCGATTATATCACCATCTAATGACATAACACCAAGCAAAACATCGAACAACACCACTAGGAAATGTGATGAAGTTATTGAAGTCGATTCGATAAGTGAAATTGTTCCTAATTTAGGAACATTAGTAACATCGGACAGCGATAGTAGTTCTGATGTGAGCCCTGCAAAAGAAAATAATTGAAGTGGTACAGCTATGTCGAATTAAATCCTTGATAACGAAAAAAAAATCGGTGAAGTTCAAAAAGAAAAATAAACGAATAAGAACAACTAGAGGCAATTGTAATCAAGTACACGTACTTGAAACTGAAGGTGGAATTAAATTAACATATATAAGAAAGAATAATGAGGGTAAAAGAATAAGAGATAAACGACACTGTTGTTACCTTTGCAATAAAAATCCGAGCAATAATATGGCTCGTCACTTTGAAGTTGCACATTATAATGGTCCAGAAGTTCTAGAAAAAAGCATTTCAAAAATTAATTAAAACGGGAGATTTTTGTTATAATAGTAATGTTCTACTAAAACTAAAACTAAAACTGGTAAGTGAGCTAATTTTAGTTCGAAGATGAGCTGGACATTATGAACTTAGTCACAATGATTACGGTCATGTCCACACTGCCTAGCATTCATGACCAAAATTTTTTTTGGAATCACGTAAAATAACATTGCAAATAAAAAATAATGATACTTCGAAGAAATTGCCATCAATAAACCTTAAATACAATGGTCCTTTAAGAGAGAGTACAATTCTTGTACACCAATCGATTGGAAAACAAACAACACCAGAATTTATAGAATCAATATTGGCAACATTTAATACAGACAATGTATCTGGGGTTTGTAAAGAAGATGAACTTCTTATTCAGTTCGGTGCTTTTATGTTTGAAAAATACATTGCTTCGCAGTCCGAATGTATTAGACAGTCAATGAGACAGTTATCTTGATTAAAATTTGTTGTTAAAGATTTTGTTCCACAACTAAACAGTTTGTCCCAAATTATTACACCTGAAAACTTTGATATCATTATCTCTTCCATCAAACACTTGTTGGGCATAACTCAAAATAACCGAAATCGTCAGGAAGTGAAAATACCATCTCTTGCTCTAAAAATCGACTATCATTTAAGAAAATGCATTCTGATATTAAGACGAACTGCTTAAGGGACTCCGGGAAGCCCTATCTTGCCAATATTAAAATACGACTTATAAAGTGCTCAGGATTTAAATGAAATTTTTATATGTAAATTCTACACTAACAATTTTTTAAGAAAAGACTGTGTTAAAGTAAGCAGAATAGTCCATATAATATATTCTGAAAGTTTGAAGCACATCTATTGAGTAGATCCTGAGAAAACATGTATTTTATAAGAGAAAATTTGATTTTTGGGAAATCAGCATTAAAGTTTTGCTGGCCTTGCTAGAAAATTCCTGCTGCATAGGATAGATCATCTTCATTTTGTGAAAATTCCTCATCGAGTTTTTTTTTACATTCCTTCGATATTGCCTGGCCTGCTTTTTTAGGTTTCTTACTGCCTTATCAGCAGCTCGAAGACGCTCTTTGTCTAACGCCATCATGGACCGCACCATGTTGATGCCAACTTTGATGACCATACAGTTCAACACTTCACATCTTGCAATGTTACCATCATTGAAGGTGGTAATGGCATCATAAATTCCAAGTGAAGGGTTTCTAGTCCCACAAACACAGTCTTTGGAATTAGGACCCATATAACTGCATTTACACTTTCCTTGGTGTTTTGTGTTCGTCAATGCAAACACTTTTTCAACAATTCCAGGGCTGGTAAGTCTCTGAAAGTAGGTTTTATGAGGCACATAATAGGTAAAGGGTGACTATGGTGGCACTTCTCCCCTATTACCAACCCTCTATTATATTTACACCAACTTTCAGCTTCTTTTGGATAGGGCATATGTTGGGAATTTTCATCTGTAGAAGAGACCTGAAAGAAAAGAGCCCACACTACCTTCCTCATACCACTCACATTACCGGTGTTTTGTCCCATGCCGTAATAGTTTTGAATTCTGTCTATCGTATCATCAATCTTCCTCTTCCGCCCAACCCCTTACCATCACTAAGTTTCTGTTTTTATAGCTTGCTTTTAGTCGCCGAAGTATTGTCCCCATTCATTTCTGAACGTGACTTTCTCATTCAAGTTTCTGGATCTCTACATACGGCTTCATGTCTTGAAGTACTTTGAAACTGTTTGAGTGACCATCCCCAAGATAATTCACATATCTCACTTTATCAGTTGCCATTGACCGTTGAAATATACATACGTATTATAACCGATTTCATCATTATTTATGGTTGAACTGTTCCAAAATAAAGTTTCGAATTGGCACTTAGTACACTTCAGTTCCATTTCAGTAGTAATCCCAATATGATTTCTTATATTCAGTTGCAAACCAATTTCATCACACTCAATGCATTTTACACATTCTTTAAGTATATCTTTCAGAATATCTATTTCAAATATTTTGCTAACATCTGAATCATTATTAAAATTATTATATTTGTCACAGTTCGCATCTAGCTTCCGATCTGAACTACTTTTAAATGCATTATTTTTGGTTGGTGTAGTTGTTAGGTTTAGTGGCAGACGCACTGATTATTCTTTATATTACTATTATTTATGGTTAGTAATTTCTGTTTTCCAACATTTCTCCTCTTCTTGAAAACCTTCAGGAGATTTCTAGTATTCTTGCCCATGGCGAAACCGTAATACAAACACTCTATAAACACAACAAATGATTTCCACGCGTTTCTCCACAAATGCAACTAAAGAGCGGCAAATGAGGGAACAGAAGAGACATCTACGGTCTTATAAGAGAACTACATACGTACAGGTTAGCGACAACACTTAATTCCCCTAATATCACAAGAATAATTCTTCATGAGTGTTAGCTTGAAAAGCTGGATACTCAACAACAGTTTGACCGCTCTAAGCCAAGACACGTGAACGCAGGGTGTAAGTAAACTATATAAATTATGCATCATTTTAAAGGGAGATTTCATACATTAAGAAAATGAAAAAAAATCCATTTTTTTTTTCAATTTTTACCTCTCCCAAGTCCGTTAAGAAAAGAAGATGCTGTACAAGACGACCAATTAATGTCATCGTTACTCACATTAAGGAGCATTGTGTGGTCAACAAGAATAGCATTTAATGCATACATAGAAAAAAAATTAACGGAAAACAGTTATTACCAGTTACAGATGATCTATTAGGATTAAATTCGTATATCATCATCACTGACATGACATTCCCGAAGGAATTTAGCAGCGTATAGCTTCCCAATCCCTTTTTTTTTGGGTGGATTACTCCCTTTTGTTCAAAATTCGTATATACAAAAAGAAATAAATAGCCTTCGGGTATGACATTTTCAAACATTGTACACGAACAAATTGGAGCTGATTGGCATCACTAACATTGACTCGGATTATTTTATTTAATAAAAGACGGTATGCAACACACCTAGTAAGTAATGAGAAGCAAATCAGTTATCTAAATGCTTACTTATACACCAAGGGAAAACGACGGAATAACTAATAAGGTACAAAAAACAAGGATAACAGAGCGCGAATAAAAAAAGGGTAGGTTAGAACAATAAAAGCGGATTGCCAATATATGGTGATATTTTACGTTTGTGTGGTCATCCTGCTAAATTGAGACACAACTAGGATAGAACTTTTGTCTCTCTCATTTAAATGTCAAACTTTAATAGAAACCGTCTATTCCGTCGCAAGTTTTAAATACGGTATACAGCTCAACGTTCCTTCCTGGTATGTTATATTTTAAGGGCTACTTAGTTATTTACTGCGTGCGCAGTAGCATTATATATGTCATATCCTCATATCGGTTATGTTTTGTAAAAGTAAATATATAGGGTATTTCGCAATATTCGAGTGGGATATTGTAAGTGTTTTATTAAATGCATATTTTAACTTTAAGAATATATTTTTTGATGTAATTGTGGGGAGAATTGATATTGTGAAACAATAGCAAGTTTCGGATTTTAATAGACCTTTAGCCTGTTTGGCTGTGAAAACAAAATGTACCTTTTTAGGTAATTGCTGACAGATCTTTCACCAACCTGATAGGTTACGGTTCATTTAAATAAAGTTAGCTTGCCTGCCGTGAACACGTTTTATGTGTGGTAACTTGCCTTCGTCCGATTGCATTTGAAATCTGTGATATTCAATTTGTGATTAATGTATATACATATCTACATATGTGACTACTAAAGTAGGATATTCTCTAATGAGAAGTTAAATTTGGTGAATTCCAATTATTTGTATTAATATAAATTTAGGAGATAATTAATTAATTAATATTCAATAAAATAAGATTGGTCTGGGGAACTGTTGTTTATTAATTTACTTATTTTCTTTGTGCTTCTCCCTGGTTCTAGATTTACAGGACCTCTCTCTAGAAATAATAATTTCCTTTCTCTTTGCTTTTCCTTCAAAGCTGGTGGCGCTCAAACTTCACTTCTCCTCATCGCTGTTAGTAATAATATTTCTTTGTGGTTGTCTCACTAACCTAACTTTATTAGCTGCGTTTAATCATTGCTCCAAAACCACCCACACCAACAAAATACTCTGCGGTCATTTGACCGTTCGGCTAAGTCCTTAGCCGTGCTCACCAACTCTGTTCTGTTTTTCTTGAATAACGTGGTAGGTTAGACACGTTGCACGAACTGATTCTATGTTTAGATTTCTAAGAGTTGTAATATGATACCCCTGCAGATCAATACTTTGACCTTGAATATTCTATTTATAGAGTTCTAAGAATTGTAATATGATACCACTGGAGGTCAATAAACTTTGACCTTGAAAATTGATTTCTAAGAATTATAATACCTCCAGAAGGTCACTGAACTATGATTCTAAGAATTGCTTGAACAACAAAAATAGGGCGTGGCCTTAAAATTTCCCGCGTGGCCTTGACCTATTTTGAAATTTGAATTTCCCGCAAAAAGTGAATCAGAATCTTCCTGTATATCTACTTGTCAGAAAGACTCACATGCATCCGCTCCAATCAGCAGTTCAATTTCTCCTCCGCCCACATCCACTAGGAAAATCCCTTGTTCTTTCAGCTGCTTCACCCAGTTATCGGGTGCTCGTGGGAGGTTGGTACATAGTCTTGACTAAGTACATTAACATAACAGGAATAATCCCCTATCAAGCTTTGGACAATACTCTTATAACAATTGTGATCATGAGCTTGTGTTACACGCCCCCAAAAACGGCGTGCCTCAGAACCGCTCGATGGGAGACCCAATTTCGAGATGCAACTTGTCTTATAAAAAGTTATTAATCTGAAGCGCACATACTGTTTCATATTTTACTGCAACTTTTTAATAAAAAAATACATGATATAAGTGTTGTTTTGAATTGTTCATTATTTGGTTACTTTGACGTTATTAATAACTATAATCTCTCCAGAAATGTACGCTTATGTCGCTGCCAGAAAGCTATGTTATGTTGGAGCAAAGTAATCCCTTGTAAAATGATAAGGAATGCAGGGTCCACGCTTGATTAATCGTCACTGTTTTTTTATTAGAATTTTTTTTTTTTGATATGCAACTTTGACAAGTCTTTTTGTTATAAATAAATAGGCAAAAGAATAAAGATTCATACGATCACCTGTTCCTCGAATTATGTTACATTCGTGAGACAGTAGAAATCAAAATAATACATTTAGATTCATTGTGGCCCACCCTCCTCTACAGTCTACACAATTTTTACAGCGCCACTTTTCTACCGACGGATTATCTGGGAATTAATAATATAAGAAAATTAATAAAATCTACATTGGATTGCCGATTTTTATTGCTATTGTGGTACTTCAAATGCTTAAGAACTGTTTTAACAGATAGAGACAAACATTAAAGACATGTAATGTACCAAAAAAGGCTTAAATTATATGATCTAACCGATAAAGTAATTAAGTTTAAGATTTTAAAAAATACTAAAGCTTGATGTCTTACTTACCAGATGGCGTTAGCTACTGGTAAATTTACGAGAAATGTCAAATTTCGAAATAACTGTAAAAACGTAAAAATAAAAGAAGTGTTAGGCTTGTATTGTAATTTACAAGAACAACAGCTAAAACAGTATTATAATTTGTTTGTATTACTTATAAAAAAATAATGGTGAGGTTATGTTCATGCATTTTTCATAATTCATTTACACTTTTATTTCAGGAACAACTCTCCAATACTGCACACTTGTACAACTTCTTAGACTCAAGACTGCTACCTAGAATAACGACATCTGCACAATGTACTGAACACCACGAAATTCAGAATCTAGTTAGTGATAACTTCTTAGTTAGATCTCGAGGCTTCGTAGCTCACACTAATACAAAACCCCCAATTGATATTAATATAGAACTAATATGCCCTATTAAAGTTCATTATATTGTACTAGCAAAAAATCTCAACAACCAGCATATCACCACTATAGAAATTTTCTCAAAAAGCAAAACAGATTTTACTTCAATTGGTTATCATCGATTTGATACAAGTGGCATAGTATTTTGTAATAATCATATATACGGTAATGATAAATTACCAACAAATATAGATCTAAGTTATAAAATTGCATTTTTCAAACCTAACGCTTTTAGGTCATTCTCGACAACTTCCTTATTAAAGATTACAATGAAAGTAGAACGGTCTGTACCTAGTTTAGGGAGACTTGAAGTTTGGGGGACAGTATCACGAGTATGCCCTTTGGAGACTGTAAATACTATTCATCATCTATTATCAACAAATACTAAGCCTATTCCGTCTAATTCAGATACTACGACAATTGATAACTTTGAAATACCAGACGATTTTAAAGATGCGATCACATATGAAATTATGGCTTTACCAGTAACTCTGCCAAGTGGTAATACTATTGACCAATCTACATTAGATAAATGTTTGCAAACTGATGCATCATACTGCCGAGCAGGTTCAGATCCATTCACTGGTCAAAAATTCACAGATATTCGTAAACCAATTTTCAACGCAGCACTAAAACAACGCATAGATATGTTTCTTTTACAAAATGCACATAGAAAAGAAACATTTGGACTGCAAAGAACTGTTGGTACGGACGGTGGTCGAAAACGTAAAATTGAGGTTTATAAACCTCTTGTGGAGTCGGTTAGCACTGAACCAAATTTGTGTTTAAATGCTGATGATGTGTTGAATTTAGCGATAAAGAAGGCTGTTAGTGGTAGAGGGTTTATACGATTTACAGAAGATGAAAGTACGGAATTGTCCGGAGTGCATTGTGTTACATGTTATAGCAAAGATAATTTATATGAAATTCCATGTAATCATTATTATTGTAAAACTTGTTTATTATTAATTTATGATCAGTTAAAGTGTACAAAATGTAATAAAAAATTTGCAAAAGCTGATCCAAAAAAATCACAATTTTAAATGTATTTATTTTTAGATGATTTTATTTTATTATTTATTTATTTTATAACTTAAAAATGTTTTTTTTTCTACATATTTGATTTATTGAAAACACACATTTATAATGATAACTTGATTTAAATTTAACATTAAGAATTTTTTATTGTCTGCATATTTTGTATTTTAGCTCAATACACCTTGTCACATAGACTGTCTTCTTTAATGCTCATAAGACTCATTTTATACTGGTAACAAACGATGCTCTTTATTACATTGAATCTCATACTTGTGACATAATAATATACCTTTATTATCCTAGTGGGAAGTAGCCATTACTCTACTTTTCTATTTGAAAACATTTATCATTAGCAAATGCTGCATCTCCTTACCATTTTTCATATTTACAGCTACATATAATTAAGTTTTATGAACCAAAACAATTATTAGTAATAATATTTATCCAATGCTTTGTTTTATATGTAATAATATTACAAATGATACTAAAGGAATTGAGGCATGTGTCATAATAAACAAAAACATTTCTTTATCCTGTACAACTGGGGGCAACTTTGGCCACTTGTGAACTTCACAAGGGCATATTTTCAACAGATAGAAAACTTTAAATTGATATAATTGGGTTTTTAGTAGTTAAAAACGTTTAGGATAATTGCATTATCTTTTGGTACTTAGTGTTTACTACTTAATACTCTTGAAATAATACTTAAGATGTAAAATAATGCATTATGTATCTATTTTTGATTTAAATAAATCAAACTTCTCCCTAGATGGGGTTATTTGGCTGCTTAGTGTAAATGCGTAGGGATTTCAAATCTAGTGTGTGACAAGGCAATTTAATTATATAAAATAAATATAACTGGGACTTGTTCGAAACAAATAAAAAAACAAAATTATTTTAAAAACTATTTATTTAAAAAAATTAAAACATAGTTCCTTTATTATCCAAAATAAACATTATCAAAACTCTTCAAGGTGAATTCACAGTGTGGGAAATTTTCAGTACTAGACTTGGGATTGGAAAGTTTTCTTATTATTATTTCTTTTACATCCACAAAATGTAGTTTTTTTCCGAAGATTATCTTGAGAAATTTGATGTTGAACGTTTCTTCTACATTTTTGGATCTACCCCACTAAACCTCTTCATTTTTCTTTTGGCATATTCAACCAAGACCCCTCCCAATTTATAATTCCATAGCTTCCCCAGTAATGTCATGATTTATATTGGCTTCATCACTTTCGCTTTCCTCTTCTTTATCTTCATCGCTAATTGATTCGGTTTCTCAATCAGATCATAAAATAGTCTCGTCGTCTTCATCCAAACTATTGCTGTTGCTCTCTCAATCAATTTATCTATGAGTTGTTTTTTTGTTTGCGAAATTTGTTGATGGTGTATCTAAATCAGCAATGCTTACGGTTTTTCCTCGTTCCACTTGAAGTCGGTTACACCTAGTGGTTCTTTGGGGCAAAATACAATAACATTGTGTTCTAATGAAACAGTCGGATCGAATGAAGTAACAGGTGAACCCACTCCTTCCGAAAAAAGTCGAAAATATCTGGAAGAACTTATTAAATATGAAAATGAAAGCCTTCAAAATTATGATGATGAGCCACAGCCCCAATAATTAGAGCACGATCTAGTTGACCATCTCGATGATGAAATCTTTTGGATGAAAGCGATGACGAATGGATACCTGGTATGTATGTAAGGCGTAAGCCTAGATGACTGGAAAATACTATTGAAAAAAAAATCTGCAACTGTAATATTTCCAAAGCAAGATTCAAACTGCAATCAGTAATATTTCATTTAATAACAACTAAACACACCATTGTACATCTTAGCAGATGCAGATATGAATTACTTAGCCAGTAGTCTTTATTTTTGCGCTTGTTATGCGCCGTTGGATTCAACATACAGTGCGTCCGTAAAGTAGCAGATGACTTCAATAAAAATTAAAACGGGAGTTTTTGAAAAAAATCGCTGTCGATTTTTATTTTTACATTATTTACTTTCTTTTACGTGAACCTGAAATACACAGGGTATGTCAAGAAACAGATATGACGTCATCGTTACTTTTTTAATGCAAATCTCCATTTTTATTGCAGAATTAGAGATAGATTTACAGAATTACACACGAGAAGGTAAATATTGATGGTGGTTACATACGGTTTGATACCTGTTCCTTGACACACTCTGTATATTTCACTTTCACGTAAAGCAGCTCTAAACGATTACAAAATCGACGGGTCCAATTGTTTTTTCAAAAATTCCCGTTTTAATTTTTATTGAACTTATTGGCTACTTTACGGATACACTGTATAATTCGTATTTATACAATTGGTGCACTACCTAATATACTCTTACAGTGTTGCTGAACGAAAGTCAAAACACCCTATTGTTCGATGGAGACCAGATAAATCCTTACTATTGTCAACGTGTGAAACATGATGTAATTCGTCTTATGAAATATACACCTATATGGACGGCAGTGATGATGCCACTTTTTGGATGTGGAGGTACAATTGCTTCCTCCGGATAACGAATAAAATATAATCCACTTGCGACTTCAGAATTATTATTACTTTGAATTCTAACATAGCAAACTTTTAACTTTTTATTATTTTGATATATATATATATATATATATATATATATATATATATATATATATATATATATATATATATATATATATAATTTTTTGATGCCATAGTCAACTACTCGTTCCATATAAAAAATACAACTTTATGCTCGAATTTCAAGAATATTTTTAAAAAATTGGCTACACCACTCCATTCTTATCCAAAAAGTGCCTGAAGAACGTAGAAATTATTTTTTTCTATTTTCATAAATAAGCGAGATACGGCCATAAAATTAAAACTCGAAAATCTGAATTTTTGGCCATAACTCGAAAACAAAAGACGTTAGCCAAATTTGAAATGCACCATCGAGTATTTCTCAAAAAAAAAGAGACCGAGGATACGATTCATTTTTTCATACGAATTATAGTTTACGAGATTCCCTATTCGAACATCAATATTTGGCCACCCTGTACAGTATTTTTAAAAGAAATAGTTTCAACTTGATGTACTACACGTCGATATTTCATTTTTTTTTGTTGGTCTCCTTTCTTATAGAAGTTTTTTCACCACAAAACAAGCAGTCGCTTGTAATATCGAAAGTGGCATTGGAAGATCTTAGTTTAGGTGCAAACAATGACACATCTGAATCAGTGGTAAGCTGATTTTGTTTATAATCTTTTAAATAAATATTTGGATAGGTGTATGCCTTTCTTGAAAACAGAGTAACAATATTTGCCTGTTTATTTTTATTGGACCCAATATACAGGATGATTTTTTGGTAAAACTATATACTATTAGATAGCATTTGATTAGCGTTCTGAAATGTTAGAAATTCCAGGACCGGCTTCAGAAAAATTAATTGGGACTGATCATATCAAAGTTCACCCTGTATGCAAATTTTTTCAATTGCGATCAATTATTTTCAAAGTGCACAAACACATAATGAAAACTGTGTAATTTTATTTCATTATGAGTTTTCGGTTTATTTACAAATGAAAACAAATAAAATATTATACATGATACGCCAGGAAACCGTTTTTACGGGCTTAAGGATGTGACAGGCACGCTTAACGACTCTCCAGTCATCGTCATCCTATTGCCAGTAAAACCTGTTTTATCTGGCTTGTAATGTAAAATACTATAACGACGTTGTTACGCCCTTCGATAATCCCGCGGTAAGCGGAATTTGTCAAAATACATAATAAATTTCAATTCAAACAATATGAACAAGGGCTGTCCGAACCTCGGTATCGAACGTAAGCCCCTTCTCGCGTAAAAGCTCTTGTGATTTTTATTACAAATCTCTTGATTCCAAAAAATAACTTTACGCTTATCGTTCCAGTATCGTGATCTTCGCCACTTCGGAGTTAGATCTGTCACTGCTTACACGCAGATAAGACGAAGAAGCTATCATCAGTAGAGGAGCCACAGCCTAGCATCAAGCAGGAGCCGCCATCATACAGCAGGAGCGAAGAACAACATAAAGAAGCACCCAGGACACCGCCACCACCAACTACAGGATCGACGTCGGGTAAAGCGATAAGTATCGGTTAATAAAAATATTGTTTTAATTAATTTTAATTTATTGTTTTATTTTAACACTTGCCCTTCTCCTTTTTCTATTTGGGTCTCTGATTTCCAGGTCTTTATTCCACGGGGTGTGAGACTGCACCTCGGCGGAGACCCGGCCTATCTTTAAAACAATTCCTTTTCTTTTTACTTTTCAAAACCTTATTAAAAACAACCGCGATGGTTAAGCACGGTCGCCACCATGCTACCGTAACGGTTGTATCCCAACCGCCGACGCCGCCCGTTCACCTACACCTATACACACACAGCACACACAACCCTCACATATGCACACACCCTCGCCTTGCCACCACCATCCTCACGCATACGCTCCTATTCAAACGCCTCGTCCATTTTCACCTCATCCACACATTCCTACATCTCTACACGTTACACCGCCTCCACAAAACCACACAAACCAGCACACATACAGAAACCTGCACACACAAACCCGCCTTCTTACCTACACCTGCCCAGCCACCTGTACCTGTCGTGATTCCAACACCCGCTTTCCCCAATTCTAAACTCACTCCCTCTCAATCCTCAATCCGTAATACCCCGAAATTCATAACCACCCAGAAATCCTTTTACAACTTAATTAATTCCCTTAACATTCCCTGGTTGAAATTAACGTTTAACCATAACCACACCTTTCTCCTAGAGACCTCCTCTCCCTTGCCGGATGGTACACAGCTTAGGCTGCGACACTATTTCGGTGATCCCATAGCAACCTTGACCCAACTATCCGGTTCCCGTCCCTACAACTCCACTGTTAGAGCGCCCTCCTTTTCCTGCGTGATTCGTCACGTAGATAAGGATATCCTCGGTACGATCGATCTTCCACACGTAAGGAAGGCCGTTCGCATCACTGCTAAGGCGACAAACTCTCCCACAACCCCTTCTCCGGATCGTAACCTCTTCCCAAACCACCCTCGAGTACCTCCTCGCACGCGGTGTCGTCATGTTCGGGCGACACTACAATTGCGAACACTCCCTTATCCCTCAAGCTCTCCCAAAGTATTGTTCCACCTGCATGCAGGTGGGGCATACCTCTGAGTGTTCAACCCGTTCTATCCGTTGTCCCAACTGTGGCGAAAATCACAGACCCTCCTCCTTCAAATCCTCGACTAACGCAAGCTGTTACAACTGCGGGGAAGCTCACCCTTCATATTCTTTCAAGTGCCGAAAGCGGCGGGAATCTCCCAGTTCTCCGTCGAAGATGGCATCTTTCGAGCCTATCCCGTCTTCCAAAGAGTCCGTCTCGGAAGATACAGCCTACCTTAAACCCTTTCCCGACACCGAATCCCTATCCATCAAGGACTTACTACAAATCCTCACCCACTCCCTCTTCCAGATGTTCCCCGTCCGGCGAGATAGGGTTTTCCGCACCCTAGATTCGCTACCGGAAAACTTCTTCCAACGGAGGATCAACATTTGCGTATCCGGTATGCGGATGAAGGTCGCCGTAAACCGCCAACCCAATCCTTAACTACTTCCAAATGAATATCCTAGCAGGGATCGTTAATGCCAGGGGAGTTCGTCGGAAACGCCCCTTACTTAAACACTTTTTCACACACATAGAATATATACATCATTTCCATCACCGAAACAAAATTCACACCCAGATGCACACTTAATTTCACACATTTCACACCTATGTAAGCAGTAGTCAACAAGGAAGCGCCCTCTTAATTAAAAATTGCTTCCCATTCACTCCTTTTTAACTTCCCGTGCATCTACAGCATCTTGAATGCGTTGATGCGACGGTGCACTTTCCCATTCGTGTAGTATTTATTTCATACTACAACCCGTCCAGCCACAACACCCTATCCGATGACTTTTTAATCTACGCCTCTAGCCTTCCTAATGCAGTTATCCTAAGTGATTTCAATTCCCGTCACATTCAATTCGGTGACACCGCAAATAATGGCAGTGGTAACAGACTATCATCCGCTCAGTTGCTGTTGCCACTCTTGCGAATCGCCAACACACAGCCAACATACTTCGAACACTTAGGTGCCTCAATAATAGATCATATCATAGTTTACGAACCCATAGCTCACTATTTCGATCGTGAGTGCTTTCTAAGAACCACGATCACATACCACTACTGGTCAAACCTTTTTGTCCAGGTCCCCCTACGCCTACTCAATACACAATCATTAAATATTTTTCAAAAGCAGACTGGAATGTGTTCTCCGAACACATCTCCAACAACCTTCCTACACCCAATTTCAAACGACCCAAGATCTCGGGAGAGCCATTAGAGACCTAACTTCCGTAATTACGGAAGCGGTTGATATCTCTGTACCATTAAAAAACATCGACATTTCCCGCTCCCACAGCACATTATGAACTGGGTCAAAAAGAAAAGACGAATCTATCGTCAATTCTTGAGATCCAGAGATCCGGCTGTAAAGATCGATTACATTCGCCTTAATGCCTTAATCAGGCGAGAAGCAAAGAGACACGTCGAAGACTCCTGGACCAAGGCCACCTCACAGGTAGATTATAGAAATGGTAAACTCTTCTGGCAACAGTTTGATAGACTGATCAGAAGAAAAGTTAACCCCCACCTAACCGACCTTCAGGGCAACATAATCTTATCCGACCAAACAAGAACGATTTCTTTGCTCACCACTTCCGATCCCCAGATGATCCCCAATTTGATAACCGGTTCAAAACACTCCGTGAGGGCCGCATTGAAGAATTCCCGCAAGCTTAACCTTCCTGAAATCCAACTAGATGAGAATCTCTTTTATGCTCCCATCAAGCCCGCCTAGGTTCACACTTATTTCAAAAAAGGAAACAAATTTGCCCCAGGTCATGACGGCCTAAACCGCAAAATCCCGACGGACTGAAAATCAGCCTCCACCGTCATGATACCGAAAGGCCACGCCGACCTAACCTCACCCTCCTCCTATAGACCAATCTCCCTCCTTAGTTGCATCGGAAAATGCTTTGAGCAGATTCTACCCAGGCGACCCAGGGATCACCTAGAATTCAAAAACCTCCTTTCTAATAGCCAGTTCGTCTTCCGTGCCAACCAAACGTGTCATGGTCCCTTGTTGAAACTGCTTACAGAAACCACCAGAGTATTAAATCACAAGAAATGCAATCTAGCTCTGTTTCTGGACATTAAGCAAGCATTTGACAGGGTCTGGTATGCCGGTCTCCTGCACAAGATCCGAGGCCTCAACATTCCCGACCCCTTCTCCAAACTCTTACTTTCGTACCTGACCAATCGAACAGTTCGGGTAAAAGTAGGGAAAATCTCCGATCCTTTTCAACCTACACCAGGCGTACCGCAAGGTTCTGCCTTAGCCCCTATCCTTTACACCAAATTTGTATCAGACATTACCGAAGTTACACAACCCGGAGTAGTCGTTGCACAGTTTGCGGATAACACCGCCTTCTGGACGGTTAATTGGAACAGCGAAACGGCCTCCTGCCTTATATCCAAAACCCTACGGGACTTTTCCAACTGGGCGAACCGGTGGAGAGTCTCTGTCAATCCCTCCAAAACCCAAACAAGCCTATTCCGACATCCTAACTTCACTGAAGATAAGTTCCCAAAGTTTGCCTCCAAAAATGTTTCCCTCGCCTTAAACCAAGAAAGACTCACACTCCAAGATGAAGTGGCCTACCTAGGAATTCTCTTCACTAGAAGCCTCAGTTGGCTCCCCGATGTAAAAGAAACATTCAATAGGGTTAGAAACCGCGCAAACCTACTGGGCGCCCTCCGGGGTAGAATCAGCGGTTGACACCCTAAAACACTTGAACACACCTACAAAACATACACCCGCCCTGTTACAGATTTCTGAGCACCCATATACACCAATATAAACCCCAATCACCTTTCCTCTATTGCCTCCTGTGCTCTTACAACACAACACGCAAACATACCACCAGTCACACACAGAATCCAAACACTTCAGAAAAACCTCGCGCATAAAAGAATTTTCGGCGATACTCTCAACCAAAGAAATCCTTACCACTCCCTACAACTACCGTTTTCCCCAATTCCCACGAAGGAAACCTAAATTAAAATTCAAGCATCTCCCGCGGCCCTTTCACAATTCCTTACCGACCTCCCCGAGAAGAATCCCTAGATAACATCCCATATGCCCTCCGTATCCCCCCGTCTATTCGATGACCACCTAACATAAAACCGGACAACGAATTGGATTAACCACACTAAGCACGCTACACCCCACGAAACAACACACACACACACACACACACACACACACACACACACACAGACACACGCACGCACGCACCCACCCACCAACCCACACCCACACACACACTCATGCACGCGCGCACCCACCCACCCGCACACGCGCCCGCGCACCCGCACACAGACACGCACACGCTCACGTACACGCACACGCACACTTAAACCAATTAACACATTATTAGACATTCAAATAAATTTAAATCTTTTTTTTATTTTTTTTCTTTCTTATGTTAAAGCCAATTCCGGCTCTACCCGATTTTGGTTTAACTAGCTGCAAATTACATTCTTTAACTCACTGGCAATTGCTGGTACGCATGAGTCAGGACTTTTGGAAAAGGTGGCAGAATGAATATCTGCACACGTTGTCTCAAAGATACAAATGGAATACCGCTTCAGATCCACCTAAAGTCGATATGCTTGTCATTATTAAAAACGAACTTCCACCTTTAAAATGGGAGCTTGGTAGAATCATAAAATTGCATCCAGGCACTGAAGGTGTTTGTAGGGTAGTAACGATTAAAACGGTGCGTGGAGTGTTTGAACGCCCGGTGGTGAAAGTATGCCTACTCCCGGGTCAGTATATTCCTGCTCCTAGTTAACTTAAAATGGGTTTTACAGTATAAATTTGTTATTTTTTTTTTATTATTTGTTTTTCTTTTGCTACAAAATACGCATTAGGTAGGTATTTTGGTGGGCGGTAATGTTTGGGATTTAATAAAACGTTACTTTATTAATTTATTAATAATTATTATTAGAATACAACTTATATATAAATATCTTGTCACTTTGAAATTCATATTATGGCGCGTGATAATGGCATTTCCATAGACACGCGCGATACCAAGCATTCGCACCAGGACAGTGCGTTAATGGGAGTGTTGAGAATGGGAGACACGATGCTATACGTGACCTGTGAATAACGTATCGAATTTGGCCGGCAAGAAACCACCACAAAAGCATTATGGCAAGTCTTTTGGTTTTTCCATTTTTTTTCTATTACAGTCTAGTTGTAACAGTATTCTATAGAATTTTTTGATACAACGCGTAATTTAGCAGAAAAAAATTCCTAGGGTAGAATTTAAGTGTTAGTTCAAATTTTTTTCAATATCTGAAAACGATTAATTTTATAAGAAAACGTGTAGACATATTTTTTAAAGAAAATTTAATTTTACAATACTTTTTTTTATAAAGTTTCATAATATAACACAAGGTAAGTCTAAAAATTAATTAAATAATATTGAAGATGGCTAAACTGTATTATTGATATCTCATAGAAGCGGACGGCTTTAGATTTTTTGAAGTTAACATGTATTTATGTCTGTTAATCTCTATCTGACATGAAGTTTCAAACTTCATTCGGACATAGATTATGTTTTTGGTTTTACGAGGTTTCCTGTTTTCATAATGAACGTATTATAAAAGAGGTTGCATAATTATCCTAATAAAATGTTATTATAATTATTTCCTTTCTTTTAATTTCTATTTTGAAGGTTGGAAGGCCGTGCGGTGTTCCACACCAGATATTTTTGTTTAATCTTGATTAATGATACCATCCAAATTCTGCAAGTTAAAGGTATGGTATTATAAACCTTATGAGGCATTGCATAAACTCTTCTTATTTTATGTACAATAATAAATTTTATAAACAAATAGAAGGTGCGCCGATTGGTTATCCATTTTCTCCTGCAGTTCCTAATACCGACACGGATCACTTTGAATTATGCTGACCTAAAACCAAAATGTTGGTATAGGCATGTTGACAACATTGTTACTGTTTCGCCATACCATCTTAATACTATAGACCAATTTTTGGCTTAAATAAACAACATTAATCCTAAAATAAAATTCTCTGTAAAGATAAACCATGCACTACCTTTTCTAGATTCACTAATAATAAGAAACTACCAAGGTAGTTTTGACTCCACGGTTTATAGCAAAGATACCTACACTAATCTGAAGATATTTTTCTGCGTATGCTTCCATATGTAAAAGGAACAACAAACAAGATTGCTAAAATCTTCAGCAAACACAGCATGCAGACAATGTTCAAGACGGACACAAAAATATTTTCGGTGCTTCCAAAACCGAAAACCAAAATTAACTTGGAGGAGCAAGGAGCCTACACTATCCGTTGTGGAGCATGTGCCAATGTATACATGGGACAAACAGGAGGATCGACCCTCGACGAAAGGAACACAAAAAGGCTATGGAGAGGAAGATATCTACATCATTTCTAGCGCAGCACGTCTCCAGTACATTACTCACCGCAGCGTTTGAAAATACCAGATTGATAGCCATCAAAAACGCTACAAACCATCTGAGAGGCCATCGAAATAGGGAAAGAGATGAAAGTGGTGAAAGCATACAACACCAGATATAAACAGGAGACGAGTAACACGGAACCTAACCAAGAAGTTGGAGAGAACCTAAAGATTGAAAATGGCAAGTAGGAAGGGGGCACCTTGGCCGCCATCTTGGATTTTGACGTCACAAGACCGCCCACGTGGGAGACCATATTTTCTACCCTTATTTTTACTCACTCACGTGTAGGACGTATTTTTTCACCCCTATTTTTTACACACCCACGTGTGAGACCGTATTTTCAACCCTTTTATCCTAATTATTTTTTACATACTCTGCGTGTGAGACCGTATTTTCAACCCTTTCTTTTTCGAAGACCTTTTCAACCCTAATTTTTACACACCTGCATATAGGACGTGTATTTTCACCCCTATTTTTTACACACCCACGTGTAGGACGAGTTTTTTCACCCTATCTTATGACGGCTCACGTATCGGACGCGAATTTTCTACCCTATGGGTCAACCCTAATTAGAGACTTTCTTGCGCACGTGAGGGGCAGATGTAAGCATTGGGGCTGGGGGCTGGGGGCTGGTCTAGGGATAAGTCTTAGGGTTGGACCTGGAGCCGAACCTGGACTTGGGGTTGGTCTTAGGGTTATTTTTGATGGTATTAAGGTACTTCTGGTTATATTAAGAACAGTGCCCCTGGAGGTTGCATACGCATACAATGTTGGAAATTGCATAAAGATATTATTACCGGTCCTATTGCTTTAAAATGGTCAAATGCTATTGGATGATCTTTTACCTATACGAGAAAACGTTGTATTTCTAATAAGGAGGTTCTTGTAAGACACGTGTAGGGCTTCGCAACTTGTTTTCAGGCCTTCACCCCCTGACCGGAGATGGTGTGGGAACCTAACCTTATAAGACAAGTGTAGAGTTTAGCCCCTATCGTGGCCCCTTGATGCAATTGTATGAGGGTTCTAACTTAATCTTACAGCTGTAGGCCTTTGCCCCATCATACAAAAATGTATTCTAATAAGGAGGTTTTTGTAAGACAAGACTTGTATCAGGGTCTCCGCCCTGGCCCCTTTGAGTGAAAATTGATTTTAGCGCCATCTAATGGCGTATAGGTTAATGAACATTTTCTATAATAGAAGCTGATAATGCACACCTCTATCTTACTCTATCTTGTTTCTTCCTCCCCCCTCTCTCTCTTTCTCTCTCGCACACACATACACACACACACACACAAATCAATTAATTAATCAATCTCAAACAAATCACGCTCGATCACCAGATCAGTCTTACTCAATCAACTGAAATTATGTCTTACAGTTTGCGGAAACTAGATTACAGTTCAAACTGAATACATTAAACTCTAATTAAATATGACGTGAAATAATAAATAATTTCTACCCTAATGCAATGATGCTTTATGTATAGGCAAATCCTCTAAACAGTCACCACCTATACATTCGGAACATCATATCTGATTCATTTACATACACACAAAAAAATTGTTTCATTGTAATGTCTTCATTAACAGCTGTAAAAACCCATTTAAAAAAAGACTGGAAAGTAATAATTACTTATATAACATAGAGTTAAATTAAAATAACATGTTTTTAAGAATATCAAACTGATATAACAGAAATAAAAGGCAAAAGGTTTTAATGGTATATTATTATACGTGAATTAACAATAACTACAAGTTTAAAATCCGTGCGTACCTACTATTTTGTAGAGTTGATCTTATGACGTCATCCTGCGTAATAATACATTTTTAAAAATCTTTATCGACATTTTTGTTAGCAATATCAGGTAAAAAAACATATATTAAAAATAATACGCTGACCTTTAGAAGTTTTTTTCCTTCAACTGTACCATACGTTAAACTGAAATTTTTTATACAACGTGTCTCACTAAAATACGATTTGCGAATGGCTGGTTATAAACAGCCGATTACATACCGAACATTAAACTATTTTAGAAAGTAATACAGAAAAACCTGAATTCGTATTTAACAATCATGTTATACTTACAAAAATTTACATTTAAAACACAAATATTTTAAAAATTTTGTTAACGCGGAAATTACTTTTAAAATGATTGAATCTTCAGGTTACATAAAAACTATTGTATACTCGATTACGTTCACACACACACACACACACACACACACACACACACGTGATTCACGTTATATGGATTTTTTATCAGTTGGTATAAATAGCAATGTCAACTAAACGTTTTACAAAATTTCTAATCTGAAATAAGAGTGACTTAATCTAATTTTTATTTGAAATTTCATGGAGAGTATCATCATTATCGAGATTTTTTTGAGATACAATCACCTCATCGTCTTCACCTTGAACGATTATATTGTAACAACCTATAAAAGTAGCTAATAACCCGTGACAGCTTTTATCAGATACTATTATTACATGGACATGAGGTTAGCCCTAAATTAACTGGTTTCAACACGGCTCTGGAAATGCTGCACACGCTTCAAATCTTTCAGCTCGTTCGCAGAAGTTGTACCGTATTCATTTCCTTCAATTTTTATCTGCATTCTGTTTCGAGACTGTAGTACGTTTTCTAATACATAAACAGAATCTTCAATACTGTGATACATGTAGCAGCAAAACGCATTAGCTAGTTAGTTTCACCTCTATATTATTTTACATGTAAGCCTGACCTTATCATAAATAAGTACATCTGTCAAAAAGCTAATTAAACATAATTCCACGGACTGGGCATAGCGAGCAGGGTTTCCAATTATAGCTTTTAGTCAAAACAATAGTGCTTACAATTACATACAATCGACAAGCACGGCTTTAGCACGAGGATCAAACGAAAACACGCACGCACACACGCATGCACGCTCGCACGCACGCACGCTCGCACGCACGGACGTACGCACGCAAGCTCGCACGCTCGCACATATGCACACACGTACGCACGCTCGCACGTACGCACGCACGCACGCATGTACGTACGCAAGCACGTACGTACGCACGCACGCACGCAAGCTCGCACGCTCGCACGTACGCATGCACGTACGCACGCTCACGCACGCACCTACACACACACACACACACACACACACACGCACACACACACACACACACACACACACACACACACACACACACACACACACACACACACACACACACACACACACACACACACCCACACACACACACACACACACATACGCCAGCATAAGAAAAACACGCAAAACGAAAACACGCTAAAGCGAAAACACGTAAACCTGCAAACATGAATCAAGACGGTGGAGCACCGTTAGGAGAAAACAAGTTTATTAACAAAATTGAAGGAAAGCTTAACGTTTGAAAATATATTATTATTATTATTATTATTATTATTATTATTATTATTATAAACAACAATACATCATTATTATTTAATAACATGCTTCATCGGTTTTCTTCTTCTTCTTGAACCGAGATTCGTCGTCATCATCATCGTGATTTTGAGATTCGCCCTTCTCCCCCACCTCATCACTCTTCTTTCTCTTCTGTGAACCATCACCATCACCTTGGATGTGAGATACATTCAGCTCAACCACGTCATCGCTTTCATCTTTATCTTGAACGGCTATGTTGTAATAGTTTATTAACAAGTCAGTAAAATCTCTAATGTCCGCTGATGTTGGCTCATAAACAGGAGAATACATTATAATAATGCTCACTCGATGACAGTTACACTTTAAAGAGCGAAACACACGAGAAACAAGTACGCAGCTAGCCTAGGGTCTTGCGCGCAAGAGCGTTTGTCAATGTTCGGGTAGAATCGGTTATCTTCGGGGAATATCTGAAGTATCGACCTAACCACGCTCTAACATCGCCCCTAGGGACATGTTTATAAATCTAAACGCCTCTTTTATGGTCGAGGTATTTTCTCCTAAGACGGCGGTCTTTTAAATTTTTTGTTAGTACTTGTTGCCCCTAATTCCATTGCGATTGGTCGACGTTTGAAAAGTTGGAAGGCGTGGTTGGTGCAATTTTAATGAGGGAAATAGGCGTTGTAAATTTGTTTCTTTCGATCAGTCGTATTTATCGATTTACCATGCCTACATTAACATCGGTAAATTGACTTTACCCTTCATGATTGCTTGCTATTCTGTTAAAAACAAACATGACGGGTAAGTGATATCTTTCCGTTCTACAGAACAGTAGGTAAAAATAGGTACTTTTTTTATTACTACTTTAGAATGCAATCATTCTTATTTGATTTTTAGAAACGGAAAGTTGTTCGTTCCGTAGCACTAAGCGAGAACAATTTTATTCTTTTGTTAAAGAATGAGAACTTTACCTAATTCGCTTTATTAAAAAGGGCGAATGTATCCAAATACAATGAATTGCTACAAACTGTACAACGTAACATTTTTTAATTTTCATGATTATCGTTTTCGTGAACACATTTGTTACTGGTCTCAGCTTTCGTCTACTTTACGTTTTATTTGTATTATTCCCGAAATGTTCAAGTTTACCGTACACTTCTCAGAGCTGAATTAATTTAGTGGTCATTATTACTTCAAATATTAGGAAAAAGACATTTTTAAAACTACAGTTGATGTTAGAATTCTATGTTAAAGATAGTAAACGTTTGAATAAAACCTACTCAAGTCACAGATTTTCCGAAGAGTGAATTTCAAGTAACCGCCAAAGACGAAATGAACATAAATACAATGTCCCTATTTGACTGCCCAAGTAATTTTACCAATTAAAATATTATACCCAACTTTGCAAAATTAATTTGAAGGAACTCCGACTTATACGTGGGACTTAATTTGATATACTGTGGGAGTGACCCAATGACGTTTTAGTCTTACTACAGGTTTAGAGTAGCGGTTAGAAGTTTTTAGTAGTCGTAAAGACACAGCAACAACTTAAGGTAAACAAATAGTCTGATACTATTACTTTTAATTATGTACATAGCATTCTTTACAAAAATAATGTATTGGTCATAGAATTTTTTTGAAAACTAGATTTCTTTAATTTTTTACAGATTTATCAAACTATATTTATCTATTCGTTTATGTTACTACAACATAATGGACTTTTAAATATTATTTTTTTCTTGTGAGCGCGCAATTCAAGCCACTGTTCCTGATTAGGCACATACATTTCAGGTGGCATTAACTCTGTGGTATCAGATTTCGGTGACTCCGTTTCTGTAAACAGAAATGTTGTATTTAGAGGACTACGAATCATCGCAGTATACCATTTGCTTTAAGTTTTTCATTCATTTTCAATTGTTCACCTGGACTCCTTAATAATAACCGACCAACCCCCTCACACCTTCGCAAAACTTCGTTCTTCAGCATTTCTTTTCTCATTTGTTGCGTTATGATTGGACAGTTAACAAGCCAAGTACCAACAGACGCAAAATCTGTTAGGAGTTGATAAGCACCGTAATGCGAAAACTTAATTTTGTTTATGTAAATGTGATCTAACCAGCATTCGCACATTATTTTTAAAACCATATTACTGATCACATGATCTTCTGTTGCTGCTAAGACAGGACTCAAAATTTCATCTGAAATAATAAATTAAATACGAATTCCATCTACACCAGTCATACCTAAATATGTACTAACATAGCTGGTAGGTTTATCTGGTACATCGTAATTATTCCTTTTATAAAATCGGTTATCCGGAAAGATCATTTGTAAATTTGCTAAACTGATCATACGACAAACAGAAGCTAGGGTGTTAATGCAATGCTTTTGTGACAGCTAATAGACAGAACACTTAGTAAGTTTTTGGTTTGTGACATCAACTTACCTTTAATAAATCATGATTTGCAGTTACTTCAGATGCTAATTTTGCCCTCATGTTAACACACACTTGCACATGAGCGCCAAATTCACCTTTTTCAATTGCAACAGAATGATCATTTAATTTAAGAGAATTAAGCTGAGCCAAGCAATTGACAATATCGCAATGTGTAATAATAAAAAATTTATCCACGTCCCAGTTGTTTGCAAGACGTTTTGTTTCGTTTATTGCCCATAATCTTGTTGTATGGATGGAGTGATCTACATAATAATGTTAAATTTAGTAATAACCTGTTTCTTACTCACCTAATCGGTGTAAAATAGGAATCTGCTCAACTATTGGCAATTCATCCAAAGGCGCTCCCAGAATCCAATTACTTGTAGTTTCACATTGGCTACAAAGCAGCACAAGATTTTGTAATAAATTATTAAACGTACGTCCTGTTTCGTGGTTAAATGGTTTACGAGATGCTACTAAAGCCATGCGAAAGTGTTGATCCCAAGAAGTAGATGTTATATACATTCCTAATGAATCGGCCAGACTAGTAATGGCAGAGAGGATAAAATGCGGAATGTCAACTGAAATTCACAATTAAAATAAGTGTATTGTTAGTCAGTATTGCTACTTAGTAGTGCCATATGAAAAGTTTTAATTAGGAATTTTGTATTCATGGTATATATATATATATATATATATATATATATATATATATATATATATATATATATGTTTTTTATGTATGTGTACAAATACATAAAAATATTCTCTCGAATGGCATAGGAACCCACGACGTCATGTTATCTAGACAAGAATTCTAACCAACTGAGCTACCGAGAGATTAGAATTCCATTCAAACTAAACTTTATATCTTCTATCGTTAAGTGGTTATTGAGTTAAATTGACATAGATACAGTTACTATTTATACATATGTTCAGTGTGTCCGCAATGTCGCTAAGGTTTCACACTTAACAAACGCGTAACTGGTGTAATTTTTTAATTTTAATATTAGTAGTGACATATGAAACGTTTTAATTATGAATACATATAAAGTTTAATTTGAATGGAATTCTAACCTCTCGGTAGCTCACTTGGTTAAAGTTCATGTCTAAACAGCATGCGGTCGTGGGTGTGTGTGTGTGTGTGTGTGTGTGTGTGTGTGTGTGTGTGTGTGTGTGTGTGTGTGTGTGTGTGTGTGTGTGTGTGTGTGTGTGTGTGTGTGTGTGTGTGTGTGTGTGTGTGTGTGTGTGTGTGTGTGTGTGTGTGTGTGTGTGTGTGTGTGTGTGTGTGTGTGTGTGTGTGTGTGTGTGTGTGTGTGTGTGTGTGTGTGTGTGTGTGTGTGTGTGTGTGTGTGTGTGTGTGTGTGTGTGTGTGTGTGTGTGTGTGTGTGTGTGTGTGTGTGTGTGTGTGTGTGTGTGTGTGTGTGTGTGTGTGTGTGTGTGTGTGTGTGTGTGTGTGTGTGTGTGTGTGTGTGTGTGTGTGTGTGTGTGTGTGTGTGTGTGTGTGTGTGTGTGTGTGTGTGTGTGTGTGTGTGTGTGTGTGTGTGTGTGTGTGTGTGTGTGTGTGTGTGTGTGTGTGTGTGTGTGTGTGTGTGTGTGTGTGTGTGTGTGTGTGTGTGTGTGTGTGTGTGTGTGTGTGTGTGTGTGTGTGTGTGTGTGTGTGTGTGTGTGTGTGTGTGTGTGTGTGTGTGTGTGTGTGTGTGTGTGTGTGTGTGTGTGTGTGTGTGTGTGTGTGTGTGTGTGTGTGTGTGTGTGTGTGTGTGTGTGTGTGTGTGTGTGTGTGTGTGTGTGTGTGTGTGTGTGTGTGTGTGTGTGTGTGTGTGTGTGTGTGTGTGTGTGTGTGTGTGTGTGTGTGTGTGTGTGTGTGTGTGTGTGTGTGTGATGTGTGTGTGTGTGTGAGTGTGAGTGTGTGTGTGTGTGTGTGTGTGTGTGTGTGTGTGTGTGTGTGTGTGTGTGTGTGTGTGTGTGTGTGTGTGTGTGTGTGTGTGTGTGTGTGTGTGTGTGTGTGTGTGTGTTTGTGTGTGTGTGTGTGTGTGTGTATGTGTAGTATGTGTGATGTATATGTTGTGTGTGTGTGTTGTGTGTGTGTGTGTTGTGTAATATATATATGTAAATATATAGTATATGTAATGTTGATATTATGATTATGTATAGTTTATATGTATTGTATGATTTAGTGTTTATATTATGTGTTGTGTGTGTGTGTGTGTGTGTGTGTTGTGTGTGTGTGATTGTGTGTGTGTGATTGTGTGTGTGTGTAGTGTGTGTGTGTGTGTGTGTGTGATAGTTGTGTGTGTGTTGTGTGTGTGTTTGTGTTTTAAATGTGAATATGTGTGTTTTTTTTATTTTATATTAGTTTTTAGTTTATTGTATAAGTGTGTTTTTTAGTAAATGTTTGGTGTTTATGATTGTTATGATTATATATAGTATTATATATATATATATATATATATATATATATATATATATATATAATAGTATTAGTGCTGTAAGATCCTAACTTTATTATTAAAAATAAAAAAAATGTTATAGCGCCGATCTATATCAGACTTAGATGTGCATCGAATAAAAATAGTTTTATCCCTATAGGGTGTTCCATAATTGCAGGACCGGAATCAGCTTTGTTTTGTTAAATGGAACCCTACGCTAAAAATGCTAAAAAACGGTACTTCGCTTTTAAATTTATTTTGTGGCGTTGCCAAGTTAGAGCATTTTTTCTTTAAAAAAGTGAAAATTTATACCTTTACTTAAATTGTTCTGAAGACTTTAATATTAACAGTAGAACTGTAAGGTTTGGCAGACGGGTAAACAAGACCTTGCTCTATCTTTTGACCCTCATACTTCCTGATTATACTATACTGGGTGTTTACAGAATATGGTCAATTTTTGCAAATTTGAAATGACCATAACTTTTGTTTTTTAAATGGAATACCCTGTATTTTATCATGTCATCGTGTTCTGTTTTTAATTCTCTTACTTTTTTATTAAGCATGTAATATACCTAACATTACGCGTTTTCGAAATATTTAAGATTTGTTGCAAAATTACTGACAATTGTGACAAACTGGACGGTCTATAGAAAAGTAATAAAGCAAACAAAAGAATTTGTATTTGAAAAATCATAAATTATTGAGAAAATTATAATAAGTTATAACTAAATCAAATTCTCGATGTGTCCACCATTTTCTTGCAAACAGGTGTGAATTCTCAAAAAAGAATCTTCAACATTTCGCAGCACATTTTGGTTAACCATTTGAAATGCATTCCGTATTCTAATTTTCATATCTTCTTTGGTGGTAGCAGATTCTTGGTATACTAAGCTTTTAATACAACCCCACAGGAAAAAATCTAATTTTGTCAGATCAGGAGTCCGAGCTGGCCATCCTACTGACACTCCTCTCCCAATCCATTTATTGGGAAACGTTTTGTCTAGATGTTCTCTAACAATGCGACTATAGTGGGGAGGCGCACCATCCTGCTGAAACCACATCCTTTGACGTATGTCTAACAGCATTTCTTCAAGGAGCGGAGGTAACTCATTTTGAAGAAATTCAAGATAGGTTTGACCATTAATGTTTCTTTCAAAAAAGTAAGGTCCAATTATATGGTTCCCTACTATCCCGCCCCACCCATTCAAAGACCAGCGATGCTGATGATCTATTCTTCTAATAGCGTGGGGATTTGTATTGTCATAATAATGGAAATTATGCCTGTTCACAAAACCATTTTTGTGAAAGGTTGCTTCGTCGGTCATCAAAATGTGTTTACAGAAATCGTTGTCCTGTCCTAATCGTTCCAGTGCCCACTGAGAGAATTCCAAGCGTCTTTGAAAATCATTTGCATTTAGCTCTTGCACTAGTTAGTTTGACTAATACCTAAATCAGCACTGAGGTTTCTTGTGCTAACGTTTGGATTTTCCACTACACTGGTTAGTACCACAAATACGTTTTCTTCGTTTATAACCCTTTTTTCTCGTTCTTTTCTTTCGTATTGTACATGTCCTGTTCTTTTAAATCTTCCTTTGAGTTTTTCAAATATCCTTGGATCAGGATGTCTGCGCTCAGGAAATCGTTGTTGATAAATTCTGGAAGCAAGAAATGAATTTCTTTCACCTTCGCCCAAAGCGTAGACCGTGTCAATACATTCACCTTGTGAAAATTTCATTTTTCACACTAAACTGAAAAACTAGTGAATGACGTTTAAGCCAAACGTCAGGAATTATAAATCGCAGGCCTACTGGATGCCCTTTTTACACTTATTGCCGTATTATAAAATTATGATTTGAAAAACTCGAATAAGAAGTAAACCTTTGTCCATTAGTGTTTATTGGACCATGTTGTCAACAAGACATTTACGATTTGTAAATATTCAAAGCAAAGGTCATGATTATTTTATTAATTTTGCAACAAATGTTAAATATTTCGAGAACACGTAACGTTAGGTATATTACATGTTTAATAAAAAAGTAAGAGAATTAAAAACAGAACACGATGACATGATAAAATACAGGGTGTTCCATTTAAAAAACAAAAGTGATGGTCATTTCAAATTTGCAAAAATTGACCATATTTTGTAAACACCCAGTATAGTATAATCAGGAAGTATGAAGGTCAAAAGATAGAGCAAGGTCTTGTTTACCCGTCTGCCAAAGCTTACAGTTCTACTGTTAATATTAAAGTCTTCAGAACAATTTAAGTAAAGATATAAATTTTCACTTTTTTAAAGAAAAAATGCTCTAACTTGGCAACGCCACAAAATAAATTTAAAAACGAAGTACCGTTTTTTAGCATTCAATAAGACAAATAATAATAAAATTAAATAAATATAGGGTTCCATTTAACGAAACAAAGCTGAGTCCGGTCCTGCAATTATGGAACACCCTATAGGGACGAAACTATTTTTATTCGATGCACATCTGATATAGATCGGTGCTATAACATTTTTTTTATTTTTAATAATAAAGCCAGGATCTTCCGACGGCGCACTAATGACTCACCTTGTATATACCGGGTGTTATGTAAGTACGTGGCCAAACTCGAAGGGGCGATTCTTTGAGTGATTCTACGACGAAAAGTTTATATAACCAAAGGTCCAGTAATGTTTCGTTTTCAAGATACAGGGTGTCAACATTTTTAAAAGAAATAGTTTTTTCGTAAATATCTTAATAATCCTTAGCCGATTTTGTTGAAATTTGGCAGTGTTACTTGGGGTAGTAAGGGGCTAATTTAGCCCTAACTAGATTGAAATCATTATGTCCAGTAGCATCCTGGAAGGCACCTTGACCAATATTTTTGACCAAAAAAATGTGCGCCACTTATTTTTTGCAATTTTGTATTTTTTCGCATTAAGCAACTGAAACTACAACTTTTTTATTTTTTACATTTTTTTCGTATCTTGCTTTGTTTTTTAAGAAAAAACATAAACATCACTTTATTGCGTGTCCCTGGGACAACACAATAAAAAATTTGAACTACCAAACCATCAAAAACTGGGGTGTACTTGTTATTTTTTTCCGTATCAATAGTCTATACTAGTCTTAGAAATTGTTATCAAAAGTAATGCAAGCAATAAAAAAAAATTATTAATTATTAAAAAATGTTTTTATTGTTGTCCATGGACATGAAATAACAAGTAAAAAATTAAAATTACACGAAAGTCATCTTTTGAATGTTTAGATTAACTATTTTTGATGAAACAAAGAACGTTATTTATTATTGCAGTGTTTTGAAAGTAAAGTTAGAGTGCCATGGAAGGAAAAACAATTGTTCAAATGAATTTGACTTGACTGACAATAATGTCACTATTACTCAAATTAATTGCTTGCCTTACTTTCTAGGCAATAATTAAAACATTAGAATTTATTTACAAGTCTGATATTTAATTACTCGCAAACCTCAAATCTGATAAAACGCTGTGGCCGTCTAGTGGTAGGTTCGTTGTGCTGAATGAGATAGGCTGGATGAGGTAAGTGTTGTATCATGAGGGGTAGGTAAAGAAAATGAAACTACTCAAATTAAAATAAACGAGCTTTGCGCAGTGGTGGTTCAGCCCGTTAATACACTATTGTGGGAAGGAACCACCAATAAAACCCACTTTATTCATAAATAAAAATTGCACAAGTACATTAATAAATTAAATAACAAAAAAAACAAAGAAAGGGTTAAATATATAACAAAACACCATTAAATCAGGTTAAAGTGGGTACAAAATTATAACATTAGGAGGAAAATAAATAAAAAGCAATTTAGTTACACACGAACACAATAATAAAAAAAAGAAACCCCATGTAGTCACACCCACAATTGTGTCATAAATAATCAAAATAAAAATCATAATACCAAACATGTGGCCCTTTAAAACCAATCATGCCGGCCTTTAAGTAGATAAGCACATAAAACAATAAAGCAAATTACGGTACATATAAAATACAACAGTAAAATTGCGCAGGTGAAAATAAGGTAAAGGCAAGGACAAAAGAAAGTAGACAATGAATTTACACGTATACAATTGTTTAGTGACCACTAAAGCACAAAATACATAAGTGCAGTTACAAGAAATTACATATAAAGAGAAATTAGTTCGCAGGCAAATAATTCTACTTCAAAACTGATACAAAAAAAACTTATTAAAACAAAGCCTTACAAGGGTAAGTTAGAAAATACAGCACTCCTTTCTTAGGTTATATATACATCTATACAACAACAAAAACAATAAAAATAAAATTCGAGGTGTTTAATGATCATCTGAGCCCGGGAGTATGTACATTCTCGGTTATTGCTCATTACAATTAATAACCCGTTCACTCACGCCTCACCTCTACACAAATATAAATACAGGGCTTTTCACGATGAGCGTTAATTAGACGTTTCTGGCAAACCAGACAACGGATCAACCTGAAAATTTGACAGTATGCATAAATTAATATGATCTACACGCCTAAAATATTTTAGATGATGCGACGTTGTCGCTTCTACTATAAAGTAGCGACTACTTTGATTTTTCAAATGGAACACCCTGTATATAATATTATATTATGATTTCCTATTACTTTGCCAACAACTTCATGTACTATTTTCCTATACCTATCCATTACAGTTTAAGAGATATAAATTAATTTCGATTTTTTTTTTTACAAAACATGTACTTTTATAAACGCTGATAATCTTGAACTCTCTGGTACTAAGACGATCAAATTCGAGGTGGAGTGGAGTGATACAATGAAGATCTTCACTTCGAGTCATATTTTTATTTGCCTTATACAGGGTGTTTAAAAAATGCAGATACTTTGTTCACATGGAAAAAGGAGTGGAAGTCAATTTTTTCAAATGGAACACCCTGTATATTTACACATTTTTGAGCTCTACATCCAATTTTAGATAGACTTTAATTAGATAATGCTATTTCGATTTCTAACCGTTTTCGTGATAAACTGTTTCAAACAGAAACTGACGTACAACATTGCAAATTAATATTTTTTAATAGTGTGCTTTGGAAAAATAAATGATCCAATTTTGAAACGTCAAACTTTCGTTGGTGGTTTTGACTGATTGTGATACTAATTATAATAGAAAAATGTCAAGATTAGTTTACAGTAATGAAGATTTCTTGAATTTATTAATTATTCATGGTGAGTGCAATAGAATTGCAATTAGAACATGCAACTTCCGAGCCGAATAATAATGTGATAAATCGACTACTACAAAACTGTAGGTTGAATGGAAACTTTCGTCCAAAAATCATTCGTAGAAAGCCTGAAGTGGATGATGATGACAATGGCATAACAGTTGCGGGATTTTTTAATGCATTTCCAAATGCTTCCTACACGAGGCTGAAAGGGAGATAGGTATACAATTTATCGCATTCTTAATAAGCACAAATAGAATTCCTATAAATTCTAGTGTGTCCAACATTTGAAAGAGACTGATTTGCCTCGTAGAGTGGAATTCTTTGAATGGTTACTTGTCAAGACTCAAGAGGATGAACATTTCCTTGACAGTATCATATGGACAGATGAGGCCAAGTTTACAAAAAATGGAATTTTCAACAGACACAACAGTTATTATTGGGCGCCAGAAAATCCTCATGTCGTTCGCCAAAGTGGTTTTCAAGAAAGTTGGCAATTTAATGTATCTTGTGCCATAAAGAGTGAGTCAATTTTTTATATCGAGTTTTATGATGATAATTTGAATGCAACAAAATATGAAGATTTAGTGAGAAATGGAATTCATATGATTTTAAATAATAGGCCAGGAAGAGAAGGTTTATGGTACCAAATGGATGGTGCTCCACCCCATAATTCTCGTTCAGTAGGCGAAGCTTTAACTGAAATCTTCACAGACAGATGGATTGGTAATAATTGACCTTTCTTTGGCCTCCTAGAATACCACATGGCAATCCAATAGATTATTTTGTGTGGGTTTCATTAAAATATGGTTTACTGCAACCCAGTAACAACAATGGAAGATATGAAATCGAGAGTTAGAACTGCTTTCAATAGTTTAACTCCAGACTTAATCAGAAGTGCTACATGAAAATCTTTTGAAGAGATTACATGTTCGTTTAAGTAGAAGTGGAGATGTGTTCGAACATATTCTGAAATACATTGATAATTGAATTAACTTACTAATTCATGAAATTATTTTCAGTTCGTGTGTCAGCGTTAATAAAACTATTGTTTGAAGAGAAGTTTCATTTGATGGTTGAAGAGTGTTTTAATAATTATTTATTCATTGTATTATCTGTGACTGATGAAGGAACATCGAAAGGAATCTGTTAAATTTCAAAAATAAGTGATGAATACAAGGAAACCACGTCAGTTTCTGTTTGAAACAGTTTATCTCGAAAACGGTTCGAAATCGAAATAGCATTATCTGATTAAATTCAATCTAAAATTGGATGTAGAGCTCAAAAATGTGTAAATATACAGGGTGTTCCATTTGAAAAAATTGACTTCCACTCCTTTTTTATGTGAACAAAGTATCTGCATTTTTTAAAGACCATGTATGAGGCAAATAAAAATATGACTCGAAGTGAAGATCTTTATTGTATCACTCCACTCCACCTCGAATTTAATCGTCTTAGTACCAGAGAGTTCAAGATTATCAGCGTTTATAAAAGTACATGTTTTGTAAAAAAAAAAATCGAAATTAATCTATATCTCTTAAACGGTAATAGATAGGTATAGGGAAATAATACATGAAGTTGTTGACAAAGTAATAGGAAATCATAATATGATATTATATACAGGGTGTTCCATTTAAAAAATCAAAGTAGTCGCTACTTTACAGTAGAAGCGACAACGCCGCATCATCTAAAATATTTTAGGCGTGTAGACCATATTAATTTATGCATACTGTCAAATTTTGAGGTTGATCCGTTGTCTGGTTTGCCAGAAACGTCTAATTAACGCTCATCGTAAAAAGCCCTGTATAAACAACAACCAACAATACTAATTCACACCAATACCAGAGTGTGGGGTACTGTCTTTCATTTTAACAGTTTTCAGCTTAAGGAGCCCGCGTGCGAATAAGATACCTTTGCAAGGCAAAGCTAAATTTTTAGTAGGTTATATAGGCTTGTAGAATCATTTGCTGTCTGCCTTAATTTATATATAAAATACCTACTTACACTTGAATTCATTTAATTGGATCACAGACACAAATTGTTAACATACGCGGTTTAACTCTTATTTATAGATTAATATTTGAAAAACACATTAAAACTAACACACGAAAGGAAAGACAAATTAGTGTTGGCTAATTCAAAAAAAAATGTACACGTCCGAAATATTTTTAAAGAGAAATGGTTTCCAATGAAGGTATTTAATTAACTCCAAATCGACCTGGCTCGATCGGCACTGTAACCGTAACTAACTTTCCCCCGATTTCAAACCTAACTAACCCCCATCTTTCAAAAGTAATATAAAAACAAGAAACATTAATTTACGTTGGAACAGTTTCATATTAATAAATAAACCCTACATTTACGTCTCGAGTTTTAATGTACCAAACAAAGATGTCTTTTCATCGCGGTCTGTGCCGACACAATTACTTACTAAACTAGTGACATTTTTGCATTAAAAATCGGCGCATAAGAAATTCCAATGATTCGTTACGCCCCTTCAGTAAAGCAGTTTTAAGCGTACACCTGCTACTCAAACCCTAACATGTGTTTTTCAACTCTAGTCAAATATTAGTTCCATACATTCTTACATAAAATGTATAAATAAAATATTTTGAAAACATTTGCAATTTACGACGTATTATCTTTTTTATCGCCGTGACAATGGTGACTTGACAAACGTTTATTACAATAGTAAAATTTTCGCGGTCCGCTACCTACACGGTAAATGGATCTCGTTGTCAAACGATGATTACTAACTATTTATGGGATGAATTGCATGTCATGAACGTACAGTGGATTCAACAGGACGGTACTACATCGCACACAGCTAACTAAACAATCTCTTTTATCAACGTTTTGTAAATCATATCATTTTTCAAAAAGGAAATGTTAATAAGTTGCCTAGATCATACGATCTAACACAACTGGACTGCTCTCTTTGGAGGTATTTAAAGGATAAAGTCTACAACACAAGGTGTTCTTGAACTGAAAGACAACATAATTGAGCAAATGATTGCAATTCAATCGCACATATATCGGAAAGTAATCGAAAATTTCGATAAAAGGAAACAAGCTTACCGCACAGCATTAGGAAGTCACAAGATATTATGTTCCATTATTAAACTGGAACAGTTCCACTATAATGTAAAAAAAAATAATTTCCCCACTAATTTGTGTGTTTTACTAAACATTTAAATTTATACCTCAAATTGGAACACCCATTATACTTTTAAAAGGAGTACGGTTAAAAGGAAACGTTTATGTAGTGATTACCAGAATTTTTCGACTTTTTTATGGTGTCATCCCCCAACATTGAAGGCACTACTTTAATTGCAACATTCAACAAATCTATCACATTTTGCTCTTCGTACTTAATCAATTCTTCCATGTTTACAAAATTGTCTAAATCTGTCGATTTTTCTTCAACTTTAATTGCTGTGTCACTAACATTGTCTAGAGGCGGTGACATATGTTTTGTTATTGCCCTATTTTGCATACGTTAAGAGAAGAGTGATAAAATTAGCATTCTTACCTGTAAATTTCTATACTGGAATTATCTGAACCGTTATCATCTTCATGGCTTTCGTATAATTTATACGTATCTAATAAGCAATCAATTAATTTATGGCAACATAATTCCGCCCGATTTTGTGCTAAAATTTGAAGTAATTTAGTTATAGAAATTTTTCGCAAGGGATGCATTAAATATGGACACGTATTGCTGCAAATTGTAAAATTTGATTTTAACGCAAATTTGGAATCCATACCTAAGTATTGATTATAAGTGTCTGATAATCTAAAATAAAAATAATTTACACTCGAAATTATTATATACAGACACTTACTTAAACGTTAACACCAACAACCTTTCTCCATAATGCACGTACAAGAAAGCAATTTCAGAAATAAGCTGGTGAAGAAAGTATGACAACTTTAATTTTATTTTCCATAAATTATATTGCCATAATTTCACTTGCACTTTAATTGTGGCTTGACGATTTCGACTAAGCTCGTGATAAATAGCGTAGAAATTTTGTTTCAGCTCTCGTGTCATTTCTGATATCGATTCTAATTTCTTTTTTAATACTAAATTGATTAATTGCAAATAGAATAATTCACATACCTCTATAATTAATTCATTGTCTGATATTGCTTGATATGATTTCCATCCATTCTTTTGCTGAAATTCGCTTAAACATTTTCCTAATAATACAATTAAATTTCTAGCGGAAGCTCGTAATTGATTACATTTTAAAAAAGTTTTCTTATTTTCTTCGGTTTGTAATGGTACCCATTTTGTTATTGTGATTATGTTTCTGGACATACAGAAGGGCTTTGGGAGAATTATTCAAATCTACATGTGATAATATACGGTAAAATAATTGTCAGGAATCAATAACTAGAACACCTTGTACCAGTATCCGATTTTTGTTAAGCTTTCTTTTTGTACCATTAGGGTAACGTTGGAGGCGATAATTTTTTTATTAAAAGGCATTGTTAATATTTTATTAAAAATACTACCCTTTATATCTACATTTTGAT
This sequence comes from Vesta saturnalis, assembly GCA_036346205.1. NCBI lineage: Eukaryota > Metazoa > Arthropoda > Insecta > Coleoptera > Lampyridae > Vesta > Vesta saturnalis. The sequence continues at coordinate 2,080,273 of JARFJB010002450.1, forward strand.
TTATTGCACATTTTGTTGCTATGACAGTGCCAGACATACAACATGAATTTAAAAATTTCTGCTGTTGAACAACACACGTCCCCAACCTAAAAAAATGAAAGAATTTTAATAATAAGAATCTTTGTAGCCTCTTTTTTTAATGCGTTCATAACGAAAATACGCAATATTACAAAAACGACAACAATAATCTACGTCAGCTACCTTGGTAGTAGAACATTAGGTTAGGTAGTGCGCGCAAACACTAACCTAACCTAACACTACGTGACCTAACCTAACCTAAAATGTTGTGTTGAGAGGGAGAGAGAGCGAGAGGTAGAGAGAGAGAGGGAGTGTGGTAATTATTTTCTGAGTTTCCCGGTTATGTAACCTGCAACAGCTTACCTAATCTAACCTAAATCGTGCGTTTATTAATCTAAACTAATATTGTACGTATATTAATCTAACCTTAGCATTTTGGAGAGTGTGTGCGTGGGTGTGTGTGTGTGCGTGTGTGCGTGCGTGTGTACGTACGTGCGTACGTACATGTTTTCGCGTTTGCGTGTTTACATGTTTTTCGTGTTTGCATGTTTCTGCCTTAGGGCGTTTTCGTGTTTGCATGTTTTAGCGTTTGCGTGTTTGCGTGATTACATGTTTTCGCGTTTGCGTGTTTGTGGGCTTGTATGTTTTAGTGTTTGCGTGTTTTTGCCTTAGGGCGTTTTCGAGTTTACGTGTTTTCACGTTTGCGTGTTTGCATGTTTTTACCTTAGGGCGTTTGCGTATTTGCATGTTTTCGCATTTACGTGTTTACGTGTTTGCATGTTTTCGCGTTTGCGTGTTTGTGGGTTTACATGTTTTAGTGTTTTTGCCTTAGGGCGTTTTCGTGTTTACGTGTTTTCACGTTTGCGTGTTTGCATGTTTACGTGTTTGCACGTTTTTGCCTTAGGACGATCTCGTGTTTGCATGTTTTCGCGTTTGCGTGTTTGCATGTTTTTCGTATTTGCATGTTTCTGCCTTAGGGCGTTTTCGTGTTTGCATGTTTTAGCGTTTGCGTGTTTGCGTGATTACATGTTTTCGCGTTTGCGTGTTTGTGGGCTTGCATATTTTAGTGTTTTTGCCTTAGGACGTTTTCGTGTTTACGTGTTTTCACGTTTGCGTGTTTGCATGTTTTCGTGTTTGCATGTTTTTGCCTTAGGACGTTTTCGTGTTTACGTGTTTTCACGTTTGTGCTGTTGCGTGCATGTTTTCGTGTTTGCATGTTTTCGCGTTTGCGTTGTGTACGTGCATGTTTTCGCGTTTCGTGTTGTTCTGTGTTGTGCATGTTTTCGTCGTTTGCGTGTTTTCGTGTTTGCATGGTGTTTGCATGTTGTTGCGTGTTGTTTTGCGTGTTTTGCGTTGTGTTGTGTCATGTTTGTGGATTTTTCAGGTTTTCGTGTTTGCGTGTTTACTGTTGTGTTCGTGTTTTGCGTTTGCATGTTTTCATGTTTGTATGTTTCTGTTGGCGTTTTCGTGTTTGCTCTGTTGTTATGCGTGTTGCTGTGCTGTTGCGTGATTTGTTTGTCGTTTGCTGTGTGTTGTGCGTGTTATGTTTGCGTTTGCGTGTTGTGGTTTCATGTTTGTGAGGTGTTGTGCGTGTTTGCTGTGGCGTTTTCGTGTTGTGCGTGTTGTAGCTTTGCTGTTGCTGTTCTGTGTTGTTCGTGTTGATGTTTAGGTTGTGCATGTGTTGCGTGTTTGCATGTTTGTTCGTGCTTGTGCTGTGCTTTTCGTGTTGTGCTGTGCTTGTCTGTGCTGTGCTTGTGTTGCATGTTGTGTTGGTGTTTGTGCTTGTTGTGCTTGTGCTTTGCATGTTTTGCTGTGTCTTGTGTGTTGTCGCGTTGTGCTGTGCTTTGCATGTTTGCTATGTGTTTAGTGTTTTGCATGTGTGCTTGCGTGTTTGTTGTGTTGTGTTGTGCTATGTTTGTGTAGTTGCAGTTTGCACGTGTGCTTGTGACTTGTAGCTTTGTCTGTGTTTGGCTGTGTCATGTATGTGGGTGTGTCTGTGTCTGTGGTGTTTGCATCTGTGCTGGTGTTTGCTTTGTGCTGCACCTATCTGTGCCTGTGCCTGTGCTTGTTGTCTTGTGCTTGACTTCTGTGGGCTTGTGCTTGTGCTTGTGCTTGTGCTTGTGCTTGTGCTTGTGCTTGTGCTTGTGCTTGTGCTTGTGCTTGTGCTGTGCTTGTGCTTGTAGCTTGTGCTTGTGCTGTTGTGCTTGTGCTTGTGCTTGTGCATGCTTGTACTTGTGTTAGTGCTTGTGCTACGTTGCTTGTGCTTGTACTTGTATGCTTGTGCTTGTGCTTGTGCTGATTCTTGTTTGTGCTATTCTTGTACATGTGTTGTGCTTATGTTTTGCTTGTGTGTTGGTTTTTGGGCTTGTAATTGTTCCAGTGCTTCGTGCTGTGCTGGTTCTTGTGCTTGTTCCTGTGCTTGTTTGTGCTTGTGCTTGTGTTTGTAGAACTTGTGTTCATAGTGACTTGTGATGGTTCTATGCTGATAATAGTTAATGTTCATTGTGTCTCCGTGCTAAAATGAATGCTGGTCATTATGCTTGGTTAATGTGCTTATTTCTATACTTGTGTTGTATTGTGTTGTAGCTTTGTGCTTGTCATGGTTTAGTGCTTGTGCTGTGTTCTGAAATAGATTGTGCATTATGCTCTATGTAAAGCAATGTTGTACTTGTACTTGTGCTTAAGTTGGCTAAATGTCTTGTGCGTGCGTGCTTGTGCTGATCTGATGCTGTACTTGTGTAAATTAGTGACTTGATGCTTTGCTTGTGACTGTGCCTGATGAAACCTTAATGCTTGTGAATACCTGTCTTATTTAGCTAAATCGCTTTGTTTGATCATTAAAGTGTTTATCTGTAAGAATTTGTGCTTGAAATCAACGTGCTGATTGTTCTACGTGTTTGCTGATGCATGTGCTCTGCTCGTTCGTCAATCGTCATCGTGATTGTGTTGTTGTGTTTTGTAAACTAACTTATTAGGACGACAATTTAGAATAACGAATTCAATGCAGTGACTCAACTAGTTACCAGACCAAACCGATCTCAATGTAAAATACGATCCTACGCTTGATTAACTAGCGAAAAAGGTCAATTAATAAAACATGTACTTTGTTTACGCTCAAGTCTGATATTAAGTTTCGTTGTTAAGTACATGAGATATAATTTGGTAAGTATTACATTTGAACAACTAGATTTATTATGACCCATAATTAAAGCAAAAGGATTGCAATACATTAGTGACTCTAATTAAACCAAAATATATTGTGATGTAACATGGGGTTGAGACCCTGATGTGTATTAAAAGGCATAAATAAATAAAAGCGACATTCATTCATTAAAATGCGACATGTTATACTATCACTGTAAGCAGGTTAATCGATTAGTTAATTACACGTCTTATTTTTAAAGCAATTACCATTTAAACTATGTTTAGAAATAAATTTTCATACAGGTAAAGGGTCTACAATCTGTAGATTGAGACATTATAGAATAAATCTAATAATAATTTAATAACAACGATTATGCAATCTCCTTTGATAAAATTCAATACGGCATCCTAATAAAATATTAATAATTCACATTGTATGACAACAACTGATTATGCAATACCATTAACTGTTTATTATCATTATAGAATTTAATAGTGTATTTAAATCAAACGTATATGTTACCTTTATCTTGATTAGCTTCTTTTAATATCAAAAAATGATCCTACCATTTATTAACCCTAAAAATAGGTAAAAAATACGATCCCACGTGCGCGTCCATTTGCCTACCCTCCAGAGGCTGAACTGTAAAATGCTCTTAACACAACCAAAAAGATATAATTAGGATAAAAATTTCATCCAAGGGTTGAAAATGACCACTGAAAAGAAACCATAAAAAAAGGTGAACTACCAAAATGGTTCTTAACACAACCAAAAGGGCTCTAGTTAGGGTGAAAATTCCATCAAAGGGTTGAAAACGACCACCGAAAAGAAGCCGCCAAAATAGGGTGGGAAAACCCTCCCACACACGTGGACGAGTAAAAAATGGCGACCAAGGTGCCCCCAGGTCACAAAACCAGTAGAGTGGGGAAGGTGCCACAGTTCTACTCTCGGTGGAAAATGGTTAGAGTGCTTGCCTTTCACCCGAGCAGCATGAGTTCAAACCTGGCCGTAGTAACCTCCTTTCTAAAACGGGAAAAACCAAAACACTCATTCTCCGATAGTAAGTAAAACCGTAGGTCCTGTGGCAATGCGTTAAAGATCCTGATACCGTGTCCGGTACGCCTTATGGGAGGACGGTTAGCGTGACCGGCATACGTCACAGATTGCAACGGGCGTAATGCCCTTGGATATTACTTTTGTTGGTTTAACCCGCTCCAAAGAATACGACTTGAGTTCTTTGAAGCTTTTTATAATTTCAACATTATTGAATAAAATTTAATATTGTTATTGTGAAACTTAAAACGATTATTTTTTATTACGTTTTATTAAAGCTGAATGGGTTCAGTTTACTAGTTAAATTTTACTTCGCTTGCTATTTAATTTCAGTTTGTGTAAATGAATGTTAAGTTTTACGTTTGCGAATTCCTTTCTTAATTAGTAACGGCGGCTAGCTCAAGTTACAATAAATAAATGATCAGTGGTATCATTAGCCAAAGGTATGCTCATTTCAATTTATTTTTTTATCTGGATCCCTATTGATTCGACCTCTTTCTGCATTTATATATTCAATCTTTGTATAATCTTTTAATATTAATAATCTTTGTTGGATCTTTTTGTACACTTGTATTTTTATTAATATCTATGGAATCACTCCCAGTATGTTTATTATAACAGTTATATATCGGACCACTTCATTGCGACGTCTGGGGTACCTGAGGGATCTAACCTAGGTCCACTTCTATTCGTTATATTTATCAATGATGTTACTACGCAATTTCATGTAAGTGTTTGTTATTTGCGGATGACATGAAAATCTTTTCTCAAATCTCCTCTTTGGATGATTGTTTGAATCTACAACAGCAATTAAACTGTATTGATAGTTGGTGCTCCTGAAGTAAATTAGAACTAAATATCAACAAATAAAAAATTCTACCTTTTTCTCCAAAGCGAAGTATAGTTTCTCACTTATTTAATGCAACTGTTTCTGATAGCTTACTTAACGCGACTCCTTCTAATCGCATACTTCATGCGACTGTTTTAAAAACTGCACATCATGATTATGACAGCGTCTCATCCCTTCCAACACATCAATATACTTGCAAATGCCGCGTATTTAAATATTTTCAAATTGAATATATAGATAACTTATTGAAATAAACTCAAGCTTTTCATCTTAATGTTAATTACATTCAAATACAAAAACAATAACCATTTCTTTATCTAGAAAAATAATATATCTAATCTATCTAATCTCGTATAATTTAGCGCGAACTTTTGATTTTTCTAAAGCTATCGTTACAGGGTTTTCCTCGTGGATGTCTAGTTAAACGGTCTACTTCAGTGTAGGTTTCGTTCACAACTGAAAAGTTTACCTGATCTTAATGAGCCCGCTGATACTGAGGCTCGACTGTGGATAAATCTTGTATAACACCAGAAATAGGCCTCAAGAACTCTTGCTACTTTACCACGATACTCATATCAATTGCATTATTAATATACGTGTGTACCGTCTATCGTGCATTTGCATTCATTATAGGCACTTTCGCCGCGTTATTGTAATTCCGACATGTGTACAGTGTGTTCAGTATAAAATAATGCACATGGGGATTTTGGAAACAGTTGGAAATACAAAGTCGGTTAAATACAAGAAAAGTAACGTATTTGTAAAAAGCAAAAATGTGCATTTTCGAAAAACTACAATATTTTCTTTATTATGGAAGCTAAGGTAATCAAATTCTCAAGATGGAAGTAAGAGGATACGGTAGTTTTAAAAATCGTATTAACAAATTCTACACCCCTATGTTGATAACTGCCAAAATCCAATTTTGTTTTTCTTATGCACGCCATATTCAATTTTTACATTTTTAAAATCCTCATTAAAGATGCTCTTCAACCATGTATGTTCGGTCAAGATAAAGATAAAGATAAATAACGAACATTCAAAATGAAGAACCTACAGCATCTTAGGATTAAAGTAAGTATTCAAAAAAGCCATCATTTTCTCGCACGCACAACGTACTTCGTCCCACCACTGTTTCACAAAATTATTATCATTCGAAGTGAGACTGTTGATAGCTTCTATAAGAGCTTATCGTAATTCCCCTGCGGTGTCGTATGCCTACAATACACTTGATTTTTGAGGTAATCGCACACAAAAAATCAAAAAGTGTTATATCAGGGGATCTCGCAGGTCATCTTACTGGCCTCAGGTTGCCTATCTACTTGTTGATAAAATGTTCATTATGTGGCGGAACGCCGTCTTGTTGAAAAAGCATGATTTGCAAAGCAGCTAATGGAAGTTCCACAATTTCTTCTCCTACATTAGTTTGTAAGATGTTCAGATTCATTGAAAATACGGTCCAATCACGTGAGTATCCACAACACCTAACCAGACGTTAAATCTCCACCTAACTTGTTGTCTAACTTGACAAACTAACCGTGGATTTACATCTGACCAAAACACAGTATTCTTACGATTAAATATCCAACAGCCAGTAAATCGGCTCTCACCAAACCAAGGACTTTTAAGGAAACATTTGATATCTCGTTATTTTTCGAATAAACCACTGAGAAACTGCCATTCTAATTGCACTGCCATTCACGATAGGGGTGATATTTATGACGATTTAAAATGCTACACGCCGTTCACCGGTGATGCCTTTATTTCCGTCTGAACTTTTGTGTCTCTTTACCTTTGCAAAACTCTCGTAAGCTTGGCTTTCAGGCGCCTAAGCATAACTCTGACAGGTTGCCGTCTTTCTGGATATTTATCCAAATACATGCATTCTTCAGGTTTCGCATCAGTTTTGCGACAGAGAATAAAACACTCCAACCTATCGTATTTGTCACTATTTGAAAACTTATTCATTCTATAAAACTCACAATTTATTAACTACACACACTGAACACTGGTAATAAATTCTACTTTGACAGTTAGATAATTAAAAAAGAGACAGAAAAATAAAGCCCACTGTGAGAAAATTGAATAAAAATATCAAAGTCTACTACCACGAAATCCTAATTTTCTTATTTTTCATTTACCTTGACCGAACAGTTACATGTTATACATGGTTGAAGAGTATTTCTAATGAGACCTTTAAAAATGCCAAAACTCATTATGCACCAATGAGAAAAACAAAAGTTGACTTTGGCCGCTCGCAACATAGTAGACGTATCCTCTTACTTACATCTTGAAAATTTGATGACCTTAGTTTCCACAATAAAAAAAATATTGTGGTTGTTCATAAATGCACATTTTTACTTTTAACCCTGTATCTACGTAACGGTATCAATTTGAAATCAAACAAAACTAGATTGCTTTGGGCACACAAATACGCAAATTTTCTTCCAGTTAACTGACTTTGTACCTCCAACGGTTTGGATATCCCCATGCACATCATTTTTACTGGACACACTGTATGTGTGTGTGTGTGTCGATATATATATATATATATATATATATATATATATATATATATATATATATATATATATATATATATATATATATATACCAAACATAACATAATTGTAGTGCTACCCATAATTGTTAATTGTTAGAAATTGTTAAAATATATTAAATCATGTTTTAATTTGACTTTTGTTCCTTGCATAATTTTGAATAATTTGGGCACTCCTATACATTACACATCAAACGTCAATTTTGAGGCTATACTTAGTATGGGCGCACTAGCACATATGTTGCGGCACCAGTTCTTGAATCCCCTCATCAAAGAACTCTGCCACCAGATGGTTAAACCAGTTTGTAACAATTTGATAAACTACTGACCTTGAAACTTGTGAAAATTTCTGATAAAGTTCGTTAATATTGAAGTGCCTGTTTTGGCGAATTCCCTCATAAACTTTTTGAGTCAAATCTTCATTCATGACAGAAGACCGGCCAGATCGTTCTTCATAATGAACATTTGTCTTTCCTTCACTAAAAAGCCTCCACCATTTACGCATATTTTCGTCATTCATTATACCTTCGCCATAAACTTCAACAAGCTGCCGATGAATTTCACCAGGACGGACTTTCTTCGTTTAAAAACCGAATAACAGAGCGCACTTCACAATCGGCGGGATTATTGATCAACAAGGTGGCAAACAAAGCAGTATAACCACATAACCAACACCAGCAAAGACATGAATCGTAATATTGGCGTAGAGGGGGACTGGCCAAGAGTAACTAACCTCCAACGGACCTGATAGCCTGCGCAATCGGTTCTTACTTTATATATATATATATATATATATATATATATATATATACACATATATATATATATATACACAATATATATATATATATATATATATATACACACTATATATATATATATATATATATATATATATATATATATATAATTTTTATTATCATTTTTTCAGTCAAGTTAGTGATATTAGTAGACTGAGATAATAGTCCAGCCAGTGCGCAGGGCAACCCGGTATAGTTTTTAATTTTTTCAGCCTCCTGAATTGAAATTAAATGTAATGGGGAAGCAGAAATGCATCTTATTCCATCTTAATCCACCTCAAGTCATATTAATGCATTTTAAGTCGTCTTAATTCATGTGGCACTAGACCATGCCCCATACTTTCTGATTGGTTTATAGGCTCAGACGTCGTGTTCTGATCAATCGATCAAACCCTTCTCAATCAAATCAATCTCAACCAAATCAATCAATCAAAGCAATTAACCAAATCAGTCAAATCCATCAATCTCAATCAAACGAAACAAGAAGCTGAGCTAACAACTTACAGCCTGCAAAAACCAGCCTTCAATTCAAAAATACTGGTTTGGTTTAGCTTACATCTTGCGAAACCAACATTTAATTCAAAAATACCAAATTGATTTAACCTACAGCTTGCGAAACCAATTTTTAATTAAAAAAATAGAGGTTTGGTTTAACTTACAGCTTGCAAAAACCCAACTTTGAATTCAAAAATACCGAAGTGGACGAAAAACTCACAACTGAAATTCTCACTTATTTTATTTTATTATTAAATATGAATCCTTTTAGTCAATGAAATTATTAACAGCCCTCCTATCACTACTTCATTTATACAAGAACTCAATTCATTATTTTTTCAGGTTGTTAAATATTTGTTTGTTTCTAGATTCTTGTTCGATTTATTGTTTTTTGTTTGTTTTAGTTTTAAATATATTTTAGTCTTTGTACTGTAATATTTCAATTGCATAAATCTTTATATATATATATATATATATATATATATATATATATATATATATATATATATATATATATATATTATAAGAGATACAGAGTCGGTTAACACATTCGTGCACACTGCGGCGATAGTGTGGTCGTATGATTTGACACGTAGCGTAATGTTTGAGCTGGTGGGTATATAATTTTACGGATTCATGGGGGTGATTATGCATTAAGAAATATGAAGTTAATGAAGATTTGGAGGTTTTTAGTAATAACGGCCTGAACCGTCGTGTCGTATTGTGCAATTTAAATCTACCTCGATGTGACACAGCGGTTATAGACGTTAGGCGGAAATTATCGTCGCTTCATTGCTCTAGTTTACAATCGTGTATTTAATGCTTGAGAATATTAGTAATAATCATTAGATCAAAATTATTAACTGTCATATGGTCAAAAATCACATACACCCCTCCCTCAAAATTTCACAAATTTAAAAAATAACTAAAAGTGTAACTATATATTGAATAAACATTTGTGGGAGAAATCAAAAACAACAGCTTTATCTAATAAAAGTAAAACAGAAAATTTTAATTAATCCCAGTAATTAAAAATGTAAAGATAGGCATATTAGGTACATAACATTTGAGAAAAATTAAAAAGAAAATTATATCCGCAATAACAGATACATGAACACAAATTAGTAAACATTTAGTTAGTCGATATTATTGTGCCAGTCTTCAAATCATTCTGGGCAGAGCGGTGGTTTAGTGTTACATCCCTTGCATTGAAAACTAGTTTCTTTTACGTTGACCATTTCTTGTACAAACTCTGAAACGTAAAAAGTGATTCTTCCTTTTAGCACCAACTGCAACCGGATTTTTTTCTGGGTAATGTAAAAATAGGGATGGATTATGATTACCGGCAGCATTAGCTTTATTAACTGTGGATCTTTTACGACTACCATGTATCTTGCGCGAGCTTATTATGTCTTGTGATGAGAGTGCATTGTCAACTCCAATCAGTTGTCTAATGAGTTCACCACGAAATTGTAAAAATGGTACTTCTATATTACATTGTTTTCAGAAGAAATAGAAAGAGTTCCATACTGAAATATCAAGTAGGTGGAAGATCACTTTTTTATTCCGTTTTATAGTTTTTCCTGTTGACGAATAGTAGGATACCATCTGATCACTCCTATCGATGCCTGACATATAATCGTTATATGTTGCAACTTCACGGGGCTTGTTTTATTTATGATTCTATCAATTTTGTACCTCGATCATTTCTGGATGATTAGCGGTGGTTATGCATAAAACTTCACGCTTATGCTTCCATTTTGTCACACACACACGCACGCACGCACGCACGCACGCACGCAAAGTTGCGCAGAATCACATGATAATTCAAATACCGATAAAAAAATTCAACATCGTTGCCAACTTTCTAAGATATCTGAAAATAACTAAAAATCGTCCAAATTTTCAATCGGCTATATCTTTTTAATATCCAAAATAAGAAAAAGTTATAAGAGGAGAGACTTTTGATAGCTATTTTTACACAAAATGGGAAAATGCGAATAAAATATTTTTTAGTAATTATTTTTCGAGCTACAAGCCAAACAAACATTTCTTTAAATGGCAACTATAGGTGGCTATGAACTCATTCGATGGCTTATTTTTTTGTAATTTCAAAAATGTATAGCTTTGTATGTTCAATATTATTAGTTAACTTACAATTTAAAAAAAAAAGGAATTTTCTTATCGGTATTTCAATTATCATGTAACTCTGCCCAATTTGGCCAATTTAACCGACCCTGTATCTCTTACAATAACCAACATAGCCACAGAACGTAGGTAGATTCTAGACACCCTGTGTGTGTGTGTGTGTGTGTGTGTGTGTGTGTGTGTGTGTGTGTGTGTGTGTGTGTGTGTGTGTGTATGTGTGTGTGTGTGTGTGTCTATATATATATATATATATATATATATATATATATATATATATATATATATATATATATATATACTAATTGAGGTTGCAGTCAAAGTAGACAAGGCCAGGAAAGCTTTTATTGCTGAGTCGAGCTTTCGGAATTCTTTATTCCTTTATCAAGACAAACTAACGTGAGTCATTAATTAAAGTTACCCATATGCACAATAACATGTTTAACACATAACAAAAACATCGCCACCAGTCACCGATAAAGCAACGATTATTTGAAAAATGTTGCTGCTTATGTATCGTTGCGGAACAAATCTAAAACCTGCCTGAGCCAGGTATATATATATATATATATATATATATATATATATATATATATATATATATATATATATATATATATACATATATAATTTAAATTTCATTTAACGTAATACTAGCTTATGACCAAACACAGACACAGACACAGACACATACACAGACACAGACACAGATACACACACACACACACAGACACAGACAGAGACTCAGGCACAGACACAGGCACAGACACAGACACGAACACGGACACGGACACGAACACGGACACAGGCACAGATACAGACACAGACACAGACTCAGATACAGACACAAACACAGACACAGACACATAGACACATAGACACAGACACAGACACACGCACAGGCACAGACACAGGCACAGATACAGGCACAGGCACAGACACAGACACAGACACAGACACAGACACAGACACGTACACGGACACAGACACAGACAGACACAGACATAGACACAGACACAGACACAGACACAGACACAGACACAGATACAGACACAGACACAGACACACAGACACACAGACACACAGACACACAAACACACAGACATACAGACACACAGACACACAAACACAGACACACAGACACACAGACACACAGGCACACAGACACACAGACACATAGACACACAGACACGCAGACACGCAGACACAGACACAGACACACAGACACAGACACACAGACACAGACACAGACACGCAGACACACAGACACACAGACACACAGACACACAGACACACAGACACACAGACACACAGACACACAGACACACAGACACACAGACACACAGACACACAGACACACAGACACACATACACACAGGCACACAGACACACAGACACACAGACATACAGACACACAGACACACAGTCACACAGACACACAGACACACAGATACACAGACACACAGACACACATACAAGCAGACACACAGACACACAGACACACAGGCACACAGACACACAGACACACAGACACACAGGCACACAGGCACACAGACACACAGACACACAGACACAGACACACAGACACAGGCACAGACACACAGACACACAGACACACAGACACACAGACACACAGACACACAGACACACAGACACACAGACACACAGACACACAGACACACAGACACACAGACACACAGACACACGGACACACAGACACACAGACACACAGCCACAGACACACAGACACACAGACGCAGATACAGACACACAGACACACCGACACAGACACACATACACACAGACACACAGACACGCAGGCACGCAGGCACGCAGACACGCAGACCCGCAGACACGCAGACACGCAGATACGCAGACACACAGACACACAGACTCACAGACACACAGACACACAGACACACAGATACACTGACACACAGACACAGGCACACAGACACACAGGCACCCAGGCACACAGACACACAGAGACATAGACACAGACACACAGACACACAAGCACACAGAGACATAGACACAGGCACACAGACACACGGGCACGCAGGCCCCCTGATACAGACACACAGGCACAAAGGCAGACAGACACACAGACACACAGGCACAAACACACAGATGCAACGACACGCAGACACGCAGGCACGCAGACACACAGACATGCAGACACGCAGACACACAAACACGCGGGCACACAGGCACATACACACATACACACACACACACACACACACACACACACACACACACACACACACACACACACACACACACACACACACACACACACACACACACACACACACACACACACACTTAGACACGCATAAACATACTCACAGGCACACAGATACGCACACGCACACGCACGCGCATACGCACACGCAATCGCACAAACGCACACAAACACAAACAATTGGGGCTAAATTTCGATAAGTGCCGACCAATAGGAAAAGAAAAGCTTTGAATGTAATAGTTTAAATAACAGTTTCAACGTCGAAATGGAAAAGCACGGTTCGACTAGTGTTACACTGGTCACCTGACACGTGGTTGAGGCAGGTTCGGTTCCCGGCGCATGTCATTTTTTTTTCTGTTAGGTTACAGTAGTTTTATATATCTAATCTAATTCTGTTGTTACAGTAGTTTGTTTATGTTTTTTGTTTCTATTAGAAATTAGATTTTAGATTTTTATACTTAACTACGAAGTTGTCAAACAAGGAAACGCGTGATTGGTCCGCACTTATCGAGATTTAGTCGCAAGTACACAAACACACACTTGGGGTTAAAATTGCATGATCCGGGAATCGAACCTGCCTCAACCGCGTGTCAGACGAGAAATAATACCACTAGTCTAACCGTGCTTTTTCTTTTTGACGTTGAATCAGTTATTTAAACCGTTTAATAACTATGCATTCAAAGCTATTTCCTATTGGTCCGCATGTATCGAGAAATAGCCGCGAGTCATAACATTCATATTTGACAAATGGCGTGCGTCGTCCACAAAATCCAATAAAGCTTACATGTCACATCCATTTTTAGGCATTTCCGCATCACAAACTCTTGGAAATGTCTTTTGAGATTGACAAGAAACTTGTTAAGCTAGAGCCAAAAGAGGAAGAAAAGGCGAATGTTATTTTGACTCAGCAAACTTTTATGGTAAACTATGATCTAATAAAAGGAGAAACTGACCACAATTCTAGTATTCCAAATTTGAATAATAGCTTTGGAGATACTGAAAATATTAAAACAGAAGAAGAAATACCATATTTGGGAAATCAAGTTAATGTAACTCAAGCTGATTGTGTAAAGCAAAGTAGTGTGAAACAAATCACAAATATCGAATGTAATCAATCTAAGTTAGTGACACAGCACGTAACATTTGAGCTTATAAATCACACTTTAAACCTGAAATACAAATGTCATCAATGTGATTATGTAACAAAAAGCAAAAGTAAGTTAAATCAACATTATTTAATACACAAACTAAGTGTTGTTTATAAATGTGACCTCTGTGATTATATCACAAAATGGAAAAACTGTTTAAAACAGCATTGTGTAACACACAAATCAAGTGCTGATTATAAATGTGACCAATGTAATTATAACACAAAATGGAAAGGTAATTTGAAACAACATTGGGAAATACACAGTTCAAGTACACAATATAAATGTGACCAATGTGATTACATAACCAAAACAAGCAGTTGTTTAAAAAAACATAGTATAAAGCACAAATCAAGTGCTGATTATAAATGTGACAAATGTGATTATAGTACAAAATGGAAAGGTAATTTGAAACAACATTGGATAATCCATAATTCAAGTACTGACTATAAATGTGACCAATGTGATTATGTCACAAAACAGAAAGATTATCTTAAAAGACATTATTTAAAACATAAATCAAATTCTGATTATAAATGTGACCAATGCAATTATAAAACAAAATGGAAAGTTAATTTACAACGGCATTGTGTAGTACACAACTTAAGTACTGATTATAAATGTGACCAGTGTAATTATATCACAAAATGGGATGATTATTTCAAGCAACATTGTTTAAAACACAAATTAGGTGCTGACTATAAATGTGACCTGTGTGATTATAAATCAAAACAAAAACTTAACTTAAATCGACATTATTTAATACACAGTTCTAGTACTTATTATAAATGTGACCAATGTGATTATGTTACAAAACGGAAATATTATTTCAAACAACATTGTTTAAAACACAAATTGAGTACCGATTATATATGTGACCAATGTAATTATAAAACAAAGCAAAGACGCTGCTTAACTCATCATTATTTAATACACAGACCAGATAGTGATTATAAATGTGACCAATGTCATTATTCCACAAAATGGAAAAGTAAATTAAAACGGCATAGTGTACTTCACAAAACGAGTATCGATTATAAATGTGACCAATGTGATTATACCACAAAATGGAAAGGTAATTTGAAACAGCATTGTGTAATACACAGTTCAAGTACTGATTATAAATGTGATCAATGTGATTATACCACAAAATGTGCAGCTTACCTCAAGAAACATTGTATAAAACACAAATCAAATGCTGATTATAAGTGTGATCACTGTGATTATGAATCAAAACAAAAAAGCTATTTAAAACGACATTATTTAAAACACAGTTCAAGTGTTGAATATAAATGTGACCAATGTTTTTATGTCACGATATGGAAAGCTCATTTGAAACAGCATTGTTTAACACACAAATCAAGTGCTCCTTATCAATGTGGTCAGTGTAATTATAAAACAAATCGGAAAGGTAGTTTGAAACGGCATTATGTAATACACAATTGAAGACTATTATTAATGTGACCACTGTGATTATACATAAAACGTGGAACTTATTGCAAACAACAGTATTTAAAACACAAATCAAGTGCTAATTGTAAATATGACTAATGCGAATCAAAATGTGTAAATGAAATTTAAAATGATATTAATTCGTATACAATTGATTATAAATGTGACCAATATGAATATATAACAAAATGGAAAGATTATTTAAAGCATACAGCAAGTGCTGATTATGAATCAAAACAAACACTCAATTTAAATCGACATTTATTTAATACACAGTTCTTGTACTAATTATAAATGCGACTTTATGATAATAAGGAAAAGTAATTTAAAACAAAACACCACAAATCAATTGCTCATCTTAAAAAGACCTATGCAGTTATGTAACAAAATTGTAAGATTGTTTAAATTGAGTGGTATAATACTCATACCAGGGTGCTGATTATGTGACAAATGTGGTTATAAAACAAAACGGAAATTCCAGATAAAACGACATTTAATCTACTGTTCTAGTGGTAATTACAAATGTACCCAATGTGTTTATTCCACAAAAACAGTTAAAACGGCATGTGAAATTCACGAATGAAGTGTTGATTAAAAAACAGCTTAGTGAAATAAATGTTAAATTAAGACTAAATAACCATAAAGATAATTTATTGAAGCATGGAGTAAAGTTATCAATAGTTTTAATTATCATCAACAATCGATAATTTTTCATGAATAACGATTGTATTCTAAAAATAAAATATCTACTGAAAAACAAAACCCTTAATTTTAATGCACCTTTCTTCTTATGGCGTTAGTTTGATGAAACGATACTGTTCGTTGAGTTTCATTAATGTTCGTTAGCTTTAGTTCCTCACGGTCCCGTTTTGTTTCGTTTACTTAATCCTTTGTAGACTTTCATTTAATATCTGGTTAAGTGCATGAAAGTGAAGTTTAAAAAATAGAAAGGGTCGTACACCTTTTCATGTTTATAATAATGGTAAGTAAATGATGTGCAGTTGTTAATTTGTGTGTTGTTTAATACACATAGAACAAAGCACATAACTTAATCATTATTTGTTGATTTTGCTATTTATTTTTAGGATTTACTTTTTGTTTATTTACAGAATTAAACTATTTAGATTGGTACAATTACATATTCACGTTTATTTTTGAATGTACAATCAATAGGTGGTAATTGATGTTAATGTAATGTTATTTAATTATGTTTATCTTATACCATATAAGTAATAAACCATATTTTAATTATTATTGTCTTACTTAGGTACACAAGGAAGTGAATTTTGAAGTTATGAGTTGAACCGCATCTGATGTAGAAACTAAATCTCCATGTTACGGGAAAAACTAAAGAAACCATTGATAGTCCAGAAACATATGGCAATAAGAGAAACAAAATTTCTTCAGTTTGGAAATATTTTGAAAAACCCAGTGACAAAAAATTACCAAAATAAATTGTGGAAACACTACAAATCTACAAGATCACTTAAAATGATTTCATGTGATTATTTCCTACTATGGTGAGGATGGTGACAATATCAGCTAGTGGCAGCACTAGCAGCCCATCTACTACAAACAGTTCGAGAAGTATAATCCCATACTTCAGGCGTTCTGTACTGTAGGAAAATAATATTTACTCAAACAAAAACACAAAATCATTTGACACTGACTTTAATGATTGCCAGCGATTTCCAACCATTTAATATTGTAAATAATAGTGGATTTAAACATTTTGTAAATGTTCTCGACCTGAGATATGACCTTCCAAGCAAAACCACAATTCAAAATAAATACATGACAGAATCTAACAATACAACAAAGCACAAACCTAAAACTATTCTTGTAGATGTCAAATACGTGGCTATTACTTGTAATTCATGGGTATCTTGTGCAATTCATAATTACTTGTCACTTCATTACAAACTATTTATTAAAAAATGCGGTATTGTGTACAAAATCTCTTGAAAATGGAATTAATCATACATCAGAAAATATAGCAAATATTTTACAACACATTTGTGGAGTGGTCAATAGAAAGCAAAATCACATGTGTTGTTACTGATGATGATAGCAATATGATCAAAGAATGCCAAATTATAAAAAAGCGCCATATGCCATGTTATACACACACTCTTAATGTTGTGGTACAAGATAGTTTAAAACTGGAGTGTGTAGAGTTTGTAATCACAAAATGCAAAACTATTGTGAAACGTTTTAAAAGTTGCCCTGTGGCAATGGAATATATTATAAAAAGAACAAAATAGATTACAACCATTATCCCTTACATAAGAAGTGTCTACATGATGGAATAGTATGTATGCTATGATCAATCGAATTTTGGAAACTTTCCTTTGGGAGGGGCTATTTCAAAATTTATAAATCACCGTAATCATTATCTGCAGATGAGGTAGCTTATTAGGAGATATTGTAAAGATCCTATGTTTTCTAGATTAAGCTACTAAATAAATATCAGGTGAAACCTATGCGTCTGTGCCAATGATTATTCCCATTACTAATATACAATCAATTATTAAGAGCCCAAACCACACTAAAGGGTGAAGAAGAGAGATTGTTTTTTGAGAAGGCTTTAGAATATGTAAAAAGCAGATCATATTCTTATGAAGCAAGGTTAGTGACAAGAGTAACAACTATGTTAGATCCGGGGTTTAAAAAAGTAGGATTCAGTTCTCCAGAAAATGCTAACCAAGGATCACAAGTTTTAGAAAATGAAATGTTTTTTATACCAAAGAATGAGGCAAATAGTTCGTTACCAAAAGAAACACAACCAGAGAACTAAACATTCAAAACTCACTGTTTGCATTTCTTCGTAACATAATTTAAGATAATTGTAAATCAACTTTATCAGACGTAATAATCATCAAAGTGCAGCATGCAACGGGCGTAAACATGTGGCTCTTTTACAATTCCTAATAATTTCAAAATCCGTTAATAAAAAATTATATTGTTGTGATAACTTAAATAGTTGTCTTTAAATTTAATTTGTGTAGTTTCAATTTGTAAAGATACTCATTAATTAAAATTTACTTTACTTGCTATCAGGTTTCAGTTTAAGTAAATGAACCCAATGTTTGCTTCACCAAACTCCTTTCTTATTTATTTGTGCCGACTAGCTTGTTTATTAAAAGAAATTATTATTGTTATCAATTACCATATTTATATTCAATTGTATATTCTTAAGATATATGTTATTTGTAACTTTATTAAAATTACTTCTTTCAGTAAAGCTTTTAGTATTCGTAATGGTTAATAATGAAAATAAATCAAAACGTTATACTTATTTAATAATTACCAAGTCACCAAAATGCAGAAATGCTTTGCTTACATTAACACAAGAAACAATTTTATTATTATATTTAGTATTCTTATCATCTAACATGCACAAATGATTTCTGTATCAACAGTGAATATAATGGGTTTCATTCAACGTTGATACTTAAACACAAATTTAATATAAAATAAATCACAAATTTCTTTTATTATACAGGTTGCAATCTTACATGTCACTTTTTTGAAGGCCAAAGGTTTGACAACTCGTTACTATGCCACCGCTCTGGAGCCGCATTCCTTTGTTCCCAATTATCTTCTTTGGAAGCTTGTCGCTGAATTGTACAATTCCAAATCTCCTCTCAACAATTTATTGATTCTGTGAATATTTGCTGGATATATTTATAGTTTTTTAATTATCACTTTAATTGGTCAAATCTCACTACAAACTAATCGTTAATACTTTCGTGTTATTTTTCTTTATTTACTGATTTACTAATTCAGGCCGATTATAGTATTTTGTCGTTCGTTCACCATTTAAATATAGCCATGTCGGACTTCACAAACACGTAATTCATTTCTTTATAGCGTCCCTTATCACTTATTTGACGTTATATGCACTTTTATTCACTCTAGCCTTTTATTATTTTAATAAGTATTCTTACTTCTTCTCTATTGCACACTAACTTTCATTTTACTTTATTTCTTAATTTAGAGGACAGCGTGACTATATACTACTGTTTACTCGTGACAATGATCACACTCTGGTTAATTTCAACCAACTCTAACTACTTACTTAAACAGCAAGTCATGTTAACCACATCCCCTCCTACAATCCATTTATGCATTTCCAAATTTCCGCGGTTAATTGAAATGTTTTCTAATTAAATATGCACATAACTTATTAAGGTAATTCAAGCTTTTCTTATCATATATTAAACTATATACACAACAATAATTTTTTAAACTATAAAATAATAAAGTATAAAATTCCATATAATTTAGCGGAAATTTGAATTTCTCAGGCACCGTTACAAGTATTTGCAAAGACCAAATGCAAAGCAAGGTTGTAATCTATTATTGTTTTGGAAGATAAGTTAAAATGTTATTATTTAATAATACGTGTATTTGCCGTAGGTTATGTGCACGTGCGTGCGTGAGTGAGTGCGTGCGCGCGTTCTGTAAAGTACTTACTTTTCAAAGAATTTACCGAAATCTCCCTCGATATCACTCACGGATTGATACAATTGGTATATCTTCTTGTTGTTTATCAAGTGCATACATTGGGAGTTGATCTAATGGAGGCGGCTGCACCAAAACATACAAAATATTAGTTTTTTTTGAGTGATAACTTGTTGGGTGTTTATTCAATGAAGCTATTCTTCTTCTAGGTGTATGTAACTAAATGATAGAATAAACTTTTAAGACTATATGCAAGTAAATCTGTTAACGTTAACAAAATTGTCAATAAGTGGAAGTGGTTGTTGGCACGCTGAACTGACATAATAAAAAACATTCCCAGAGGAATAAAACCCCTGTTCAAACAGCAAGTCTAGCCTTGAGAACATATCTATAAAAGGTGTTAAAGGATAATTCTTGGTAAACGACAGTATAGGGAATTGATGAAATGAATAATAGAATTTTTTATTGATCACTGATGGTTTATTGCATTGCTCATGCTTGCTGTAAAGCAGCTGTTATGTATGGATATCTGTAAACACCCACTCTTCGATCACCAAACTCATCGAATTTGAAAATTATTGATAAAGTTACATAATCATCATCTTCACGCTCGACTTCAATGTATAGAAAACTAATTGTCAAAATGTACGTTTGCTTTCCATTATCTTATACAGTAAACGTAAAGTACTATCAATTTTAAAAGAGTTAAGTTCCTAATAAATATAATTCTCATAAGTGTTGTGTAAAAACGGTTCAAATTCTGAAAATTATCAGTTTTAATGTTGGGAACAAATTTAATGTTAAATCGTTGGGTGAATACTCAGATTTGTATCTAAAAACGGACTGGATATATTTTTAATCACTTTTTATTAACAAAAAATGGTAATAGTAGTAGTACGTATTATAAATATAGATTTTACAAGTGTTTGAAATGAATCATGTAGAAAAAAATTCGACGAAAAAAAGTAAATAAATATATCATTTTTAAGTTTTGTATGTAATAAATAGTCGACGGTAATATAACAAAGCCTCGATAAATAGTCGACTATTTTTATTGCATCTAAATTTCAAGTGTAGCCTAAAATCAATTTGTCGAGACGTAATTTTGGGATTAATAATCTGATTAAAAGCTCGAGGATTTTAACGTTTGATTATTAATGTCAAAATGATGTCGAGACAAATTGTAAAATACACGAGAAATTTAGTAGCAATAAAATAGTAGCTAATTCATCGAGGTCGTGTTATATTTAATAAAATAAAAATACACAGATAATATATAGTGTGAATAATATAATTATAATTTCAGAAAAAAATGCGAAATTCGTTTATTCTATGTATTTATTATGAACAAACAATAATTACTTAAGTATAGGTAACTTTATAACACCATTAGTACCACGCGATTGGTTAAAAATTCAAATTTGACCGACGAAGGAAATAATAAAATCTATAATTTTTACAATACCTTATCGGCTTTATTTTCAAAACAGTGCATTGTTGCTGGGGGTAACAAAGAAAACATTTTTGCGCGACTACCCTCTATTTAATTGTTTACCTCGTCTGTTTCCACGACAGTAAGTTTTGTTTACTACTTGCTAAGAATAAGTACGACGGTAAGTATTTTAGCGTTCTAGAACGGTAAGTAAATTTATTCAATTTTTAAACAACAATTTTTATAATTTACCTATTAACATGAAGATTAAAGTACAATTATTACTATTTCCAATTGTCACCGAAAGCTTACTTTTGAAAACAGTACCATCTACTGGAACCTCGTGCGACTCTTGTGGATGAGTTTCCTTGTCGCTACAGCTAGTGTACCCTTTCCAATAACCTGATTAATGCATTTCCCATTTCGATAATTTAAAAAGAAATGAAATTATTTTGTATTTTTGGACGGAGATTTTTATATTTCTAACATATGTCCAAATAGTTAACTTTATTATGTGCAATGTTAATAACAAAAATGATCGCTGAATATTTGTCTTCGTTTGGGATATTTTTGCAATGATTAACCTAACACGTTCCTCAAAGTCTTCTACTTTTATATTATATAACTGTTCCCGTCTATATGCACCAGCTATTCCTAATATCGTTCCTATCCATAAAAAATATAATAATTTAATAATGTATCTTTACTTTAATATGTAATCTACTACCTTGTGTGCAAGAAATTTTCATCTGCAGCTTCAAGTAAAAACTTAGTAAAGTTTTCTTCAGTAAAAACACTGTCCTTTTTTGGTCGATGTTCTACATGCTTTTTCTTTAAGAAAGCAATTAATATAAAAAACTTTGAAATATCAATGGAATCGTGAAGAAAAATAGTCGATTTATTTTTAACATCGAGTATTCACCCTACAGACTTCCTGGAGCTTGTAGTTTTTCATTTCTTCTGACAAAGTACGCAAAAGAGATCTCGATCTCGAACATTAAGGACTACCGATCTCAGGCAATAATTGGTGTCGTCGCTTCGCTCCTCCTCCAAACAACTGTCTTCGGTCGGTACAATGTCCTTACTGTTCTAGATACTTAATATACTATACTTTACATTTTTTAGGATAACTATGCAACCTCTTTTCTATACGTTCATAAGGAAAACAGACAACATTGTAAAAACAATAATAATAATCTATGTCAGAATGACGTTTAAAACTTCGTCAGATAGAGACTCATAGATATAAATACATGTTAACGTAAAAAAAATTCTATAAAAGTATCAATAATACAGCTTCAGCATGTTCAATCATATTTATTTCATTATTACATTTATTTCGCTTTAGATTAAAAAACTTTATGAAGAAAATTTAAGTAAAATTAAATTTTCTTTAAAAATACGTCTACACTTTTTCTTATAAAATTAATCGTTATTCAGATAATGAAAAACTAGCTAACACTTAAATTCTACCTTAGGAATTTACTTGCCGCTAAATTACGCGTCATATCAAGCAATTGCATAGAACATAATTAATCGATATGTTTAAGGTCTATATCTTGGTACTTTTACACCTTTGAAATTTGCAGCTGTTTTAGAAATATCTGACAAAACCAAAAACTGACCCTAATAAACCCATCTCTTC
The DNA here is from genome assembly GCA_036346205.1 of Vesta saturnalis. Taxonomy (NCBI): domain Eukaryota; kingdom Metazoa; phylum Arthropoda; class Insecta; order Coleoptera; family Lampyridae; genus Vesta; species Vesta saturnalis. Next base: position 2,103,728 of record JARFJB010002450.1, read on the forward strand.
GCCGCTGGATTTCTCCCTAAATCTAATCAGCTCTAAGCCAAATGGAAACAAGCTTAAATACAACATTTTAAGTACGTAGGTATTTTCATTCTGGAGTTATCGTGGATACTAAAATACATCCACGCACACACACACACGCACGCGCGCACACACACAAAGACATGATGGCCGATCTTGGTAAAAGTTGTAAAATGAGCTAATAAGTGAATTTAGTGATAGTGAAAAAAAGTGGATTGTATAACCTTTTATCTCTACATATGTATATGTAGGTTAGAAGGTAAAACTGATTTAAAATAAGGCACTGCGTTTATATATAGAATATTTTTTCTTAATGATTCATTTCTAACACTTTTTTAAAATCTACATTCATAATACATACTACTTTTACCTGTTTTTGTTAATAACAAGTTACCAAAACTATATGCAATCCGTCTTTAGATACAAATCTGAGTATTCGCCTAATGATTTAATATTAAATTTGTACCAAACGGTAAAACTGATAATTTTCCGAATTTGAACAGTTTTTCCACGAACTTAACTCTTTTAAAATTAATACTACCTTACGTTTACTGTATAAGATAATGGAAAGGAAACGTACATAAAAAATTATGTAGCTTATCAATAATTTTCAAATTAGATATGAGTTAGGTGATCGAAGAGTGAGTGTTTGCAGATATCCAGAGATAACATCTACTACACAGCAAACGTGAGCAAAGCAATAAGTCATCAGTGATCAATAAAAAATTCTATTATTCATTTCATCAATGCCCTTTACTTACGTTTACACGAATATCTGATAACACCTCACATGAGATATGTTCTCACGGCTAGACTTGCTGGTTAAACTGGTCTTTTATTTCATTTCATTTTTATTTCATTGAATGAACACCCAACAAGTTATCACTCAACAAACAAAAAGCTAATATTTTGTATGGTTTGGTGCAGCCGCCTCCATAAGATCAACTCCCGATGTATGCACTTCATGAAAAACAAGAAGATATACCAATTATATCAATCCGTGATAGTAATGTCGAGGGAGATTTCGGTAGATTCTTTACAGCTCGCACTCACACACGCACGCACCCACACCCTCGTACACACACCCACGCACGCACCCACACACACCCACGCACGCACACACACGCACCCACCCACACGCACACCCACGCACACACACACACACACACACACACACACACACACACACACACACACACACACACACACACACACACACACACACACACACACACACACACACACACACACACACACACACACACACACACACACACACACACACACACACACACACACACACACACACACACACACACACACACACACACACACACACACACACACACACACACACACACACACACACACACACACACACACACACACACACACACACACACACACACACACACACACACACACACACACACACACACACACACACACACACACACACACACACACACACACACACACACACACACACACACACACACACACACACACACACACACACACACACACACACACACACACACACACACACACACACACACTCACACACACACACACACACACACACACACACACACACACACACACACACACACACACACACACACACACACACACACACACACACACACACGAGGTCTGATCAAAATACACGGTGAATAATTTTATTACAAAGTAATAAGTTTACATGCATTAATCTCCTTCAAAGTACTGTCCTTGGCTACATATGCACTTATGCCAACGTTGAATCAATGACTGGACACATTTTTGGGAGGCTTTTTTCTGAAGGGCGTTGAGCTGCTCTTTCGTGGCCATCTTTATGTCGGGAATGTGGTCAAAACGTTTTCCTTTTAGCACGGTTTTTATTTTTGGGAAGAGCCAAAATGCTAAATCTGGTGCGTAGGGGGATGTGGACACACAGCAAGATTTTTACCAAGCCAAAAACTCGCGAATCAGAAGCGATGTGTGACACGGCGCATTGTCGTGATCAAGAAGGAAGCCATTAGCTCATTTTTCTGGTCTTTTTCTTCGTATAGATGTACACTTTTTCAGCAAGCTTTCGAATAGTTTTATTCGTCTGTTTTGACGAACAATTTTTGCCACGTTTTCGTCTGTTTCTTCTTCCCTTCCCTTCCCTTCCTGAACCCAGCCTGCCCATCTTTCCTTCTATCTCTTTCTGTAGCCTTTCTTCTAGTACTGCCGCATATTTTTGTATGCCGTGTTTATGCTGATACTCTCGTATAATCTACCACTTCTTTTCTGTCTCCTTCTTTGGATACCGGGCATATTACTATTTCTCCCCGAGAAGCCTTACCCTCCCCATACTTTGTTAATTATGTCGGTCGTCCTTTTTGCCACCTTTTACCCTACATATACCCACTCCTCTCCTTCTATCCCGTTTTCTCCCACAGTTTTACCTCTTTTTACTTTCAATATTGCCTGTCTTACTTCTTCTTCTATTCCGTCTCCTTCTTGGTCTACTTGGTAAAGTCCTCTTCCTTGTCTTAACTTCTCTTTTTATTTGCTCCCCTTCCAGCACCTTCTTGAAATATTTCTCCTGTTCCTTTATTTGTATTCCTGTTTGTGTTCCTCTCTTCCTTTCCTTTTCCGTCTATTTTGATCCCTCTTCTTCCGTTTTTATTTCCCTAATCTGCCCTCTTTGTTTCTTTTTGTTTTTTAATCACATTGGTCACATTTATAATTTTTACTTGAACTGTTATTGAATAATGTCGCAAATTACCTTTCCATTTTGTGGCATAAGCACATTGGTGACACTCATAATTCGACACTTGTCTGTTATTTACACTAGGTTGTTTCAATTTTCTTTTACGCTTTGTGGTATAATTACATTGATCACATTTATAATTATCATTTGGTGTGTGTTAAATAATGTTTATTTAAGCACCGCTTTTGTTTTGTGTTATAATCACATTTATCACATTTAAAATCTGTACTTGATTTGTGTTTTAAGCAATGTTTTTTTGAATAATATTTCCGTTTTGTGACATAATCACATTGGTCACATTTATAATAAGTTCTTGCACTGTGCATTAAGTAATGCCGATTTAAGTGTAGTTGTTGATTTGATTTATAATCACATTGGTCACATCTATAATCAGCACTTGATTTGTGATTTAAACAATGTTGTTTAAAATAGTACTTCCATTTAGTGACATAATCACATTGATCACATTTATAATAAGTACTTGAACTGTGTATTAAATAATGTCGATTTAGGTTGAGTCTATGTTTTGATTTATAATCACATTGGCCACATTTATACTCAGTACCTAATTTGTGTTTTAAACAATGCTGTTTGAAATAATGCTTCCATTTGGTGATATAATCACATTGGTCACATTTATATCCAATACTTGAATTGTGCATTACACAATGCCGTTTCAAACTACCTTTCCATTTTGTGACATAATCACATTCGTTACATTTATAATCAACACTTAAATTGTGCGTTAAATAATGCCGTTTTAAATAGCTTTTTTGTTTTGATTTATAATCACACTGGTCACATTTATAATCACCACCTGATTCATGTTTCAAACAATGTTTTTTGAGATAAGCTTCACATTTTGTGATATAATCACATTGGTCACATTTATAATCAGTACTTGAACCGTGTATTACAAAATGCTGCTTCAAATTACCTTTCCATTTTGTGGTATAATCACATTGGTGACATTTATAATTAACACTTGATTTATGAATTACACTGTGCTGTTTTAATTTACTTTTCCATTTTGTAATATAACTACATTCATCACATTTATAATCAACAATTGGTCTGTGTATTAAATAATGTTTGTTTAAGCAGCTTTTTTGTTTTGTTTTATAATCACATTGGTTACATTTATAATCAGCACTTAATTTATGTTTTAAGCAATGTTGTTTGAAATAATACTTCCGTTTTGTGATATAATCACATTCCTCACATTTATAATAAGTACTTGAATTGTGTATTAAATAATGTCGATTAAAGTTGAGTTTTTTCTTTGATTTATAATCACATTGGTTGCATTTATAGCCCACACTTGATTTGTGTTTTAAATGATGCTGTTTTAAATAATCTTTCCGGTTTGTGCTATATTCACATTGGTCACATTTATAATCAGTACTTGAACTGTGTTTTACATAATGCCGTTGTAAATTAACTTTCCATTTTGTTTTATAATTACATTGGTTACATTTATAATCAGAATTTAATTTGTGTTTTAAACAATGTCTTTTTAGATAATCTTTATGTTTTGTGATATAATCACATTGGTCACATTTATATTCAGTACTTGAACTATGTATTACACAATGCTGTTTCAAATGTTGTCTTAAACAACTGCTCGTTTTGGTTGTATAGTCACATTGATTACATTTATAATCAGTACTTGAACTGTGTATTTCACAATGCAGTTTCAAATTATTTTTCCACTTTGTCTTATAATTACATTGGTTACATTTATAATCAGCATTTAATTTATGTTTTACACAATGTTGTTTTAAACAATTTTTCGATTTTGTGATATAATCACACTGATCACATTTATAAGCAACACCTGGTCTGTGTATTAAATAATGATTATTTAACTTACTTTTCCGTCTTGTTACATAATCACATAGATGACATTTGTATTTCAGATTTAAAGTGTGATTTATAAGCTCATATTTTAAGTTGTGCGTGTCTGATGGAGATTGATTACATTCGATATTTGTGATTTGTTTCACACTATTGTGATTTAAACTATCAGCTTGAATTACACTAACATGAATTCCTAAACATGGTATTTCTTCTCCTTCTTTTTTAATATCTTTAGTACCTTCAAAGCTATTGTTCCCATTTCTAATACTAGAATCGTGGACAGTTTCTTCTTTTATTAAATCATAGTTTACCATGAAAGTTTGCTGAGTTAAAATCACATTTGCTTGCTCTTCCTCTATAGGCTCTAACTTAATAAGTTTCTTATTAATCTCGAAAGGCATTTGTAAGAGTTTGTGATGTGAAAATGCCTAAAATGGATGTGGCATAATGTTAAATTCACTGCAATTTTGACGTACTTGTGGATGTGGACGTTGCCAAATTGACTAGATAGTCTCAAATCGGGATATTTTTTAAAGTTAATTTTGTTTTTCAAAGATTTTGAAGTCTTTTTAATAACCTCAAAATCATAAGGCTACATATATAGATCACTTTATTAAGTTTGCATTACTTTACATTATTTAAACTAATTAAAGCGTAGCCACCATTATGATAGACGCCTTGATACAACTATTGTAATATTAATATGGCGTCACGATAGTGGCCTTTACCCCTTTGAAGCTTCGAGAACTCACCCTGTAGAGAGGTTAAACCTCCTTTGATAGTTCGACAATGGTGCGTTAAAGTTAGATTCAAATAAAGTTGTGCATGACTCATCGACGTAAAACTATAATAAAATTACATATTTATATCTCTCTCAACTACGTGTTGGGATGGCCATAAAAACATAAATCTGCTGTACAACTCATATTAGCGCACTAAAACGTGTGTCGTAATTAAGAAGCAGCATTTGTCACTCCTGGCATTTTTTTAAATTATTGATTAAGCGTTTTTGCTTTACTTTCATAAAAAACAGTTTTTTCAAAAGTATCTACAACTTGTACAGTGAATCATCGGTAATTTGGTAACATTTTTACATAATTTATATAAATTTACCAAATATTAGATATGTTAAGTAATAAGCACCCTAAACCTCAAGCGCAGTTTGTAGCTATGAACGTGCTTAATTAGTGTGAACGTGGACATGACACTCAAGGGGCACTCGTTCCATTTGAATCTGTTATACAGGTATGTACTACATTATTGTGTAAAATATGATACTTGGAAGGACTACTTTTAGCACACATCTGGAGCAGGTGGGGTTATTCTCCGTTTAACGAACAAATTCAGTAAGTGCTCCTCCCACGAGTTAGCGCCAAATTTAAATGGCACATTTCTATTGGTTAGCCGGGTTCACACAACCACGAAAAATTTTGTATTATATTAACCTATAAATGTTAATGTAATTTGTCATTTAGCATTTGTGTTTTTCATTCTTTATTTTGATTAAAGCTTTTGCTCTAGTACTTTTCATTTTCAAAAACAGTATTTTTCAATACTAGCTACAATTTTGTAGCATACTAGCAAATAATTACATTTATTATGTATCAACGTATGAAATAAGTGGTGATGGTTATAATGAATCTAATAATAAATAAATGTAATAAAGAAATAGAGTAAAAGTTATCCAAAACAAATCGTTAAACTAACTGGAGATACTAACCATTCACCACAAATAATGCCTTTGTCCCAGTCGGTAAATTAATATAGGGCCAGTCTTTTGATTTGCTAGGTCACCACAAAATCTGCTAGGTTACTTCCACTGAATATCAATATAAAAAAATTGCAATGTAACACTAATAAAAATGATCTCGGACGCCAAGTTATTTTTTAATTTTGCTCGGAATAACTAAACCGAGTTTTACACTAAAAATTTTATCAAAATGTAAAACAATAAAAAATGTACAACTAAGTTTATTAACAGTTAAAATGATATGGTTATATAAAATATATTTTAAAAAAACTAATTGTAATAACCTTAACTTACTAACTTATTGATATAAATACCTGTTACTAAATTTAATACTTCTTGAGAACCCCTGGTATTATAAAAAATAAATGCAGAAATGTAAACCGAGGTGATGTCATCTTTGCATCCATGTTGCACAATATATTGCAATAACAATGCTTTTATGTTGTCAACCACACCCTAAACTGGAATTGTATTTCTTATAAATTTATCTTCTTGAAATTTTGAATCCAATATTTATTGCATTATTTTGAAGTTTTCAATGCAAAAATTGCAATCATAAAATGAAAGCATACGTAACAGTAGAATTAATTGTGCAATCCCAAGCGGTAAAATTAAATGTAAAAGCAAAAGTAAAAGTTAAAGTAACAGTAAAAGTAAAAGTGTCTGAAATGAGCAAATGTTTTAATTTTTAGTATTACGAGTTAAAAAAGTTACCATCAAATCAATGGCACTTTCAGAAAAGTTAGGTGGAAAACCCAAAAAAAGCTTTCTGTTTCTCACAACATGCATCAGGAAGTGAAAAAATGGGTGCTTTCAAATTAGACGTTGCCGTGCGCGACAAGATATGCGCGAAGAATTAAGTTAATGATGACGGGTTGCGCGAACGTATTGAGCAGGAAATAATTTAAAGTGGGAGTATAAACCGTTAAGAGATATATACACTTAAGAAGATATGCACTTAAGCTACACCAAAATGCAAATTAAGTTGCCTACCTCATATCTATAATGCAAAAATAATTAAAATTTTTCTTATATTGACTACTGAATGAACGAAAGACATTAAATTACGGTATATATTAATACAACTCAAAAAGGGTTGTTACAAACGACGAAAAGGAGCGAATCTTAAACATTTTTCAAGTTTGTGTTGAAGAAAACCCGAACAAGACCGAAAACGTTGCGTTTACAGCAAAAGCAGCAGGTAACATAATAACTTTATGAAAACATATTTTATTTGTTGCTTTATCATTTTAGGTATTACAGATAAAAGTGTGTACGACATTCTACGTGATTACAAGCAAACACATGTATTACATCCTCCGACGGTGTACCACCGACAACGAGCAATTTTGGACAACATTGACGACGAAACTAAGAGTAATCTTAAGTAGGTATGTTTGGAGACTTTACTAACACACACACCACCACCACATTTCCTGTTCCACAATTACGAGGCCATCCGTGCGACCTATCATCACCACAAACCCAAGGCCCCAAACCCCGCTTTCCTGTTCCACAACTACAAGGCTATCCGTGTGACCTATTCGTGTTCCACAATTACATCCGTGTGACCTGGTTGCTACTCTAACCCACTTTTTGCTCACTCACAAAATAAAAGAAAACGATATGTTAATATATTTAATTAATGTAGAAACATGTACAAATGTATTACTCAGATATATGATTTTCTTTAGGAATAAAACATTTTGATTTAGTACACGTGCAAAAGGTCCTCTCGACTTCCGTGTCATTACATCTGCGTGGTGCAAGTAATTGGGCATACGTGCAGTGTGGTGCCCATCGGAGATGCTCCTGTAACGGATTGACATCTGGCTGCCATCGGTTTATTCTAACCCCACACATAAAACATTCAACCGTATCGTCTGAAGATGTGGAAATGAATCCTGCTGCAGCAAGCGATGAGGGTGAGTGAACCCCAGACCATGCTCTATACGTTAGTAAGCGTTTATCGAAACAATTGTAATACCGAGGATAATAAAAGTTTGGGTCGCACATGTTAACATCAGCGAAAACAGTACGATACTGACAGGAAATAATTTATTCTATACAATATATATACATAAAAAAATATCAATAATCAACATAACATACTTCCTCACACAAATAACAAGAATCATCATCATAAACATCGTATAAAGTGGTTAATGGCGCTCTACATGATGAGCACCAGTATTCATCATGTGAAAGGTGGTACAACATTGTCCATCGCTCCATATGGGTGTGGTGGTCCACCACACGGTAATCTTCTGGTTTCAACGTGGAGTAACATGCATAACATAAATACATACCACCAAGCAGATGGTAGCGAATGTACAACGCAACTATGTGAGAGTAATCTTTCAAACTACATTTATAATCAGCATTTAATCTATGTTTTACACAATGTTGTTTTAAACAATTTTTCGATTTTGTGATATAATCACACTGATCACATTTATAAACAACACCTGGTCTGTGTATTAAATAATGATTATTTAATTTACTTTTCCGTCTTGTTACATAATCACATAGATGACATTTGTATTTCAGATTTAAAGTGTGATTTATAAGCTCATATTTTAAGTTGTGCGTGTCTGATGGAGATTGATTACATTCGATATTTGTGATTTGTTTCACACTATTGTGATTTACACTATCAGCTTGAATTACACTAACATGAATTCCTAAACATGGCATTTCTTCTCCTTCGTTTTTAATATCTTTAGTACCTTCAAAGCTATTGTTCCCATTTCTAATACTAGAATCGTGGACAGTTTCTTCTTTTATTAGATCATAGTTTACTATGAAAGTTTGCCGAGTTAAAATCACATTTGCTTGCTCTTCCTCTATAGGCTCTAACTTAATAAGTTTCTTATTAATCTCGAAAGGCATTTGTAAGAGTTTGTGATGTGAAAATGCCTAAAAATGGATGTGGCATAATGTTAAATTCACTGCAATTTTGACATACTTGTGGATGTGGACGTTGCCAAATTGACTAGATAATCTCAAATCGGGATGTTTTTCAAAGATTTTCAAGTCTTTTTAATAACCTCAAAATCATAAGGCTACATATATAGATCACTTTATTAAGTTTGCATTACTTTACATTATTTAAACTAATCAAAGCGTAGCCACCATTATGATAGACGCCTTGATACAACTATTATAATATTAATATGGCGTCACGATAGTGGCCTTTACCCCTTTGAAGCTTCGAGAACTCACCCTGTAGAGAGGTTAAATCTCATTTGATAGTTTGACAATGGTGCGTTAAAGTTAGATTCAAATAAAGTTGTGTATGACTCATCGACGTAAAACTATAATAAAATTACATATTTTTATCTCTCTCAACTACGTGTTGGGATGGCCATAAAAACATAAATCTGCTGTACAACTCATATTAGCGCACTAAAACGTGTGTCGTGATTAAGAAGCAGCATCTGTCACTCCTGGCATTTTTTTAAATTATTGATTAAGCGTTTTTGCTTTACTTTCATAAAAAACAGTTTTTTCAAAAGTATCTACAACTTGTACAGTGAATCATCGGTAATTTGGTAACATTTTTACATAATTTATATAAATTTACCAAATATTAGATATGCTAAGTAATAAGCACCCTAAACCTCAAGCGCAGTTTGCAGCTATGAACGTGCTTAATTATTGTGAACGTGGACATGACACTCAAGGGGCACTCGTTCCATTTGAATCTGTTATGCAGGTATGTACTACATTATTGTGTAAAATATGATACTTGGAAGGACTACTTTTAGCGCACGTCTGGAGCATGTGGGGTTATTCTCCGTTTAACGAACAAATTCAGTAAGTGCTCCTCCCACGAGTTAGCGCCAAATTTAAATGGCACATTTCTATTGGTTAGCCGGGTTCACACAACCACGAAAAATTTTGTATTATATTAACCTATAAATGTCAAAGTAATTTGTCATTTAGCATTTGTGTTTTTCATTCTTTATTTTGGTTAAAGCTTTTGCTCTAGTACTTTTCATTTTCAAAAACAGTATTTTTCAATACTAGCTACAATTTTGTAGCCTATTAGCAAATAATTACATTTATTATGGATCAACGTATGAAATAAGTGGTGATGGTTATAATGAATCTAATAATAAATAAATGTAATAAAGAAATAGAGTAAAAGTTATCCAAAACAAATCGTTAAACTAACTGGAGATACTAACCATTCACCACAAATAATGCCTTTGTCCCAGTCTGTAAATTAATATAGGGCCAGTCTTTTGATTTGCTAGGTCACCACAAAATCTGCTAGGTTACTTCCACTGAACATCAATATAAAAAAATTGCAATGTAACACTAATAGAAATGATCTCGGACGCCAAGTTATTCTTAATTCTGCTCGGAATAGAGTTTTACACTAAAAATTTTATCAAAATGTAAAACAATAAAAAATGTACAACTAAGTTTATTAACAGTTAAAATGATATGGTTATATAAAATATATTTTAAAAAAACTAATTGTAATAACCTTAACTTACTAACTTATTGATATAAATACCTGTTACTAAATTTAATACTTCTTGAGAACCCCTGGTATTATAAAAAATAAATGCAGAAATGTAAACCGAGGTGATGTCATCTTTGCATCCATGTTGCACAATATATTGCAATAACAATGCTTTTATGTTGTCAACCACACCCTAAACTGGAATTGTATTTCTTATAAATTTATCTTCTTGAAATTTTGAATCCAATATTTATTGCATTATTTTGAAGTTTTCAATGCAAAAATTGCAATCATAAAATGAAAGCATACGTAACAGTAGAATTAATTGTGCAATCCCAAGCGGTAAAATTAAATGTAAAAGCAAAAGTAAAAGTTAAAGTAACAGTAAAAGTAAAAGTGCCTGAAATGAGCAAATGTTTTAATTTTTAGTATTACGAGTTAAAAAAGTTACCATCGAATCAATGGCACTTTCAGAAAAGTTAGGTGGAAAACCCAAAAAAAGCTTTCTGTTTCTCACAACATGCATCAGGAAGTGAAAAAATGGATGCTTTCGAATTAGACGATGCCGTGCGCGACAAGATTTGCGTGAAGAATTAAGTCAATGATGACGCGTTGCGCGAACGTATTGAGCAGGAAATAATTTAAAGTGGGAGTATAAACCTTTAAGAGATATATACACTTAAGAAGATATGCACTTAAGCTACACCAAAATGCAAATTAAGTTGCCTACCTCATATCTATAATGCAAAATAATTAAAATTTTTCCAAGAAGTCAAGAAATAGTTTCCTTAAAGAAAAATCCGAGATAGTTGCGTGGAGGCGATGTTATCTACGACAAATTAGAAAATACAGAGAAGGAAAAAAGGTATATTTCTTAGACGAGGCTTGGGTTAATGGTGACTATACAGTAAGCAAAGTATGGAAAGATACAACCATTTTGACTCCGAGGCAAGCGTTTGTTAATATATTAACAACGGGGTTACGGGATCTATCGGGAAAAGGAAAACGCCTTATCGTTATCCACATCGGTTCCGAAGACAGTTTTGTTGATGATGGTTTGCTGTTGTTCGAGTCCAAGAAATCTGGCGATTATCGTGAAGAAATGACAGCTGCTTTTTTGAAGAATGGTTTTGCAACGTTCTTGGACATTTATACAAAAACGCTGTTATAGTGTTAGATAACGCTTCCTATCATAGCAGAAAGATCGACAAACATCCAAATTCAGGATCAAAAAAAGCTGACATTCAGGTATGGCTAACCAGCAAATCCATTGATTACGAACCAGATATGATCAAAGACGAACTCCTCGACCTTGTCAGAAAAGCTGCTATTGCTCTTAAATTAGTTGTCGATGAGATAGCAAAAACACATAATCATACTGTATTGCGTTTACCTCCATATCATTGCGAATCAAACCCAATCGAACTAATATGGGCACAAACCAAGGGTGAAGTTGCGAGGAACAAAAAAAAACATTTAAAATCGCAGATATGCATCAATTGTTTTGCACCGCTGTTGCATACGTAACGTGAGATAATTGTAAAAATGCCATTAGACACGTGCAAAGGGTGGAAGAAAAAATGTGGCAATTGGATATCACTGTAGAAGTTCAAGTGGAGCCGTTGATCATCCAGTTAGGCGATGACTCTTCTTCACCAGACTACTATTTACCTGCCCGACTTATGGCCTTTAACAAAAAAATAAATTAATGTTATTTTTCGATTTCCAAAATACCTGCCCGGAGAATTTGAATTGACTTCATATGAGATTTGACAGATTGGTAAACATTAACCAGTTATGTACAGACTGTCAACATTCCCATAGACTAGAGATGCTTGTTTTCAAACCTTATTAAAACCGATTCATTGGTGACAGAGAATTTTGATTCGTAAAAATGTTAAAATATTTATATTTCTAAATATGTTTATTATTTGATTACTGTTAAAACTACATAATTATACACTTTAGGACTACAATAATTCATATGCATGGTACATTAAAGAACCGTTGAATGTAATTCAACCACTGTATTACCCAGAAAGTAATTTTTTGATGCTTGTAAACCATGCCTATGCGCAGTTAGTAGCACGCACTTACAAATTTGTGGGAGGAGCATTTACTGAATCTGTTCGTTGAACGGAGTATAGTATAAATACAGTTAGTGCTACAGAAGCCCAAAAAGTAAATAAACCTCCACAGTCACTAGCTAAGCGGAGAAAACGTACGAAATCTAAGTACACCAAAGTTAATGACTATGTGAAGGATACTGTAGAGGGAAAAATTTATGATTTCAGTAGATCAAGTTTAAGACGTCTCTTATATTCCATTGGCTTTTCATCTAAAGTGGAGGAGAGGTTTACTGGACCAATCACACATAGCTGCCAATCGTGTACGATTCTTAAGAGAATGTTACAAAAATAAAATAAAACTGTCGAATTTTATGTTAAAATAAACGTAATAATGATATTAAACAAGGTGAAAATCTTTGAGAGCAGTTTGTTTCATTAATATTTAATTCGTTCTATATTTACTGATGTGATGTGCGAGTTTATTTAGAGGTTATGCTTCTGAATTTGAATTTCTATTTTAATTTTGTTCATTCCAGTGAAACTGATAAGTACTTTGTAGATCGTTTCTGTTATTAAATTTGTTAACAGCTGTGAAAACTATTTGATTTACAAATTCAGGTTTTGCACTAAATTTAAACAAAAATAGCGAATATAAAAAAAATTAACAAGAGGAAACAGACTTAGCGTTGTTGTTTGAAGTAGCAGTTCAGGCGTTTTTAATATTTAGTACGTTCATTTCTGATAAATACGAAATTGACTTTTTAAAAAGAGAGAATCAAATTGCTTTATGTAAATTGATTATATCTAAATTAGAAATGTGTTGATGGACTAGACGAGAAATAAAACCCTTAAAGCTATTTTAACTAAAACGAATCATATCCTTTCAAGTTTAATACACAAATCGTAGCGATACGTAAAATACAAAATTAAGGAAGTTTCTTTTAGCATTTAAGCTTTTACACAGTTATACAGGGTGGTCTACACCTAGCGTTAAATTATTTTTTGAGTGATAGAACAACGTAAATGTAACTCAAATACACAATTAAAAAAATTCCATTTCACACACCCACTTAAAGAAACATTATTTTGATTTTTTCTGTACATTTACCCAAAAATGTAGAAATTCTGAGACATTTTGATACATTCTTCGAACTTTAACACTACTATTATATTCTACATTAAATTTCAAGTAAGGATAGATAGCTTATGATGAGCCGAATGTACACAACCACTAATTAAATTGATTAGAACTGTAAAGTTATCATTTTTTCAAAAAAAAAGGCTTATACACAGTAACGGGAGCCTTAGAAATTTCAAAATTTCGCGCTAAATTATACGAGATTTGATAGTTGTATTATTATTTTTCTAGACAAAGAAATGGTTATTGGTTATTTGTATTTGAATATGTTTAATATTAAAATGAAAATCTTGAATTTGCTTCATTATGTTATTTGTATATTTAATTCGAAAATATTTAAAGTACGCGGCATTTGCAAGTGCATAAATGCGCCTTCAGTAAGCGATCAGAGTTGGTTAAAAATCACCAACAGAGTAATTCGTCGCCGAGGTACGAATTACAAGGTAATAGTCAAGTTACGCTAAAATTAAAAGTAAAGTAAGATAACATTTAGTGTATAATAGGGAACAAGCGAAATTACCTTCTTTATTAAAATAATAAGAGGCTAAGTAAGCACAGTGCAAATAGTGTCGAGTTGGTGACAATAAAAAATATTGTGCAATAAAATCGCGTTAAAGGTTACGCAATAATTAAAAATCACGTTTTCTGTGCGCATCGAAAATATTCCAAGATTGTGTTTAAATATTGAACGATTAAATGTAAAATAAGACAATCGATCCAGTGTAATAGATATAATTATATATATATATATATATATAATTATATATAACTGGAAAATATTGACAATTAAAAGCACGGCCGTTGGTAGTTCGCTTGCAGTTCGTCGCGCAAGCTATTTATCGTTAAAATTGAACAATTAAAGTAATAATGGACTATTATAAATATATCAAGCAATTATTTACAATCATAAACGTGTTGGAAAGAAAATTGCAATAGACTTAATCCACAAAATAGGTGTAAACAAGATATCGTGGGAACAAAAGAAGCAAGGCGCCAATTGCGTCATCGGCTTGACCACATTGCAGTTACGTCATCGGCTTTCAACGAGGCACCAGATAGGTAGGATTTCGAATATTGTAAATAAAACGTTATGTGTTTTATTTTCTATAAACTTGAGTTTGAATATCAAAATTGAACGGAAAACATCCCATTCAATTTTGATAAAAGGTTTTTTTGTTGCATGTTAGTATTACTTAGAATTTAAGGTTTGAGTGTTAAAGGTTTTTGCACTGCGAATTTCAGTACTTAAATAAGTATAACTTTTGATTTATTTCTATTATTAATGACTATTAATACTAAAAGCTTATATAAATATGGAATATACACATGCGGAAGGAAGTAAACTCAATAGAAATCCAAAATAATAAGACAATCGAATTGAGTATAAATTTTGGTAATTGATAAAAGTGGGCATTTCTTTTAACATTTGAGCTGGATGGAGCACCTAAATAAGAAAAGAATTTGCAAATGTAAATATTACAGTTCATTTATTCAAACTGAAATTAAATAACAAGCGAATTAAAACTAACTAGTAGATGATATCCTATTCAGCGTAAATGAAAAGGTAATCATTTCAAGTCTCACAAAGACAATAAAAATTTTCAGTCAATCGTTTTTACACTATACAAAATGGCCCACCTTATGATGAGATAAGGTATCACGCACAGATTTTATATTTTGTTTGGATACAGTTTTTTTAGTGGGTTTGGATCATTTACCTATTGGCAGTGATCTCGATGTCGTTTTCAAATCGGGAATATTTGGAAATGCTGTCCGTGATACCTTACCTCATCATAAGGTGGGCTATAAGAATTAACTGTAACCTTATGTTATAGCTATAATAATAAAAATGTTCATGTGTGTCTTTTTAGTTAGAGTTGAATTATTATTTTTCTCAAACCAGGTTTTACACTATTCAAACTGGCATAACTGTACTTAAATGGTGACGAATAAAATGTTGTATCCTGTCTTCTGAAAGCTTAGATTTTGAAGTAGTTTTTATAGTATTTGTTACTGTTTAGCAATTTTTTTAAAGAAATGTGTGTGTGTGTGTGTGCGTGTATAAACTTTTTCTTTTTTTTTTAAGAAAATGATAACTTCACAGTTCTAATCAATTTAATCAGTGGTTGTGTAGATTCAGGCTCATCATAAACTATCCATCCTTCCTTGAAATTTAATGTAGATTACAATAGTAGTGTTAAAATTCGAGGAATGTTTCAAAATATCCCAGAATTTCTGAATTTTTGGGTAAATTCACAGTTTTTTCGGAAAAAAACCAAAATAATTTTTCTTTAAATGGGCCTGCCAAATGGAATTTTTTTAATTGTGTATTTGCGTCACGTGTGTTGTTCTATTACCCAAAAAAATTTTTAACGCTAGGTCTAGACCACCCTGTATATACTTAGGGATATTTCTACATGAAGATAAGGCGAGGCCTCCAAAAGCGCTCACGCACCATTGAGGGTGATTTCGAAAGACATTTTTAATAGATTACACTTTACTTTATACAACCTCATTTTATTATCATATACACCCTTTGTCCTAAAATAAACCAGAATCGTTTTCTACAGGTGGAACCATTGACGTCATCTGCCGGCTGGTGCTTGATTTATGTAGTAGGAACTTTTCTTACCAATCTGTCAAAGTTGGATGACATTTCAGTCAGTGATCGCCGAAATACAACGCCTTAAGTGACAGTAGTTTTTCTACTATTTATGGAAAAAAATGGGGCTTAACATACCGAAAATAACAGTTCACCACATTTGAACTGAAAAACTAAGTCTAAGGAAATTGCGGTGAATGGAACACTGCACAGACACCGTTAAACACGCTCTAAAAACGAAAACTTTATAAAAAACTATTTTAACTGTGCATAATTGTGATGAAACATTGTGTTATCAATTTACAAATTCGTTCCAAGTGGGACAACCGTCAATGCTGAGTATTCTCTTCAAGTATTGAAGCGTTTGCTAGAACATATTCGTCGTGTTCGGTCTGAATATCGAAAAGCTACAACACTCCCCGTACTCGCCCGATCTGGGTCCCCATCTCCTAAACTCCATTTGACTATGATAGGGAACTTTTGCACCAATTGAAGGCATTCAACAGACGACGACCGTCATTCTCAACAACATCCCAATCAACGACTTACAAAAGTCATTTGATCCACTTGGCCAACAAGCAAATCAGTGTATTTCAGTTCAGGGAGATTATTTCGAATAAAGAATATCTGGTATAATAACACACGGCCTTTCAACCTATAACATTTAAGTTAAAAGAAATGAAATGATTTTAATGACAATTTTTTTTAGATGATTATGCAATCTCTTTAATAATAAGTTCATTACGAAAATAGGCAACATTGTAAAAACAAAATTATTTCGCTTTAAATCAAGAAACTGCATAAAGAAAAGTTATGTAAAATTAAATTTTCTTTAAAAACTATGCCTACATATTTTCATAACCAATTAATCATTATTCCGATATTGAAAAAAAATTGAACTAACACTTAAATTCTACCTTATGATTTTTTGCGCTATCTGGCTGTTTAATAAATATTTAATAAAAATCAAAAACAACTCCAAATAAACCTCACCTCTCCGCCGCTGAATTTCGCCCGCCATTTACTGAGCAGAAATTAAAGCAAACTTAAATACAAACACACACATGCACACGCACAATCACAAGCGCACACGTTCATACTTGCACACGCACGCATGCACACGCACACACGTCCATGCACACACCCACGCACACGCACGCGCGCGCGTACGCACCAACGCACGCACCCACTCATGCCCGCACTCACACACACACACACACACACACACACACACACACACACACACACACACACACACACACACGCACACACACACACGGACACACACACGGAGACACACAGGACACACACGGACACACAGGACACACACAGGACACACACAAGGACACACACACGGACACACACACACACACACGGATACACACACACACACACACACACACACACACACACACACATATATATATATATATATATATATATATATATCTACAAAAAATAGCGATATTTGGGATTTCTAAAAGAAATAAAATTTGAAAAATTGTTTAGGGGCTATAGATGGAAAGCATGTCATTCTGCCTGGCGAAAGAACGCGCAGGCGACGTGGACAGTTTTCGCCGCTAACTCCGTCCTCGATTTCTACTATTTTCAGTGACGAACGCAAAAGCAATACAATTTTTATTTAAGTTGCCTATTATTTTAGAATATTGAACAAGACAACATTTCATTCCGTAACGTATTTATACGGAGAGAGTATACATAGATTTCCAGACGATATTATTTTCCACTAGAGATATCAAAACTTTAGTCCATACCATGAAATTAGCTGCTTAATATTACAGATTTGACATTTTCAATTTAATACCTTAGGAAATCGGGAGAGCTATTTTTGGTGTTTTTTTTTAAGACTCGATGTTTACAAAAACGTTTAAAATGTAAGTAAACTATTTAGATTAAGCAATGGCTTACTCTCTGCAAGAAAAGCAATGTATTTGGAATTTTATTTTTAAAATGGGCAGCATATTCGCAGACTTATTGAACATTTTCGACCTATAAGCAGTGTTGACAAGCGTAAATTGTCTGGCCGTAGAACTGTTTTAACTGACAATGTTGTGGATGATATACGTGTGCGCATTGATCGTAGTCCTAAAAAATCTTTACGCCAATTATCGCAACAAACAGGTTCAAACTGTTAATTATTATTTTTACTGGGACAATAATTAATTATCTAATGCATGTTAGGCGGCTTAAGTTATGGTACGTGTCGAAAAGCACTTAAACAAAAGTTGCATTATCGTCCATGCAAAGTAACTGTAAAGCATGAATTACTTCCTCCTGATTTCGAGACACGCATGAACTACTGCCAGTGGTTTACTAACAATTTGAGGATTGACGAAATGCTAGATATATCATTTTTTAGTGATCAAGCGTGGTTTTATCTAACGGGTTACATAAATTCACAAAATTATAGGGTTTGGTCTGATGAGGCTTCTAGTGAATTTGTACAAGCTCCATTACATCCTATAAAAATTGGTTTATGTAGTCATGTCGAGAAGACGTATAGTTGGTCCAGTATTTTTTAATGTAACTGTTACAGTTGAACGTTACAGATTATTTTAAATACAATAATAAATCAACTTCGCGATGACGAAATAGCACGAGGGTATTATCAGCATAATAATGCAACTGTTCATACTGCAGCACACGCTCGTGCATATTTACAGCAGTTCTATGACGACAGAATGATTAGTAGGTGCTTATGGCGCCCACGACCGCCCGACTTAACGCCGCTTGATTACTTTTTATTTGCGCACCTATATAAGAAAACTTTGCATACTGTAGACGATTTAACAAATGCAATTACAGCTGCGATTTAAAACATTACTTAAGACCAGTTACAAAATGTGTTTAACAATATGAAAAGACGAATAGATGCTTGCTTAAATAATAATGGAGGTCATATAGAGCATATAATTTAGAACTAAAACGCCAGTTTCCCAAATAGAAAAACTTTTAAGCCATTATACTGTAACTGTTAAATTAATGTAAATTTTATTATAACGTAACCTAAAATTGTAAGATAATTAATAAAACGTTACAAATTGTAATTATATCTCCTTTATTTGTTTGTAATCTTGTACAACAAATTAAAGAAAACAACACTAATTTACTAATAAGCATTCAAAACAATTTTAAATTATTATAGGTCATTTAATTTGGCTAACTTCAGAATGATGTTAAAATAAATGGAAGTAAATTTTGATTTCATAGCCAGTGGAAAGTAATTTTTTTTGGACATTAATTAATACTCTCACGGTATAACACTATAAAATAAATTACTGTGTAACAAAGGTAAGTAACATTTAAAAATAAATATTGTACTAAATATGAAAATGTAAACTTTCACCATTAACACTCATAATAAAATACTTATCTTTTTTGGGATTTTTTAATGGTGTACTTTAAATTATACAATCTAAACGTTTCGATAACACTTACAGTTATCTTCGTCAGTAGTAATGTTTGTTAAAAATTGTTAAAGATGTAGTAAACAATTTTGTCAAATTTGAAAAATTAAAACATAAACATAAGCCTACTATTAGTATAACAGTTTGGGAAACATAAAGCCAACTATAAAATTTTTAGTAAAGAATAACTAGGTCATAAAATTAAATATTATTAAACTGCCTCAAAGATGACAAACTAGAACACTCTCTACGACGAAAGCTAACAATGAAATTTGCCAGCCAAAAACACATTTAACAAAATTTAATCGAGTTATGATGTAAGTGTAAAGTTGTGAAAACTTCAATTTTAAAATGATAGAAGCATTCACAAATCCAAACATTACATCAAATAAAATAACCCAGTTAAATCTAACAAAGAGATATCTTTATCAATAATTGGAAGTGTTATTAACAATGAAAAGCACAATGCAGAACGTTCTTTGTAATTTTTAATTTTAATTTAATTTCAACTACTTATGTTAAATTATAGTGCTGTGGTAATTTAACAAATAATTGGTAAAGCATTTGCTTCAAGGTCTAGGAAAAACAGCAAAAAACCTAGACATACCAAAAGTTGAAAACAAATTAAAATCAAGGCGTATCATTATGCTCTTTTTTAATTATAAGATGCCAAAACCTATTTAAACGGAGATTTTCTTCTTGTCTATTAAAATTATTCGGGTGTTTATATATTTCAATAGCTTCACGTTGCAAACGAACATAATAATGGTTTGTCTTGACAATATTTCCATATTGTCAAATTGAATGTCATGATTTAGATTATTCAGGGCATGGTCAGCCACAGCAGACCTCTCTGGTTGACCCAATCTACAAAATCTCATATGTTCTTTGCGTCTTGTATCAAAGCTACGTTTTGTGGTCCCGATGTATACTTTTCCACATGAACAAGATAACTTATACACTCCGGAAGATGATAAAGGGTTTGACACATCTTTAGGTGATCTTAAATGTTCTTTAATTTTTCTTGTAGGTTTAAAATAGTCCTAATGCCATATTTGATTAGGATTTTTTCAATTCTATTTGTAACATTAGCTATAAAAGGAAGAAAAGCAGTACCAACATTAAGAACTGGTTTTTCTTTAAGGTTACACCTAGAAGGTGTAATAACATTATTAATATCTGTAAGTGAATATCCATTATCTTGTAAGGATTTTCTTAAATATTTATATTCATCATTCAAATATTCAGGGTCACAAATTCGTTTTGCTCGATCTACTAAAGATTTAATTACACTAATTTTTTGACGTGGATGGTGGTTGGATAATTTATGAAGGTATCTATCAGTGTGTGTCGGCTTTCTGTAAACCTTAAAAGATAGTGAATTATTATTTTTAGATATTAATATGTCAAGAAATGGTAAACTTCCATTAGTTTCTTTTTCCATGGTAAACTGAATACTAGGATAATACTTATTTTTAGATTTTTAATGTGTATTAATTATAATCTAAACGTTTGATAACACTTACAGTTATCTTCGTCAGTAGTAATGTTTGTTAAAATTGTTTATGTTTATGTTTGAATTTTTCAAATTTGACAAAATTGTTTACTACATCTTCAACAATTTTTAACAAACATTACTACTGACGAAGATAACTGTAAGTGTTATCGAAACGTTTAGATTGTATAATTTAAAGTACACCATTAAAAAATCCCAAAAAGATAAGTATTTTATTATGAGTGTTAATGGTGAAAGTTTACATTTTCATGAATACTAGGATGTATACCATTTATAAAGACCAAAAACTCATGCAGTGCTTCTTCTCCATGTCTTCAAATAACAAATGTGTCATCTACATATCAGACAATTTGAGAAATTAAGGAAACGTAAAGCTCAATTATTATCGTCACTCACTTTTTTATTACGATGCCGAGACCAAAAGATTATCCCAAAGTTTATCTATATTAAAAGAAATTTTAATAACAAGCAAGCGAATAATATTTACAAGAACTGAAAATGCTCTTCTACGTAATCAAATACATATTACTAGGAAGTTATTGGATAACACCGATAAAAATCTTTTATATTTACTTTTAGAAATTTCATCTATTTTGAATAAAGAAGATTGGAATAAAATTGATTCTATAACGTTTAAATCTATGAAAATATATTTTGACATCTCATGCCAACGTCAGAAAGAAAAATTTAATAAATTATATAAACAAAATAATAGACCATCTATTGATTGTAAAAAAACAGTTATAAACCTCAAGATGACAAACCAGAACACTCTCTACGACGAAAGCTAACAATAAATGTTTGGCATCGTCGAGATTAAATGCAGTGTTGTGTTTTGCCAGATCACCTATCACTATACAGTAAAACTGTCGACCGTGCAATTGATCGAATTTTTAGATAATATGCTGCTTTTTATGGAGCTCGATTAACTCATAAAGTTGGGGTCTGTACATAGTTGGCGAATAAGCTACGTTCTTCTCAGAAAACCATTCTATCATTTCCGCCTCTACGAAATTGGATGTTGGGGCTTTATTTACTTGTACATTATGATAAGACGCGTTATCAGTGACCACTAGTGATCCGGGAGGTAAATTAGGTATTAATTTTTCTCACAACCATTTTTTGTAATTTTCCGTGTTCATGTCATCGTGGCAATCGACGCTCTTCTTTCGTGATTTTAAAATAAGCAAGTAATTCAGAATCCCATGTCTCCACCAGTGTGAACAATGATTAACCTCCTTCCTTTAGAAACTGATGTGAATAGTCTGGACGATATTCCATCACTCCAACACTTAGAGATTGTATGTGTACCGTGAACGTATGTTTCATCTAAGTACATGATTGGTTTGTCCTTACCTCTAAAATTTTGTAAATAATTTACTCATCATCATTCTTTTCTACAAGAATGTTCCTGTCGTCTTGAGTCTTTTTTCACTTGAATCTAATTTTGTTCAATAGTTGGTATGACGTAGACCTCTTGTCTGTCCACTATAGTTCATCTGAATACTGGGTTTGCATGATTTTCCGCAGCCATTGCCTTTCCTTCTTTCATAATCCGTTCCAGAACAATCATAAACACGTTACTTAATTTCTGTTTCGATTTGTTTGGGAATGGTTGTTGCAAGATCATTAAAGTTATTGTACACTACTTCACGTGCTTAAGTGTGTACTGCCTTTTCATTACCTAGAATGTTGAAATGTTGACATTTTCATAGTTATACTTTAGAATATTCACAGTTACACTATAACCAGTCGAAGATCACTGCCAGAAATCTCAACAGTAACTGAAACTGAAATAAACTGGATTAAAACAAAACTGACGGTAATTATTAGATCTTATATACTAGTTCTAGGTACGTTAGTGCCTTTGTTAATGACAGGTTTGTTTGTACAGATCAATATGTAAACAAATTTATGCATTAAACACCGCTTTATGCGATTAGAAAGATGAGTATAGAACATATTTACTTGCTTCATGATCGATTAATTACTTACTATTACTATTAATCAGGATTCGAGCACAACCTTTTTAATGCCCACATCTGAAAGCAGTTTGACATAGTTCGAATGGGTGATAAAGCCTTTTGTCTCGAAAATTATATGATTAGTCCATATCCTCACACAGGATATCTACATATGAGAAAAAAGCTGATGTGGCCATCACATAACTTTCTTATGCCTATGTCAGCTGTGATACGAAAATTTGTTAGTTACTCATATTTGCTCTGATATAAAGTGTCCGAAACGCATGTAATCAATTAAACACATACACATAAGCAATTTATGTATTTTAACTTGCTGCACTTTAATTGTTATATAGTTTTAGATCATATTTCGAGGACAGCTGTTAATTTTAAGTCGTTGAAGTACAATACCACTGATCGAGTGCCGATCTTCTATCGTCGATTACAATGTATTTCTTATAATTTATGCATCTGATTATGTCGAGGGTTTAGGCTGAACTAAGTTTCATGGAGAAGCAGTATTCCATCTACATATAAACATTTCTTCCCTTTGATTTGACGAACACAAATCAAGGTAGAAAGAGAAAAAATATACTGCACTATCTTACTGCCTTAAATGAATATTTTTTTATAAATAGGTTCTGATAAAGAACTTTCATAAATCTTAAAATTTTCATACCTCCTCAGTTTGTTTTAATGAATCATTCATTTTATTTTGTAATTTATTTAAAAGATTAAATATCTGTTTTAGTTTATTATGTTGTACTATACCTTTTCAACTTCAAATTGGCAGTAAACAATCCCAAATTGGCGCTAAACAATTCCAAATTGACATTAAAGAATATCAAATTGGCATGACTTGAAATGAAATTCAATCAACGTCATTTTATTGGCGCTCGCATCCAGACCCAATTGGAAAGGTGCGCCAAGTTACTTATGAAACGTGTGTTTTACGCTATTTTATCTATTGAGGAAAAAAATTTAAAAATATCGACAAAATTTGCATCAAGATTGAGTAAAATCATTGAATAGAATTTTTTAGATGTTTGGTGTTTGTAATACTCATTATAGGTTTAATCGCACAACTTTCGAATGTTAGGTAATGTTATATTCCTTCATTTATTCTGTTACCGCGCAATGAACACACATATTTATGTTTACAGTATAAATTGAATCATTTAATCAGATAAAACTGATAAATTCACTTGTACTCATTAACAGTTTCTTGTTAAATTAGGTTCAGAATTCAAGTCATTCTAGTATCAGATAATAATGTAGTTGTATCCAATATCGATTAACCAAGAATAGACCTATTTGTTTATCATTGTATGTGTCCCAACATAATCGCAAAATGCCAGAAGATGGCTGCCACCTTAATTGACAACATCTTATCCTGGCGATTGTTTACTGATTATTATTGCTGTGTTTTTTGGAAGGTTTGCGATATTATTTGTTGTTTATACTGATAATAAATATAATTAAGCTTTATAATGGTGAGACAGAGGGTAGTATGTAGAAAAATGACTGTTTAAGTCATAACCTCAATACATCGGTAAGTAAACAAACCATAGACGTAACATTAATTATTTACAAATACCCCTAGTAAGCAAAAATTAGGAAAGTCATATCTTGTCTGCTTATTAACCTGAAGCACAAGTTTCACATTTTACTACAACTTTTTAATAAAGAAATACATGATATAAGCGTTGTTTTTATTGTTTATTCTTTGGTTATTTTGACGTTATTAATAACCATAATCTCTGCCAGAAAGCTATATTATGTTTGAGCAAAGCAATTCCTTATAAAATGATACGGAATGCTGGATCTATTCTTGGTTAATCGTTATTGAGTTGTATCCTTTTAAATTATCGTATAAAAAATGAAAACATATTGACAAATGGATTCGTTCGGCGTTGTTTGCGGAGTGCATTTCAGACATCTGTAACACTAATCATGGATAATGCACCCTGTCATGCTTCAGTAGAAAAAGTATTTTAAGAAGATGAATTTGCCCGTCACAATCTTTTACGACTTAGTCGATGTAGTACAATCGAACTTGCGTGGTCTTCAATAAAAACTGCAGTTAAGCGCGATTTGACGAATTAACTGTCGCAGATCCTTACTGACGAGAGCAGGGGAAATTTTACTTAAAGGGAGCATAGGTTACTGCAACTTGAAAACATAATTCGGGGTACGTAAAAATTAATTTTTACGTATTTTATAGAATTGTTCTTTTTGATTGTATGTGTAGTTGATTACAATAATAATTTTAGAGATTATCCTTTGATGGAACCTTAGGTTTCTACGTTTTTTCTGATATGTGATTCAAAACATATTTACAATTTGTTTAATCTTACGATTTTTAAACGTGTTAACCGCATTCTCTCCAAGGCAGTAATTTTTGTACTCTTGTACTTTTAGTATAAATAATTTATACGTATTTTTTAAAATCTGAAGATAATTGTCGAAACTAGTCACCAATTTTTGTTAACCATTTATTAATATCTGAATTAAAAACATTGTGGGGAGGTTTTGAGTTTCTGTATATACTTTCAATACCTAGTTACATGTACTTTGGTAAGTCACAATACTAATCGTAATATTTACAATAATTATTAAAACTTGTGACAGCAAAAATTTATTTAGAAGGTCTTGGTTTGTCAGCTGTTGAGTTTTTTAGGTTAGAAGTCTAACCTCAAAGAATTAGGAACAAATCTAATATTTGGTGAGTGCTTAGATACTAAAATAAGTCTAAATGGACAAATAATAAGTGTGTTTGTAACTATAATAAATAATGGAATTTACAAATGAACAAATTACAATTTTGTATGGTTCACAAACGGGCAATGCCCAAGACATTGGTGAAAGAATCTGGCGTGAATCGAAACGTTATTTTTTTGTTGGTTGTGTAAAAGCGATGGACGATTATGATAAATTAAACCTTGTAAAAGAAAAATGTGTGATATTTGTTTGTTCTACTACTGGACAGGGTGAAGAACCCGACAACATGAAAACTTTCTGGAAATTCTTGTTAAGGAAGAATTTACCGACAAACTTTCTTAATATGAGGTAAATTTTAGTTGTATTACATATATATGGATTGATTATTTCTGGGATAGGTTTGCTGTATTAGGATTGGGTGATTCTAGTTACGTTAAATTTAATTTTGTTGCTAAACGTTTAAATAAACGTTTAATGCAACTTGGAGGTAATATATTAATACCATTAGGTCTAGGTGATGATCAGCATGATCTTGGATATGATGCAGTAGTAGATCCCTGGATTAATTCTTTATATCAAGAATTACTTCAATTATATCCATTGCCAAAAGGACTTAATCCGATAAATATTAATACACTATTAAAGCCAAGGTAATTCTTCGATTGTCTAGAGTTATTTGATTATTGTAGATTTTTTTTAGGTGGCATGTATCAACGTACATCAATGAAAATGTAGCCAGAAATAATCAACAATGTATGTATTATTCAACACGTAAGTCTGAAGAGTTTATAGTGAGGGTTAAGGAGATACAGAGAACAACTGCAGATTTACATTTTCAAGTAATTGTTTACAAGTTAGCAATAGATTTCAGCAACTATTGTTATTAACAACAAAATTTAAGTTATAACAAGAATTAATTCACTGTTTTAAACAATTCTTGTTCTCTTAAATAGAATTAATAGTTGAGTTTTCAACATTTATATACTATGGCTGTTTTGTAGTATAGTAACACTTAGTTTGGAAAGGGAATGGTTTTGTGGTACTGTATTTAATAATGTGATAATAATAATAATAATAATATGCTTCATTCCCATCATAGTAAAATACATTATCACAGTGTACTGTCCCATGTTATATGTTATTAGGGGGTATCTCCGTTCCTGTAAAAGATAGAAGGTTGCTGTTTTTGCCTAACTGTGCTGCTTTTTTGTGAAATGAAAGAACCTGCAAACAAAACTTTCTCAGCATTTTGTGTTTTTGTGATTCCGAGTGATTCTGGCACATCCTTCGTATCTCAGTTTTCTTTTGAGATACTGAAAAACTAAAAACTACATCTTGTAGGACTTTTTACTTAGAGTTAATAGATTTTCATGTAACAGCATTAAGTTGTATTTTTTAAATGGGACATCCTGTATATTTTACTGTAGTTGGCTTGTCATAAGCTTTCCAAAAATATATACATTGTCTTATGTTTTTATTTTAAATTTTAGGAAAATTATAACAATACTTTAGTAGGCCATGATAAAACAAAGCACAAAATTTTTTTGCTATAAGTCATCTATCATTATTAGTTTGAGTATTACTAGGTGTTCCACTAAAAACCTTACCTTTATTCAGTTTATATGGGAAAATTAGATTATGAGAGTATAAGAAATGCAAAAAAAATCGCAATGAAGCCGCTGTATTTAAACAGGTACATAGAAAATTTTTTAATAAAAAAATATAGTATATCTATGATGATACCACTGAAATTATTATTTGATATTCTGACTGCAGTCATCTTATAAAAATGTATTTCAATGAATTAAGTTTAATTTGACACATCTTGATGGTTTCTGAAAAGCTTTAGATAGGGCCCATCAAACTAAAGTAAAATATAACTTTGTGTTATTACATGAAAATCACAGAATTTAAAATTTTATTAATTACGTTTCGGAATTCAATGTAAAAAGCCCTACAAGATGCAGTTTTTAATTTTTCAGTATTTCAATAAGTACCTAACAGAGATACGAGGAGTGTGCCAAAATTTCAAATTTTCAAAATCACCCTGTATCACAGAAAGTTGGGAAAGTTTTCTTTGCGGATTCTTTCATTTCACAAAAATTAATACAGTGAGGCGAAAACCGCAACTTTCTATCTTTTACAAGGAGGGAGATACTCCCCAATTACATTGAAAATGGGACTCTGTACAGTGTGTCCCATTTTTTATGATATTTCAGGGTATCTCACTTACGAGTAAAGATACAGAGTTGCGGTTTTCACAATACCGTGCTACCTTTTTGTGAGAAGAACGCTGGTATAAAGAAAACTTTCATAGCTCGCTACATTTCTGAGATACAGGGCGAAATTGAAAATATTGCATTTTAGGACTCCCCTGGTATCTCCGTTATCCTTTAATGTATGGCAAAGGTAAAAGTTTGTTCTTATACAGTTTTTTACGTAGAATCCAGTGGTGTAGTTGTATTTTTGTTGTAAACTGTCAATTTTTAGCTAAAAATAAAACTTGTGGTTTTTTAACGGAACACCCTGCATATTTTTCTTGCGTTTGATTGGAAATTTTGTAAGCTTTACAAAAATGTATAATACATGATGTGTATTTTAAATAAACCTACAATCTATGATTTCCCAAAATCTGCGTAATAACATAGTGTGTATTATATAGCATTAGAATTAGTAGGCCGTGATTATTGGAACAATTAGATGATCATTTGCTAAGCGCTTGTCAAGACCTGTCAGTTGTAAAATTTATATTCCCTGCGTAATATTGTATTCGTTACAATGGCTGAAAATGAAAATTATCAACATTTTCAAAAATATGATATGTTAGTCTGTTTTATAGAGAGCAATGAAAACTCCCGTGAGGCTTCTCAACTGTATTTCAACAGGTTTATTTGAATACTTATTTATCTTTTGACGTATGTGGATTTATTTTTTATTTAAATATTTGGATCTATAGATATTCAGAAAGAAGGCAACCTTGTCTTTTAATGCTTTCTCAAATAAAAAAAATTTGGTTGGATATGGATCATTTATCCAACCCCGACCAAAAAAGTATAATAAGGAAAATCGCGATACGGATGAAATCAACGTTGTAGCATATACGGGGTGTCCAGAAACTCTACGGACAAACTTTGCGTAGTGATTTTAGACCCAAAAATAAGAAAAAAAGTTCATATAAACCCAGGTCCGGAAACGCTTCGTTTAGGACCTATAAGGTGTAAAAAATTGTTTTCCTCGGTTTTATGGCGATATTTTGCGAACAAATTTGAATATCGTCCTGAAATTTGGAGCACGGGGGTTTTTGTAGTCAAGAAACTTAAATATTTTATTGATTTGGATGCTGTCTGCAGAGGGCGCCATCTACAGTGGTATTCTAAAAGTTAATTGGCCTTAACCGTTTTACTACTCGGTATATTGACGTTCCGTTTGAATTAGTTTGTTCCCTTTTCAGTTCTAAGCAAAAAAGGTATACTTGGTCGATGCCTCTCAGATCAAGCATTTTCGAGATATTGGTTGATGAACAGTTCAATTTAATTCCCACTCATTATCAAAACGAGTGAGATTATGTATCGAAACAAATGGTCATGTGGAACACCTTTTGTAACATTTATTTTTTTAGTTTTATTATTTATTTCTTCATTTTCGTTCTTAAATTCAAAGTTAAAATAAAAATGCAAACATACGTTACTTTGATTTTTAATTCCAATTAGGACTATAGGGAATTAAATTGAACTGTTCATCAACCAATATCTCGAAAACGGTTGATCTGAGAGGCATCGACCAAGTATACCTTTTTTGCTTAGAACTGAAAAGGGAACAAACTAATTGAAACGGAACGTCAATATACCGGGTGGTAAAAAAGTTAAGGCCAATTAACTTTTAGCATACCACTGTAGATGGCGCCCTCTACAGGCAGCATCAAAATCAATCAAATATTTAAGTTGCTCGACCACAAAAACCCCCGTGCTCCAAATTTCAGGGCTATATTCAAATTTGTTCGCAAAATATCGCCATAAAACGTAGGAAAATAACATTTTTTCACACCCTATAGGTCCTAAACGAAGCGTTTCCGGACCTGGGTTTATATGAACTTTTTTTCTTATTTTTGGGCCTAGAATCACTACGCAATGTTTGTCCGTAGAGTTTCTGGACACCCCGTATAGAGGCAACGCCTTCACAATCATGCAGAGTTCTAGAGCAGGAGATTGGTGTTCCCAAGACTCGAGTTCAAAGAATATTGACCAAATATAAATTAAAGCCATACAAGATTAAAATTGTTCACCATTTGCATTCTGGATTCTGCATGCAGAACGTCGTTTACTGTTTTGCAACTGGTGTTTGGAACAAATTCGTATTGGTAATAACTTTGCTAGATTTATAATATGGTCCGACGAGGCTTACCTTTCGAGTGTAAGTATTTTAAATAGGTATAATACTAGGCATTGGTCTCAAGAAAATCATCATGTGCTATTCGAAAGAGAGCAA
Organism: Vesta saturnalis; assembly: GCA_036346205.1. Taxonomy (NCBI): domain Eukaryota; kingdom Metazoa; phylum Arthropoda; class Insecta; order Coleoptera; family Lampyridae; genus Vesta; species Vesta saturnalis. Next base: position 2,134,499 of record JARFJB010002450.1, read on the forward strand.
CAGGGTCGATTTGGATTTAGCGTAGCTTGTTTTATTTTGGGGCAACAAATAGAATACAGAATTTATGAAGGCAGTCTTACAGGGAACAGATATCTCGAAATTTTGCAAGATGTTATCCCTATGTTACCAGACAATGTTTCTTTAGCTCATCTTAACAGGATACATTCCCAACAGGATGGCGCGCCAGCACATAATGCTGTAATTGTTCGATCTTTTTTAGACAATTATTTCCTGCAAAGGTGGAAAGGTACTTATGGACCAATTAGATGGGCTGCCCGGTCACCTGACCTATCCATGCTAGACTTTTTCTTATGGGGCTACTTGCAGAATAAGATTTATAGTACCCGTCATCGGACAATAGATGAACTACTCAATGCCACCAATGCGGCGCGGCATTTCAAAAATTGCAAAGAAGTTTCACAATTATTTTAAATGCTTTAAAAAGAATAACCACTGTGCGTCAACATTGCGTTCGGGAAAATGGCAACCATTCTGAGCAGTTCTTTTAAGATGAAAATCTATTAAGGGGTTAATATTATGTCAAGTTTTTCAGTTTTATTCTGCCTTAAAATTGATTTGGCTTTTTAAAAATTTTTTTTTGTAATATCCTAATATAATCAACCCACGACCTAGTAATTCTAATGCTATACAGGGTGTTCCTTAATGATATGCGAATATTGAAGTGGATGAATCTACACGAAAAAATAATTATAGTTTGCTTAATAAAGTACGGTCCTAAACTGTACCGTTACGGAAATACGGGGTGTCAAAGTTACACGAAAAATACGAAAATTAATTGATATCTTCTAAACCGCTAAACATTTTCCAGTGAAATTTAGTACAAAGCTAGAGTGCATGAAAGTGGATATTTTTCGATACGAAGTTAATTTCCAGCTTCTGTAGTGGCGTGCGTGCGGGCACTCGCTTGGATATTTTTGAAGAAATAAAATTATACGCCACTGATTTCTTGAAAAACAAAATTACATTTTAATTCCTCGTTCAATTTGAAAAATAAAAGCTCTCTTGAATTCTGTTCCTAGAATGTTCCGTTTGGGAGTAATAAAATAAAAACCGTTGTATTGTATGAGAAAATTAATTCAATGAATGAAATAACAATTTCGCAATAAGTCTAATTGCCTTTCAAAATGACACTTGCTTTTTACATGTGACATTTTCTAGTTCAATTTAAGTCACTGTAAATTAACTTTTCCCATTGTTTTTGTACAATTTTGTTATTAAAGATGACGTATACAATTGCTGAAATGGCTGATATGTATTATGTGTATGGCCTCGCTGATGGCAATGGAGAAAAAGCCAGACGGATTTATCACCAGAGATATCCAAATCGTGCTTTACCAGATAGTCGAACCTTCTCGAATATTCATCAGCGTCTTGTTGAAACTGGTAGTGTCCGAAGAGGTACATCTGAAGGTAGGCCTCTTAAGTGTAAGAACAACTGAAATTGAGGAAGCAGTCCTGCACGCAGTCGAAGAACAGCCTGAAACGTGTACAAGAAAGATAGCTACAAACTTGAATATTTGCCATCAAATTGTTTGGAGAATTTTAATGGATTATTTGTTATATCCACAGCATATTTTGAGAGCACAGGCATTACTCCCGAGAGATTTTCCTAACCGAGTAACTTTTTGTCGGTGGTATCTTCATAATATTGCACATAATCCACAATTCGATTCACATATCCTCTTCACGGACGAATGTAATTTCTCAAAAAATGCGATTCAGAATTTTCACAATAACCACTTGTGGGCGGATGAGAATCCCAAAGCCACAACTGAAACCCATATCCAACATCAATTTTCGGTGAACGTCTGGTCAGGAATTATAGCCGATTACTTTGTTGGCCCATTCTTTCTTCCGAGACGACTTGATGGACAATCTTACCTTACTTTCATTCGTGAACAATTGCCTGAGCTGCTTGAGGATGTTCCGCTTTTAATAAGACACCATATGTGGTACATGCATGATGGTGCACCAGCACATTTCAGTGGAATGGTTCGCAATCATCTACATACTGTTTATTCTAACCGTTGGATTGGCCGTGGGGAACCTGAAGAATGGCCACCACTGTCCCCCGACCTTAACAGTTTAGATTTTTTTCTTGTGGGGCTATCTAAAAACGCTAGTGTACACAAGCCCCATTAACAGAAGAATTGAAAGAGAGAATAGTTGCAGCATGTAATAATATAAAACATACTCCGGAATATTTCAACGAGTGCGGAATTCCATGAGAAGGAGGCCATTTCCAACAATTTTTGTGATTACCGTTCCATATTACTTGTTCCCAATATTATGTTTATGCTGTATGTTTCCATTTGTTGTTTTTGTTGTTGTTCAGTGAAGGCAGACGCCAATTTGTAACGTATTCTTTCAATCATTAAATTACATAATTTTCTCGTACAATACAACGGTTTTTATTTTATTACTCCCAAACGGAACGTTCTAGGAACATAACTCAAGAGAGCTTTTATTTTTCAAATTGAACGAGGAATTAAAATGTAATTATGTTTTTCAAGAAATCAGTGGCGTATCATTTTTTTTCTTTAAAAATATCCAAGTGAGTGCCCGTACGCACGCCACTGACGAAGGTGGAATTTAACTTCGTATCGAAAAATATCCACTTTCATGCACTCTAGCTTCGTACTAAATTTCACTGGAAAATGTTTAGCGGTTTAGAAGATATCAATTAATTTTCGTATTTTTCGTGTATCTTTGACACCCCGTATTTCCGTAACGATACATTTTAGCACCGTACTTTATTAATCAAACTATAATTATTTTTTCGTGTAGATTCATCCACTTCAATATTCGCACATCATTAAGGAACACCCTGTATAATACACACTATGTTATTACGCAGATTTTGTGAAATAGATTTTACGTTTATTATTTAAAATACACATCATGTATTATATATTTTTGTAAAGCTTACAAAATTTTCCATCAAACGCAAGAAAATATACAGGGTGTTCCGTTAAAAAACTATAAGTTTTATTTATAGCTAAAAATTGACAGCTTACAGCAAAATAAGACTACGCCACTGGATTCTACGTAAAAAAACTGTATAAGAACCAATTTTTGCCTCTCCTATACATTAAAGGATAACGGAGATACAAGGGCGGTCTCAAAATGCAATAGTTCCAAGTTCGCCCTGTATCTCAGAAATGTAGCGGGCTATGAAAGTTTTGTTTATACCAGCGTTCTTCTCACAAAAAGGTAGCACGGTATTGTGAAACCGCAACTTTGTATCTTTACTCGTAAGTGAGATACCCCGAAATATAATCGAAAATGGGACACACTGTACATAAATCTCTAAAGGTAGATAATTCTTATATTGTAAGCCTGCATGATAAATGGTTCTGCGTGTACTACGCATGGAGTCCAGAGTTAGCCTATTGGTATTTTGAACATTTGATAAAGTGATTAATTGTACTTGTCATACTTTATTTAAATGGCTCATTTATTAGTTTTGGATGGTGATATAAGGGGCAAATGTCAACGGGTTTTATAAAACAAACGTGTGCCGTATTCCCCATGATAACCGCTTTCCAATGAAGGTTTTAAGTGGCACCCCGTGGACTAATGGTAAACGAGAATGGCGTTTACATGAAAATATGTCCCGCTTAAAACAAAAATCGACCTGTCCGGCTTTTTTCGGTAAAATCAATTATGGGACAGATAATCGAATATGAAACTTTTTGGTGACACCCTGTATATATGAGGCATTGTTTATAATCACAGCCACCCTTCCGCCCAAAAATTGGTTTAGGTTCAAATTATCCGTCATAGTCTTAAAATTCATTTGAAAATACTTACTTTTGAATGTCGAGTGGCGTTTCTGAAATTTAATATGGCGGCACAGTTTTTAAAAATTTATTCGATTCGCTTGAAACTTGTTACTCGGGGACTCTAAAGATTGATTTTTAAAATTCAGAATGGCGGATCCAATATAGCATAAGGATTTTTTTAAATGTATTTAATTGCCTTGAAACTTAATTTCAATTAATATTCGGAGGTTTCTTGAATTGTTAAATAATAAATAAATTCAAAATGGCGAAATAATTTTTTTTTAATTTATCCGATTCCCTTAAAACTTGATACGCGTGGGTGTTTTTATGTAGTTTAATAAGAATTTGAAATAAAAGTGAGGGGTTCTATATGGCGACCATTTTTTTTTTGAAAAAAATAAGCAAATTCGCTTGAATCTCATTACTCTCCAGTTCTATGTGTCGCTAAATAAGAACCTAAACTTAGCAGTTTAAAAATCAAAATATTCCATCAAGTATGTATTGACAAACTTAATAGATTGGCTTTAGGTTGCATTAATCAAATGTTATTTTAAACTTTCAAAATCAAGAAAAAGCGTAAGATTTTGAAAAAAATTAATCGAATTTATTTGTAATTAGTCCTGCCAGGAGTTTAAAAATGATCTAAAGATCTGTGTGTTTCACTGGATAGGCAATATGTTTACAGATATTATACTGGCCGGAATAAATAAATGAAGACGCAGTAAACGCCGATGTATTTTAATGAAATTTTCAGAAAACGTGTATTTTATTCCTATTAATAAACGCTAAAAATTTGAACAAGATACAAATATTGTTAACACTAATAATGCGTCGACCCTCGTCTGTTTCTCACACATTCAGCTAAGTCGATTAGGCATAGTTGAAATGAGTGAATCTATACTAACCTGAGGTATGTTATCCCACGCTTCTAAAATCCGTTGTTGAAGGGCATTTACATTGTTTGGGAGTGGCTGTAGATCATTTATTCTCCGTCGTACCATATCGGACAAATGTTCGATTGGTGATGAGTCTGGCGAACGAGAAGGTCATGAAAGCAGATCAACATTAGCAGTATTTCGAAACTCCACAGCAACCATTTCGGTATGCGGCTGCGTATTATCTTGCTGAAAAATCGGATTTCTTGTAAATATGGCAGTAATACTGGTTCAAGAACTTTGTTAATGTACCGATTTGCATTTAGTGTTCCCTCAATAACTACTAGAGGAGATCTACTTCCATGGCAGATAGCCAGCCCCCCACACCATCACATCTTTAGTGAGAGCAGTATGGCGTTCTACAGAAAACGTCTTCTAACCAATCTGCGACCATCATGAGCCCATAAACAAAATCGAGATTCATCACTAAAGATCACTTGATTCTATTGCACCTTCTAATGCAACCTCTTGTTACACTATTGTCTCCGTGCAGTACGATGACGTGGAGTTAGACGTGAACGGTATGATCTGAGCCCAAAAGATCGAATTCTTCGATACGTCGACCGTAAGGAGATTTGAAAAATAGAATTATAGCTACGTTTCAATCCATTTCGCCTCTAATGTTGTTGCGCGCAGTGGCGCATAGAGCCCTTTAAGACGGCGCACGGCTGACGCGGCAGAAAGTAGTCCCAGAGCCTTGTGAGCTGCATGAAACAGTAAAAACTGCTTACCCATAGAGAAAATAACATATCAGCATAAACAATTTGTGGAATTTATATAATCGTTTGGATAACAATTCAATTTTGTTTTAAAGGGAGAATTAATTCATACAATTTAACAAATAAAATTGTTATGCATTGTCATAAGAACTGAATATTAACATTACATAATTCAATTCTTTGTATTGTAGGTATGTGTATATGTTTGGCTTCTGAAAATTAATGATGTAATGATTTAGTAGTAAAAACAGCTAAGATATTAAGTTACTGAAGTATTAAAATATTCGTGGAAACAGCAATTTGGCAGATACTGAGAAATTCATTCGGTACCTATTTTTTGTACTGTAACCGACGACTTACATAGTTGTCATTCTTTAAATTTAAATTAGTTTAGTTTGAGTTCTTTATCTGTTTACGATTGCTAGCGGATGCTGTTTGCGTTTGTGTTCAGTTCCAGTGTTTTTTGAACTGTGATTTGATTTGTAATTCTACATATGTCTTGTTGTGTTTAGTGTAATAGTGTTTTATATACTTTAAACGTTATTACCCGCGTATATTTTTTAAATTGTAGTTATCCCTGTATTTCTTTAGAAATTGGTAAGTTAAACATTTTTTGCGAAAAAGAACTAAAGATTTTGTTTAGTAAAAAACAAAAAGATCGTGACACTGGTGCAAAAAGTTGTTATAACATCCAAGACTTATTTGGAATGCAAGAGGAACGAAAATTGGGAAAATCAAAATGTTTGTTACAAGCGAATGAAGCTGAGTTAATTGAGGAAAACACCAGTATTGCTGAATCAACCACTGCATCTACACAAATACAATCTACAGGAACAGCAATGGCAGCAGTAGAATCAAGATCATTTCCTTCATGCTGCACTATAACATGATTCCAGATAAAGTAGTCGATCAAAAAATAGCCATTGTCGATTTAGATATATTTATCAGACCGTTGAATGACAATATTAATTCCTTTTATGAATATCAGCCCATACAACCGACACAAATAAAGGGAATCAGGCATGCCAGAAAGCTATTTTTGAGAAGTGATGGCATAATCCGGAAGTGGCTAAGTTATTGTGTTCAAAGACATGCTCTCTTTTGTACTATTAGTCTGGTTCATGGAAAATCCAATAATTCTACTTTTTCGTCACCGTCGGGATATCCCATTGGCGACATCAAACACATTTACGATAGAATAAAGGAGCATGAATTAACTACATCTCGCAACGAGTGTGTTAGCGCTCATTTGCTATTCGACAAAAAGAAAAATGTGGATTCGCTTTTGTTAGGCAAGCTGAGAACAATACATAACGAGCAAATTTCAAAGAACCGTCATATTGTTTCCATCATTATCGACGTAATAAAGTTGATTGGAAAGCGTGGTTTAAGCTACAGAGGCAAGTGGTATGAAAGTGCAAAGTTCCTATTAGATACAAATCTGGACCGCGGCAACTTTTTAGAGATTTTGTTACTAGTTTCAAAGTATGATGAAAATTTACGTTCATATATTAATGACATGTATAAAATGGGAAAACAATCAAAACATCCTCGTCTAACGATATTGTCTAAGACGACAGTTAATACCATAATCGACATAATTGGACAGACTAAAAGAAGGAATTGCTACAGAAATTAAGGAAGCAAAGATGTTCGCTATACAAATTGATACCACTCAAGATGTGGCCGTCTGTGATAAACTGTTTTTAATTATTCGGTACATTACACCTTTTCAAAATTGGCGAGAGGAGCGACTATTTTCTATAATGAGGTGCAGGTCTACTACAGGAGCAGAAATTAAAGATGTGGTTTGCGGTGCACTAGGTGACTACGGGATTGACTTACAGAACCTAATCGGTAATTCGACAGATGGCGCTGTAAATATGCAAGGCGTATGTAACGGATTGACATCTCATTTGTCAAACCTAATTCCAGAGCAAATACACGTGTGGTGTTATACACATGGATTGAATCTTGTAATGGTAGATTCCACTTCTAAAATAATAGAAGTCTTACTACTCTCGCGAGTACAAAGCTATAGAGGCTGCTGCTATAAATTTTGTTTTACATATAAACAAGCAATTTGGAGAACGGAATTACGATTTTGTTCTTGATACTTCTCTGCCCGTACTACGACCAAGAAAAAGAAAATTGATGCCAGGGGAAACTACAACTGACGAGTGCTTAATAGATGTAAATGTAAAATTTAAAATTGAAGTACACAATCAGGTCTTTGATATCTTGACAAACAGCATGAAACGAAGATTTAAAAAAAATGGCGTAATTGCTGCTAAAATCGCATGGTTCCATCCTAACAACTTTGACCAACTCCCTGCTTTCCCCGATTTAGCATTGGAGTCCATGAGCAAACGAGTTATCAAATTTAACCGAGATGTCACAGCACCAAGAATTCGTGAAGAACTAATAGATTTTGCTTCAAAATATAATTCACTAAAGCAAACAATTCAAGAAAGTTATCTAAATGAGGAGGAAGGCGAAATATATTCGGAATTAAATAGTGAAAATCTTGACTAAGAGGAAGGGTAGGATTGTTCTGTATCTAATAAGGCATGCAGAGATTGCCTAGTCTGTTGCTATCTAATTTTACAAACATATAACCTATATTCCGAAGCATATAGCGTTATCTTCATTTGTTACAAAGTATTGCGTAACACAGGTTTCATGCGAGCGCAGTTTCTCAAAACTGAAACATATCAAAATAGGTTGAGTATATATATATATATATATATATATATATATATATATATATATATATATATATATATATATATAGATAGATAATACAATTATAACAAAACTTGCAAATCACAGTGTAATCTATGAAAAGGTTTTAAATTATATTTCGTTTCTTTTTGTAGTTATTTATTTTTACCAAAGCTTCGGGCCGGCCTAAGTAATTATGCCCAGGCCGATTATCTAGTTCTGTCCGCCGCTGGTTGAGAGTGAATCTTTCCTTTACCGAGCGAATCACAAAGTGTTTAACTAGGCGTGGTCAGCCTTTGAACATAGGCGTTTTTGTTTACTTGTTCAACTTATTTTTAGGTGTAGAGAATTATTTTATTGTTTAGTTATAATTAAGTTTTCCTATCGGTTAAAAAAATTTATTTGCCATTCGTGTTTTCTTATTTGCTCTGGATTTTGTTTTATTTGTTCTTCTGTTTGTCAATATTTTCAAATAAAGCGTCAATATCTCAAGAAGGGTCCGTCTTATGGCTATGAAACGTGTTATCAATTAGTATCTACTTTTCACGGGGAATCGAAATGTGAAAAAATATACAGGGTGTTGCATTTGGAAAAATTGAGAAAAGTACATTTCGCGTAAGTTAATCATTCTGTATAGTTTTAAATGTTTTCGAAAAATTTTCCAGTTTAATTGTTAGTAGACTATTGTCTATTGACTATTGTCGGTGGTATAAACAGATTTACAAAATCGTGGGGACACAAACATAATTATCAGCACCTGGTTCATTATCTGAACACTCCTCGTGCATCCAGGCACCACATTTTATGCACATGATCCATTCCTCATAACAAGTCTCTCCATATGTCTCATGACAATAAACGCATATTGTGTTTTTCTCTTCCTCTGATATTGTTGCTGGTTCTGCTGATGCACATTTCTTCTTTTCCCCCATGTTTCCTCTTTTTTTCACTTTTTTATCATTTGCACATGGGCCTGCTTTCTCAAAATTATTTTTTACCGATTTTACTTTTTTTGTTTTTAATTTATCTTCGAGTTTATCTTTGTAAGGTGAACTAGTGATTATTTTAGATCCTTCTGTGTTTCTGAATTTTGTTTTGGTGTTTCTTTTCTCTGTTGAAAGTTTTGGGATTGGACTTAAACTTGAAAAAGAAACATTACTGCATGACGGTTGTTCTGATGGCTCCAAAGTGACTGGTGGTACCTTGGGATAGCGCTGGATATCATCTGATTCCGAATGAGTTCCATCTACCAAGTTTTCGGAATTGGCTGAAAGATTGACGCTTTCTGGATTGGTCTCTTTTTGAAGAATGTTCTCAGAACTGATCGAGGTATTCACGTTTTCTGGATTGGTTTCGTTTTGGAGATTGTTCTGTGAATTGACGAATTGGTTTCTTTTTTAAGGATGTTCTCGGCCGCCTCAAAGTCCCTCTCTTGGAACACATCAGGATTATACGGGTAGATTCCCGTTTGTTCAAAACCGTTAATAATATTTGTTGGTGTAAATGCCTTAATAAGGGCATTTTTAATAATCGGAGCCATGTCATATTCAGTAATTCTACGGCCAGGGTGGTTTGTGAGCCAATGGTCCACTTCTCTTGCCAGGTAGGTTTTGAATGGTTCAAATACGCTTACGTCAAGCGGTTGTAGCTTATTCGAAGTGTGAGGTGGTAGGGTCAAAAGAGTTACTCCAGAATTTCTAGCCAGGTTTATTGACTCAATAGACTTATGGCTTGAATGTCCATCTAATATCAGCAGACTTGGACATTCTTTGGTTGTTTTTGTGCAGCATAAAATTATTTAAAAATTTAACAAACAGATCGGCATCCATCCATCCCAATTGTGCAGGAAATCCTACCGTGCCAGGAAAAGCACCATTCAATAAAGTTGGATTCATTCTTACACGAGGAAAGACCATAAATGGTGGGATAAAGGCGTCCGTAGCACTGACACAAGCTAATAAAGTATTTTTTCCTCTTTCCAGTGAAGTTAATCTTCCCGTTTGCTTTCTTCCCTTTTCCGCTAATATTTTTGCTGGTGTTTGGACGCAGGTAATTCCTGTCTCATCACAGTTAAATACACGATGCGGGGGAAAATTGCACTTATCTAAGATCTCTTTTAAGTTTTTAAAAAACTCACCAACTCTCTGCTATGAAAATCCTGTTACTCTTGCAATGCTTGTTGCTTCAGGTCTTCGGATGGAAAGGTTTCCTTGACGTTTCAAAAATGATATCAACCAGTCTTTTCCTGCCAACTTTCGATCTTTATTGAATGGGTGATTGATTTGGTTAGCTTCAGCAGACTGAAATGCAATTCGTCAAACATCTGCCGTTGAAAGTCCATAAAACCGTTTTTCTAAATGTATTATATGTTCACACAGTTCCATTTCCATTTGTGCAGTAAACACAGGCTTGAACCTGCCAAGGCTTGTAACTGACGACTTATCCGTGTGTGTATGCTCGTTCTCGGAACATTGAAGACCACACTAGCTCTTTTGATTGACATCTCCTTATTCTGAATAGCTCTTAAGGCACGTTGCATAGCGTCTTCTGAATATGGCCCATTTTTGGTCTTACGCACGTAGTTACGGACCATTTTCCACCTGCAAAAAAAACAGATAATTTATTTATATTCTCAACTACTGTGGGGCAAGTGAGTCACGGCCAGGTAGGTTTTGAATGGTGCAAATACGCTTACGTCAAGCGGCTGCAGCTTATTCGAAGTGTGAGGTGGTAGGGTCAAAAGAGTTACTCCATAATTTCTAGCCAGGTTTATTGACTCAATAGACTTATGGCTTGAATGCCCATCTAATATCAGCAGACTTGGAGATTCTTTGGTTGTTTTTGTGCAGTCTATAAAATGATTTAAAAATTTAACAAACAGATTGGCATCCATCCATCCTGATTGTGCAGGAAATCCTACCGTGTCAGGAAAAGCACCATTCAATAAAGTTGGATTCATTCTTACACGAGGAAAGACCATAAATGGTGGGATAAACACGCCCGTAACACTGACACAAGCTAATAAAGTTGTATTTTTTCCTCTTTCCAGTAAAGTTAAGCCTCCCACTTGCTTTCTTCCCTTTTCCGCTAATATTTTTGCTGGTTTTTGGACGCAGGTAATTCCTGTCTCATCACAGTTAAATACACGATGCGGGGGACAATAAAATAAAAAAAAATTAAATCAAAGAAGAACAGATACATTTGGCAACATTGTAAATATTGGCCGGTATTGCACACAAATAAGGTTATGAAAAATCCTTACGTAATTTACCTTAAATATAATATAACAAAACGTAAAATAAAAAAAATATTCATATTTACCTTAGTTTTACTAATTTTCATGTAATTTTTTATCAGCAACACGCACCTGTTGATACAATTATAAACTGCACTGACTGTTATCGGCTATGATGCCGGTTTTATGAATTATTCCGAAAGACTCACGTGCCCCCTATAACTCACTTGTTTCTATAACTCACTTGCTATAACTCACTTATATCTACACGCCTATGATCTTTACTTTAGAACTCAACAACAGGTACGTCCCATTGTTTAAGAATTAGCAGCTATTGATAAATAACTTAGTTGTAACGCTATAGTATGGAAGCGGTGTATCCTAAAACTAGTTTAAGAAATCTATTAAGTACTTAATACAAAATCGTGTACCGCTTATATGTAAAATAAAACAATTATTTGAATTTATTCCTTCGCTTCGTTTCTGGACAGACTTTAAAACCATTCAACAAATAAATAACAATGTCGATAATAGGCATTGAATGTTTACATGTAAGTCAGTGTAGAAGAGAAACAAATTAAAGCGATATTTTGGTTTTTACAATATTTAATTTTTATATTGTATCTGTCTTCATAAAGTACGGGTTCATTAGTTCACCAATAAAATAGTGATGTCAGAATGCTATCTTGCACGATTTTTTCGATATTTAATCAGTTAGACAATAAACCATTCAAGTAATTCAAAAAAAGTACAGCGTATCATATATATATATATATATATATATATATATATGCAGTGATGACTCCATCCTTTGCTTCACAAAGAATAAAGAAGCTGAAATATAGAATTAACTTGTATGTCTAGACTAAGGTGGACGTTATGGAATCGATGGAGTAGGAAAGAATGTTCTCTTGTCATCTTTAAACATTTACTGATTTCTCCTTTCAATCAATAACTAATATATCACATTTGCCCTAGACTTCGATCATACATTACTCTTAAAACTATAATCTTGCATTGTTTAATGTATAGATTTAGTCCATTACCTACTTTCTAGCCGGTAAGCAGTTATTTGTGTATCAAGTATTTCATTATGAACCAGAACTGAATTTGTTGCAATTGTTATAACAGAAATAATAAAAAACGATCTTGCGTTTTAATGTTTATTTGTAATTTATTTACTGATATCTATTGCTAACTTAATCTGAATAATTTGTAATTGTATGTGTTAATTACTTTTCTGTAGGATGTACGTTTAGTAAAATTAGAAACCGATGGAGAGAGTTACATCCCTGGTGATGTTGTGGTTATTCGTCCTCGAAATTCTACAAAACAAGTTGAAGAATTTCAGAAATTATTACAGTCCCATAATATCTTGATACCATCAGACACCATGTTCGAAGTGAAGGATATATCATCCGATGCTCCAGTTCCACCTCATTTACAAAATCCAGTAATGTTTCAACAGTTATGTGAACAATACTTTGACTTAAACGCTATACCACGCCATTATTTCTTCAACATATTAGCTAATTTAACTGATAGTGAAATTGAAAAAGAAAAATTGGAGGAATTTATAAGTGCTGAAGGGCAAAATGAATTATATAATTATTGTAACAGACCTCGAAGAAATATCCTTGAGGTGTTACAAGACTTTCCTCATGCACTCAAAAATGTTACAGTTGATACTTTATTTGAATTGCTACCTCCGATAAAACCTCGTGAATTCTCTATTGCAAGTAGTTTTAAGGCACATAAAAATGAAATTCATATATTAGTAGCAGTTGTCCGTTATAAAACAAAATTAGTTAAAGAAAGATTAGGTTTATGTTCCAATTACTTAGCAAATTTACAAGTTGATGATCGCATTCGAGTGTGGATAAAGAAGGGCAGTTTTAAATTCCCATCCGATTCTGTAATTTACGATCTCTGTTATCTAATGAAATAATAATTTTATGTTCTTTAGAATCTACCAATTATCCTAGTGGGACCTGGTACGGGAATGGCACCATTCCGTAGTTTTATATGTGAACGTGACCAGGAAGGTAGTATAAATACAAACAAGATTATTTTCTTTTTTGGCTGTCGGGGAAGAGATAATGATTTTCACTGTAAATATGATTTTGAAAGGTTAGACAGGGAGGAAAAAATTAAGCTAATTTGTGCGTTTTCAAGAGAGACGGAGAATAAAGTGTAAGTGTGTCTTTTGTGTGATGTTTATGATTGTATCATTTGTAGATATGTTCAGCATAAAATTGAGGGAAATGGTGCATTAGTATGGAATTTTCTCAAAAATAATGATGGATACATTTTTGTAGCTGGTAATTCAAAAAATATGCCACAGCAAGTGCGAGAAGCATTTGTTAATGTTGTTAAATTAAATGGTGCAATGTCACATAATGATGCTGATAAATTTATTGAATATATGGAAAAAAGGGGACAGTATCAAACAGAAGCTTGGTGATAATTAGCATCATTTTAGTCTTTGAATAAGTAGTCAATTTGAATATAACTCATTCATAGCGGGATGGTGATGCAGTGATTACGTTATGAATAGAATTGGTAATTTATCTTGTACCTCAAATAGTACCGTTCCGACTCGTTTCTTTTTTTGAGTTTTAAATACGATTTAGATGTGTGTAAAGCTTTCAAGAGAACTTCATTTCATATGTAGCAATAAAGTTTTATAATTAAATTTTATATTATTTGTATGACACTAACAATAAAAGAAAATTACACATTATTTGATTTTGTATTTAAACGATTTTTGGTTGAAATGGTAGTCTTATTGTATTCACAAATGTAGTATATTAAAATACTAGTGAAAAGTTGGCAGCAATATACAGTGCATTCGCAAAGTAGCGAATAAATTCAATTATAATTCGAATGGGAGTTTAAGAAGAAAACCGCTCGGACACGTTGATTTTTATTTTCAATTTAGCATTTCATTACGTAAAAGTGTCATTTTTTTTGTCCCCCCCACCATTTTTTATTGCAGAATTAGAAAGGGTACGTCTTTTTACGTACATACACATGGATGATAATACGGAGTGTCCCAAACTTGCGTCCCCGGGCGCTACTTCGCTTATTTGAATGAATAGGAGAACAAAATTTTGAAGTGTAGTATAAAGAACTGAGGCGCATAGTTTAAAATTATTTTAGGTTAAACAGGGTCTTTCATTTATACAGAGTGAACCGAACATAGATTTGGATTCAGCTCACTTCGGCCAATCTTTCAATATAAGGTTTGATTATGTTATACAGGGTAGTTTAGAAGATGTCATTTTGAAGAGAAAATCGTACCTAATTGAAGACCATGTATCATTTCTAATAAATATTCAAATGATTTTTTATGGGGTTAGGCCTAATTTAGTTGCAAAATGATTCCACTAATTTAAATTAAATGCTCGAATTGAGCACCGTTAACAATCTGACAATGGTCAAGACGATTAACAAATGATTTTTGAACATTGTCAATGACATCTGCTGTAATGTTTCTAATTTCTTGGCGAATTCATGCTTTTAAATCTTCTAAATAGGCCAGTCGCGTCGTGTATACTTTACTCTTTAAGTATCCTCACAAGAATTAATCTAGAGGGTTTAAATCTGGCGATCTGGCTGGCCACTCAATTGTCCCATTTCTATCTATCCAACGATTAGGAAAAACTTCATCCAAATAAGCGCGAACAGGTAGTGTGGCGGCGCTCCATGTTGTTGAAAAAAGAGGTCCGGTGGTGCATTCAGGCTCTTCTAAATCCGGATACAACGTTATTAGATCGGGGATGACGTCATTTTGAAGAAAGTCTAAATATCTGGCACCAGTCAGAGTATCCTCGAAGAAGTTAAGGGCCTGTAACTCCTCCATCAACTTTGCTGCACCAAACGTTCAATTTTTGAGGGTTTTTGGTGTGATATTCTGTGAACCTATGAGGATTTTCGGTTTTCCAATAACGACAATTTGGTCTGTTCACATGACCGTTTAAAGCAAATGTTGCTTCCTCGGAAAAAATATTCCTTTTACAAAATTGGAGTTACCGTAACATTCATTTGAATTTGTTCACAAAATTTATTTCGTCGATCAAAATCATCTTCCGACAACTGGTGAAGTAAACATATCTTGTACAATATTCAACTTATCTTTACTTATCGACTTTCGACCAGGTTGACTCATTTCTCAAACATGTCCAAATTCCCGAAATTTCGCCTCAACTCTGCTTACCATGCTTTGGCTAATGGACGGTCGATCAGAGTGAGTTGCATTAAACAACGTAACCACTTCTGATTGAGTGCGCGACCTATCTCCGAAACCAAGCATGCACAGGATTTCCATTCTTTTACGTTCGCTTAATTTCCTCATATTTCACAAAATAACAGTCAAGTAGTTACTAGATAAACTCACGATAACAATGCTGTCGCCTATCAAAAAATTAAACACAAGTTGCAAACGTGCATATAATTAAAATAATTTTAACAAAATGTATGTACAATTTAACGTTTTCTTAAACTGGCAATGGAATTTTCTCATTTTTAATGTTTACGATAATTTTTATTCAATGTTTCCTTATGTAACCATCGTCTATATTTAGAGATCGTTTCAAGAGTAAAGAATACTGAGGCGGCGCGCGTCGGATAAATTCGGAGTTTGACAACCATTCGAAATAAATTCTAACTAAAAACATCAACTGTCTTAAACGCCATATGAGGAGTGCAGACGTTTTTTAGTTGGATAGTGTATTGACATTCGGAACAAAATTGGTTTCTGCGCAATCAGTCTTTAGTGTTGAATTGAATTTATCCGCTACTTTACGAACCAGGTGTCCCGGAAAGGTCTTTACAACGCCCTTCCACATAGAGTACACCTCAAAATACGTCGATTTAACTAAACTTACCTTAGTCCAAAAGTTGATAATAACGTATCTACAGGGTGTCAAAGTCGAACAAAAATTACATTTTCTTTAGTATGTTTCGACTAATTCGAGCTAATTTCACGAAATTTGGTATACAGGAGTTTTTGGGACGAGAAATTCAATTTTGTTGTATCTCATAGAGGACGTCACAAGCGACGATTAGGAGACTTTGAAATCACTATAACATTTTTGTGACAGTGTGTCATTTTAGGCTTGATAAATCTTTTCCGGTTAACAAAGATATACTTTATTGACGTAGCTAGAGGTAACCCTTTCTGAGAAAAACACCTGATGCATGTAAATTGTTAGTGAGTCTAAAGCTATTACAAGGTAACGCAAATTTTTTTAAAAATTTGGCAAATGTAAAAGTTTTTGGATATTATCAAGGAAATGCCGAGAGTGTGTCAGAGTTCACAATGTGTCCAACAAGGAATAATCTTTTACGTTTGCGAAAGTCGTCTTCAAAAAAATTGCAAAACCTTATAATACCTTTCGACTCACTTTGACAATTTACATGCGTCATTAGCTTCAGATGCGTTTTTCTCGGAAAGGGTTGCTTCAAGCGATTTCAATAAAGTATCCCTTTCTTAACTACAAAAGATAGGGAAAAAGATTTATCAAACTCAAAATGACATACACCGTGGCACAAAAAAGTTATAGTGATTTTAAGGTCTCCTGTCGCTTGTGACTCCCTCTAGGAGATGCAACAAAATCGTTCACAAATTTGAATTTCTCATCCTGAGAAACCCCGGTATACCATATTTTGTGAAATTAGCTCGAATTAGTGCAAAGATATTAAAGAAAATGTGATTTATTTGTTCAATTTTGGCACCCTTTAGCTCGGTATTATCAACTTTTGGAGAAAGGTAAGTTTAGTTAAATCGTCTTATTTTGAGGTGTACTCTATGTGGAAGAGCGTTGTAAAGACCTTTCCGGGACGCCCTGTATGTAGCAATATCACAAACCAAGCTCCCCCTCCATGGTTATGTCACAATTTGAATGTGCATACGTTTTCCAAAATAAAAAGTTTGCATTACTTAATCTTTAGCATTATTTACTGAAGTCAACTAGCAGCCAAGTTTTTTTTAAGAATTTCCACTAGAAATGTTTATTTCAGATTAGCGACAAGAGGGGATACTCTGGACGAGTCGTTCTTCAATACTTAGTGTCAGACAATGAAATTTCACTGATAAATGTGCAATTGATAGAATCCTAGAAAAGAAATAATGTAATACTGTAGTGGGAACTTTACAAACATAATATTAACATTTATTTTCTTTACTTCATGGAATTCCATATTTAATAGCACTAATGGTTTAAATAAAACATTCCACAATTTCTTTTATATAATA
This sequence comes from Vesta saturnalis, assembly GCA_036346205.1. NCBI lineage: Eukaryota > Metazoa > Arthropoda > Insecta > Coleoptera > Lampyridae > Vesta > Vesta saturnalis. Next base: position 2,152,177 of record JARFJB010002450.1, read on the forward strand.
TATAAGTAAAATAATAACAAGTAGGTAGTTGTAACAAATCATTAAGGTAAAACAGCAAACTTAATGTAAATTATAATTCTATATTTAAATCTGTTAAAGGCGAGTCTCTAAGATCAAACAGTTTCTTTATTAAAGGTATGTTTATAAATTTTGAATGCTTCCAAAACATCTAATTTTTCTTTTTTATTACAAAAATGTAAAAATTAGCGTTGTTTTGGAAGTCATCATGTGATTATTTACTATTAAATGTTTGGCATAATTTGATTTGTTTCTGTGTTTATATTTGTAACAATCTAATGTATTCTTTGTATCTAATATCAAAGTTCCTAAGTGTGTGTCCAATATAAACACAGTTACAGAATGTACAGTTCAATTTATAAATACCCGATTTCAAAATGTCTTTAGTTGGATCTTTAGTATTGAGTAAACATTTAAGAGCATTGGTATTAGTTTTGATAGATAGATATAGTTTATTCATGCTCTAAAATTAATACACATCAAAAGTTACGTGGTATGGTATTTTGCAAAAACAGTGATCTAATAATAATTTACTACTTTTAATAATCCTTGTGTTAATGATAATAAGTGTAAATTATTAAATAACTTGATAAATTTTCTAAACTTATCTCAATATAACTCAATCACTAATGTGCAAAATTGTCTGCTTGATCTAGTCTTATCTACATTAGGTACTGAAATATTATGAGACAATAGTTCGTTAATAAAAGAGGACCTTTATCATCCAGCCCTAATGTTTACATTGAGTCTCTCTACGTTACACAGTAATCTAGTCTTCCTAAATCGTTACAATCTAATGTACGATTTTAAAAAGGCTGATTATCTTAATCTTTATAATGCTCTTCTGAACACTGACTGATCCTTTCTTAATGATTTTAGTGACGTTAATGTAGGTTGTTCTGAATTCTATAATTACATATATTCACTGTTCAATTTATACGTCCCATTAAGTTGTACCCAAACTCACTCCTTTCCTGTCTGGTATACACCTGATATTATTAAAAATATTAAACTAAAAAATTACTACTTTTAGAACTATAAAAAAAAAACAAATCAATTGCTAATTACCAAAACTTTCATCGTTTACGTTCGCATGTTAAGGCACAAATAAACAATTCATATAAAAGCTACACCTCAAATGTTGAAAATTGTTCTAAAACTGATGTTAAGCGTATTTGAGAGTAAGATGTACTTCAATAACATTTTATAAGATACACCAGATATGATTGTCAATGCTTTTGCCAAGTACTTCAGTAACGTGTATCAGGTACCTTCTACAATTCATTCGGTTGATAACTATTTTAACAATCTACCATCTATTCATTTCAGCAATGTATCTGAGGTTCAAATATTAACTGCGTTAAATAAACTCAGGAACAAAGAAATGACCGCAGGCCCGGATCTCATCCCCAGCTTCCTGACAAGAGATTGCCTTGTGGTGCTAGCTAAACTGTTATTGTTAATTTTCAATCTAGCATTAAAAGCTTCCACTTTTCCAAATGTATGGAAAATAGCACGAATTTGTCCAATTCTAAAATCGGGAGATCACTCACTCATCCCTAATTATCGACCCATCTTTCAAATTTTGCGAAAGTATTTGAAATCACCTTGCATTCTATAATTTATCCACAAGTCCGCAACTATATTTCTTTGTAGCAACATGGTTTTATGTCAAACAGATCTACGCTCACTAATCTGATGTATTTCACTCAATATACGGTTAAAGTAATTGATAACCAAGGTCAAGTAGATACAATTTATACGGACTTCACAAAAGCGTTTGACCAAATAAACCACAGCATTATCATTTCAAAACTAAAAACGTTTGGTTTTAACGCGCCAAGTTTTTCACGTCATGTTTGAAGTGCCGAACCCAATATGTGTCTTTTAACAATCACACTAATGATTTCGTTGCTTCTTCTGGTGTTCCACAGGAATCTAACCTGGGCCCTTTACTTCTGTTCAGTTAAGACTATTGATGACTGGAAACAGCTGCAATTGCAGATTGACAATATGCAAAGTTGGTGTGCTAATAATAGTCTACATCTTAATCCTGCAAAGTGTAAGGTAGTGACATTCTCAAAAAAAATCCTATAACATACTCGTATACGTATGAAAATCGTCTTCTTAGCTGCTACAATGAGGTTACTGATTTAGGTATAACGTTTGATCACAAATTTAGGCTTCAGTGAACATATTCATGCAAGTCTGGTTTGAGAATGGCAAGTTTTATATCTAGGAAATGCAAAGATTTTAAAAATATTTCTGCGCTAAAGTCGCTATATTTTCAACTAAATATCGGTAGAATGTGATATCAATAGCTCTTCTATTACCTTTCAGAAATGTACTATTCAAGTCCAAGCGTAAGATACATTATTAGCTATTGTACTTGTTCATATATCTTCTATATATATATATATATATATATATATATATATATATATATATATATATATATATATATATATATATATATTTTTTAATTCGGTGTAGTTAATAGTATAATATTTAATACTTGGTCATATTAGATGTTGATTAAATAGTGTTAATACTTACACACTTTGTAATAGTTAGTTTTTGTTATGTATTGTCCTGTAAATGGAATTATTCTGTTAGCCCATAAATAAAAATATAAGATATTTAACAAATGTGTAAGTAACAAAACGGAACAATTATATAAACGTAGCCGACCAACAATATAAAAATTACTTGAACATGGGTATTAGAACATGTATTATTACAGCTGAAAAGTGAATTACCTACTTATCTGAAAACATAATTTCGATGTAGTAGTACAAAGGTGGTTAATGTCATTATTTATAAATTCATCCAAACTGTAGAAAGCTTTACTTAAGAAATATTTTTTCAGAAGTGATTAGAACTGATGAATTTGTAAATTGCGACAACAGATAGGTAAAGCATTAAATAGTTCCATACAGTAATAATTACTTCCGGAGAAACTACAGAAACTAAGATTTGGGATGTGCAACGTGGCTTCATGCCAGGGAGAGGATGTGTCGATGAAATGGTTGCTCTCCAGCAGATGTTTATAGGTAAAAGGAAGTTGTACTGTGCGTTTGTAGATCTGGAGAAAGCATACGACAGAGTGAATAGGGAGAAGCTGTGGGAAATATTAAATGAATATGGCGTAAATAAAGGTCTAATAAATGGAATAAGGGCAGTATACAACGGTAGTCGGACATGTGTTAGGGCGAGAGGAGGTGTGAGTGAATACTTTAATATTGAGCAAGGAGTGCGACAAGGCTGTGTGATGTCACCGTGGTTGTTCAATGTATACATGGATAAATGTGTTAGACAAGCATGTACCGATACAAATGGTGTAATGGTTGGTGACGTAAATGTACGACTTCTGGTGTATGCAGATGACACAGTCTTATTAAGTGACAGTGCGGATGAGCTACAAACCGCTCTAAGGAAGTTTGATACAGTCTGTGAGAGCATGGACCTAAAGGTAAACGTGACCAGAACTAAGATTGTGGTGTTCCATCCGGAAGGTGGAAAGGAGAGTAGAGTATTTACCCTGCAAGATGAAATTGTGGAGCAAGTGGACGAGCTAGTATATCTCGGTAGAATGTTTACTGCAGATGGTACAATGGAGGGCGAGATTGGACGAAGCGTTGACCGCTGGAAGGAAAGTGATTGGAAGTATGTGGACGATAATGAGAAATGAAAGCATGAGCCTAGCTGCGAAACGAGCAATCTATAATGGCGTATTCGTCCCGTCAGTACTGTATGGAATTGAGAAATGGGTATGTCAAAAAAGCACGAAAAAAAAATAAATGCCGTGGGTATAAGATTCCTGAGAAGCGCATGTGGTAAAACGAGAAGGGACAAGATACAAAATTAATGCATAATGACGGAATGTGGTGAGGAAAAGACGATGATGGATAGATATAAAATTAGTACATTACGTTGGTTTGGTCACATTGAGAGAATGAACAACGCAAGATTAACGAAACAAATGTATGTGGGCGAGGTTAGGGGAAAGGCCCGGCCTGGTAGGCCGGGTAAAACTTGGCTGAATGTAGTAGAATCCATGATAAAGGAAAGAAAGATAAGGAGTTTTAAAAATAAAAGGGCACGTCAGAGACAATGTTTCAATCATGCGGAAGCTAGGGAGGTATGCGGAGATAGGAAGGCATGGAGGAAGATTGTGAATGAAAAATAAATAAGGGGCAGGGATTATTTTCCCTACCCCGCAGGGGAATGGCGTGAAAGTTAAGTTTAAGGATATTGTCCTGTTTAGTCGTATGGGATTTAAGCATACATTTTCTGAGTAGTATATAAATGAACCAACTGATTGAATGAATGCCAGCTACCACTCTTACAGCTCTCCTTTGTAATCAGAATATTATGTTCCGTATACTTGAGTATTCCCGCACTAATATGCCATAAATAATAATTGGTTGGATTAGTGTTAATTAAGTAATTTGTCACAGATTGTTAGATAATGCTCGTAATTGATAGGTGGTGGAATTGATTTTTTTGTTGGAGTCCAAGGCCAACCCAAGGAATTTAGACTCTGTACAAATATCCAACTCACTAGTGTTACTCATTGAGAATGTTAGGTGTATAGTTTTTATCATTCTTTAGACATAGTCGATTGGAACTAAACCATTCGTCAGTCTTAGAATGCGCTTCCATATTGTTGAATGTGTGTGTCTGTGTGTCTGGGTGTCTGGGTGTCAGTGAGTCTGTGTGTCTGTGTGTCTATGTGTCTGGGTGTCGGTGTGTCCGTGTAACCGTGTGTCCGTGTGTCCGTGTGTCCGTGTGTCCGTGTGTCTGTGTTTGTGTGTCCGTGTGTTCGTGTGTCTGTGTGACTGTGTTTGTGCGTCTGTGCGTCTGTGCGCTTGTGTGCTTGTGCGTTTGTACGTTTGTGCGCATGCGCGTCTGTGCGTTTGTGCGGATATGCGCCTGTGCGTTTTTGCATTTGTGCGTTTGTGCGTGTGTGTGCGAGGGTGCTTGTGTGCGTGTGTGCGTAAGTCCGCGTGTATGTGCGTGTGTGTGTGTGCGTGTGTGCGCATGTGGGAGTGTGCGTTTGAGTGTGAGGGTGTATGCGTGTGTGCATGTCTGTGCGTGTGTGTGTGCGTGTACGTGCGTACGTGCGTGCGTGCGCGCGCCTGTGTGTATGTGGATCTACGTTAGTATCCACGATAACTACAGAACGAAATCGCCAACGTACTTCAAATTTTGTTTTGTACTGTGTGTTTATGGGTGCGCGCGTGCATGCGTGCGCGTGCGTGGGTGCGCGGATGTTAGGGCGTGCGCTCGTGCAGGTCTGGTGTGCGTGTTCGTGTGTGCATTTGCGTGTGGGTGGGAGGGCGCACGTGGGAGCATGTGTGCTTGCGTGGGTGTGTGCGCACCTACCGGCGCGCGCGCGCGCGTGTGTGCATGTATGTGTGTGGTTGTATGCAACCACGTTATTAATACTTTCAAAAAGATAATGTGCAACATTATCAGGTGGAATTTTAGAGCTTCATGTCAGATAGACATATAGCTGCTAACTTAAAGAAATCTCAAGCCCTCCAGCTTTTATAAAATATCAATAATGCAGTTTAAGCATTTAGTTACTTACCTTCCAACCTACATGTACATATGTAGGTAGATATGCAATCGACATTTCTGCAAAATCGACCTATTATCTCCTTTTACATCTGAGTGTGTGAGTGTGTGAGTGAGTATGTGAGTGTGTGAGTGTGAGTGTGTGAGTGTGGTGTGTGTGTGTGTGTGTGTGTGTGTGTGTGTGTGTGTGTGTGTGTGTGTGAGTGTGTGAGTGTGTGTGTGTGTGTGTGTGTGTAGTGTGGTGTGTGACGTGTGTGTGAGTGTGAGTGTGAATCATTTATGAAAAACAGAATAACAAGTATCATCAGCGAATAGAAATATGTTACTGGTATTTGTCATATAATAGCTTAAATCGTTTATATAAATTAAGAAGTAAGGGGCCTAACATAGACCCTTGGGTGACGCTATGCTTTATAGGACAAATTTCAAATTTGATATTATTTACAATTACAAATTGAAATCTTTCAGTGAGATAAGATGATAACAATTTCATGCTAGTAGGAATAAAATGATAGTCTTAGCTTCTCCAGCAAGATAGCATGCGAAACACCATCAATAATTTCATAGATGAAAGCAAGGCCTGCATTGGTTGTAGATCATCCGTTGCGAAATCCATACTGCGTGTTTGAGAATAGGTAAATTTTACAGTTCAAAATATTTAATAATTTGATTGAATAAAATTCTTTCGTAAATTTTAGCAAGCACAGGGATGATTGAAAGTGAACAATAGTTGCTTTTCTCCGTAGTAGCACCTTTTTTTAATAAACGAACTACAAAGGATAATTTCGAAGTTTCCATTCAGAGACCTGTAAACAGTAATTATTCTAAAATTGTATTTAGCAATCATAATACAAGACACTTCACTTCACAATGCAGTTCTACTGAAAGCTTATAAAGAAAAATTACACTATCAAAAAACAGTAGGGCCATATAACTTGTGAAAATGTATTTTTTCTGTATCGTTCGATGGAGAAATAGGCGTACAGAACTGTACATGGGCATTTTGGTTCAATTAAGCGTAACTATTAACTTAAACTTTAAAATTACTTAAAAAGCGAAAAAAATTAAATGACACCACTAAACGTCATAATCGTACTTGTGTAAGACAAGCGAAGAAATACAGACAGTACTATGTGCCTCTTTTTAAGACGGTGGCTTCAAAGCGCCTCTCGTAAAGAAACGTAGAGCGCGCATTCCATTTCATACATCGAGTTGAATAAAATGGACTAATAGAATGAAGCGTTCACACAACTATGAATGTTATTGGTCAAAGAGTGACGTATGTCTTCACCTTATAAAACACAACCATGCACAAACTTTGTTGTAATTCAAGTTTATAATGACACGTTTTGCATAATATAAAATAGTAGTTGAGGTTCAGCTGACCGCCTGCGCCTTAAAATCTAATCTCTTTCTTGCGCCCTAAAACCTTTGCGCCCTGGTCCTGAGCCCACCGGGTCCGTTTACTAAAGTGGCCCTGACAAGAACTTAAGAGCACCAAAACTATACGGTCCCACAAACATATGCCCTTCAGACCAGTATTTTCTTACATCCAAGCCCCTAATTATATTGCAGCAGATAAACTAAATCGCATAACAAACAGTTTAACTTACAAATCAAAACATTCTATTAAGAATTCTTTAGAACTAATTAATAAACTACAAAACATAAAATTCGTTACATAATAAACGTGTAAGTTTATTATGTAATAAATGTTTTCTAAAATATCCCCAAGGGCGGCCGTGGGGATGGGCGGGGATAAGTGGTGGGGGAAGGCAAGCCCTTTTGGCATAGGGCTTCGGAACTTGTTCGTGGGCTGTCGCCCTCTTGTGGTGTCCTTTGGTGGGAAATTTGAATTTGTATTCTAATAAGGGGGCCTAATGCTTACTTATAAGATAGGTATAGGGCTTCGCAACTTGCTCTCGGGCTTCGCCCCATTGTCGTGATCGGAACTTGTTCGTGGATCTGCGACCACTGTCTTGATCCCCTTGCCGGGAAATTTGAATTTGTATTGTAATATGGGGCCCTAATGCCAACTTGTAAGACAGGTCTAGAGCTTCACAACTTGCCGAGAGAGGCGAGCACGGTCAACGTTTATTACAAAAAATATTCGAAAATACATCACTAGACGGCATCGCAAACGAGCAAATCTGCTTTTAAAAATATACTACTAGGTAAAGCCACGATCAACTTCTATTACAAAAAAACATATACTAGTTTAAAAATACACCACTAGATGACGTCACAATCAAGTCTGCTTTCAAAAATAAGTGTAATTTAGTTGGAGGAATTTTTTATCTGTTTTTAAATCAGCTTCTGTCACCTTTATTCGATTTAATGCAAAAACAAAAACAAGCTCTGCATCTAAGGGTAAGGGCGAACTCAATAACAGCAATTTAACACTTATGACTCATAATTAAATTTTCTACAGTGTTGTCAGGCAAAAGCAATTGATTTGATTTATTAATCGATTTACTTGATGGTGTCTTATGAGTTAGTATGCTTATAGTTACGGCTAAGGGTTAGTATTGTCAGAAGTCGGTATTTTTTTGAGTTGAGGGATAGTTTTTGCAAGTTGTAGCTTAATTCAATTGAATAGGAGTCTGTTTTTGAAGTAAGAGTTGTTTTCGTTAGCTGTAACTTAAACCAAGTCAGAGTTTCTGGAATGAAAGTTGTTAACTACTTTATGTTAATCATTTTCGGCAAGCATTAAGTGATCTATATTGACCATTTAAAAATATACTACTAGGTAAAGCCACGATCAAGTTCCATTACAGAAAACATACACTAGTGTAAAAATACACCACTAGATGATGTCACAAACAAACAAGTCTGCTTTTTAAAAATATGTGATCATCATATAATCCGAATCCATTTAACCTTCTTAAAGATTTCACTAATGCTGGACAAATACATTAGATGTACTTGAACAGTGAAAGGTTGTTATTGTGGTTACATAACTAGGGAAATTCAGAAAATAATTACTTCATATTAACAATTGCTGGAAGACTAAGTACTTTATATTATTCAGTTATAACCAAGACGCCTAAAGTGAATGGGTTGTGGTTATAAGCAGCTGTTTGCCCTACCAACGCGTTCTTCCAATACGATTATCGACAACAACCCTAGTAAGTGCTCGTTTTTTATTTTAACCCTTACCCCTTATTTTATTTAGTTTATTTAATTGCTAGAGACCTGATTTCAAATAAAACGTATTTTTATCACTGTATGCAAAACTCGATAATAGTGTGCACGTTAAGTTAAGCGATTGTTATTATGGTTGTCTAATGATAATCATGAGCGTGGGTAAAATAAAACAGGGTCCTATAGCTGTCTTACGAAATGAAATCGGTGTTAGTTTCAAAATACTTGTGTATTATCAAAATTGTAAATGAAAGTCAGCTTGTTTATGTACACCCGGCGTTCTTGCCCGTTTTCAAAACCAGATAGTGCGTTCAACCTTATTTTATAAATCTAGGGCCCTTATTGCCAGAGGTATTTCCGAATTTGAGTGATATTATTATTATTATGATTGTCTAATGATAATGATAAGCGTTGTGTAAAATAAAACATAGTCCGGTAGTTGCTTTACGAAACGAAATCGGTGTTAGTTTCAATTCGCCTGTGTTATCAAAATTGGAAATGAAAGTCAACTTATTTATTTGTCCCCAGGCAATTGTCTATTTTTAAAACGAAATATTGCATTCAAACTTGCTTATAAATCTAGGGTCCTTTTTGGCAGAGGTATTTCCGATAAGGCAATCCTTGTATGTAAAATAATATAGTGGTCTGATTGCGAATTTGGTTATATTTGTTATTGTATGAGTTTTTTTACTAGTTGAACTGTAAATCGTATTTTTAGCACTGTATGCAAAACGCGGCAATAGTGTTACAAGCTAATTTGATGCTCGTATATTTACAGTAAGGCCGAAGGCTATCTGATGTATTTTTGAATTGTGGTTGGTTTTAGCAAGGTGTAAGTTAAGCCAAACCAGTATTTTTGAATTGTAAGCTGATTTTTGCAAGCTATAAGTTATGATTTGATTGATTCAGATTGAATTGATTTAGATTGATTTGCTGATGATCGACTGAAAAAACAATCAACAATTCGAAAACCCTTCACTACCAAGGTATAAAAAATTTTATTTTGTTGCAAGAGCTTGTACATCTTTATATTATTTTGTCGGTTTTTTGAAAAAAGGGTAGTTTCAACCCTAAAACCTTCATCTACGCCGATAAACAAATGTATCGATTACTCTTTATGAGTACTAAAAATCTACCAAATTTAAGCCAAAGTGGTCACTGACACTTCGGTAAATTTACGTGTGAGTGCGAAGGTAACTGTTGAGCGTTTCTGTGCTGGCCTTGTAATTAATGCACGTATGGTTGAGTGGAAGAACAGCGGATGCTACTGCTGAACTCCGCCGTTGCCACATATTTAGAGTGTAATTACTTATTTATTGTTTATTTATTGTATATTTATTATAATACTATATAGTTTACTACAATTATTGTTAAGGGGGCAATACAGTCGATTATTATTATTATTATTATAAGGTTTAAATACTTCTAAAAATATAACCAGCGATACCCCCATAATTAAGTTCATGGTTTATAATTTACAATAACAAAAAGTACACAATGAAGAGTGCATAAATGTGCATTTAAAATTTTTCTATTTAAATATGCAGATGATAGAGTAATGGCTGATTTTTGGTAAAAAATGCAACACTGCACGATGAGATCATACGTCTTTTTCTACTTCTTTAGAGACAGTCCCATCTGATGGTGGGAACTATCAGCAGACATGAAGATGAAGATGTGTCCGGACTCAAAATACCTTATAGTGATCTTATTTCCGACAATCATATCCACATTAACAACGAAGAATAAAAACAGTGCGCCCTTCTGATTTTGCTCAGAGCAATTATCTATCCAAAGAGTAAACTGAAATATCCTTATAATGTAAAAAATGCATCCATTATTTCTTCTTAGGCCCCCCCCCCATCCTCCTTCCCCACAACAACCTTTTCAAGTCATAATCGGGCAAATGGTTTCGGCTTTGGCAATTTCCCTAATGTTACAAAGCCATTTTTTACTTCAATTTCCGTCATTGCTGGCAGTTCCACTTCAGGGACTGTAAAATCAAATCATTTTGCTAGAATAGTGTGAAAGAATTTAGTTTAAAAAAAGCCAACCTAAGCAAATTCATTACCTTTGCTCAAGTTCGAAACTTTAACCAATGTTATTGGAGTATTGTTGTTTCAATAATTTTTTTTATTTTAAGACTTGTTACGTGTACAAGGTTTTTTTGTATTTACTTTTTTTGTTAATAATCGTGATCCTGAACAGGCTAAGTTTAGCCTAACGTGCTAAGACACTCAGAAACACTTAGGAGGATGGATAGAGGCATATGCGCCCGTTTTGTACAAGTGGAGTTGTAATGCATATTGATGATGTGAATGAACAAACCGAGTATTCCTAGCAAACGGTGATTCGAGATGGTGTGTTGCAGCACAATAGCCATTGCAGTACCGACACTACGAAGAAATTGAAACGATTCTTTTATGCGAAAGGAACTGTATGTCAGATTTTAAGAGCGGACCATTTATAAGCTTTTCTTTGAATACGATCAACAATATCCAGAGCGCCGACACAGAGGTAACAATTATATTTTATATAAGGTCGAATTTGGGCTTTATATAGCAGAAATAGTTGTTTGGGGGTAAGGTACAGCTTAGATCTACATAAAAATCCTATTTTATGAGCAGCTTCTTTAGTAACTGACGGTCAACTCATGATAGATTTTCCCAACATACTAATAGGGTCTGAAAACCTAAGCTCTGAGCTATTCATACTTACAATAGGAAATGCTCGATTTTTCTTGGCGAACACAATGCAACAATGAGCTTGGTTAGCTTAGCATTAAGTTTAACTAGATTTTCTCACTAATATTCCCTTATTTTTTTGACATCTTGCAATTATTGGTCATTTATATTTACAATTGGTAGAACCTGTCTAGTGCATATTTAGTTTTACGTGATGCACCAACTTTGATCTGGAATAAAATTTGCTGAGAAAGCGATATTAACAAAGTTCTGGTTATCAATCAAACCCTTTGGACGTATTCTGTATGTGAAATTAAGCTACTTTTGTCAAATGAACATATGGTTCAAAGACCACCTTTTTTGAGATACAGGGTGTTAAGTTTCGAAAAAAGGTACATTCCTTTTGATTTCTCAGGAACTATATACAAAGACAATCTGACGTTATGTATATTACCCACACTCTATACGAGTCATACACTGATGCTCGCGATATTCAATTCAATTCAATCTAAAGGGATTTTCAGGCTGAACTTCTACACCACTGGGTGTACTCGAATTTTGTTCCCATTTCCGTATTTGTCAACTGAATATACACTAATAAGGTCACTTACGATTCTTTGATTTGACGGCTTGTGCATAAACAGAAAACGTAAATTGAGATGTTGTAATCCAATACGTATACATCCTGCATTTCTGAAGCGAAGCGATTAAAAGAAAAATCCTATTTGGCATTTTGCCTTGATGTTTTCCTCATCTTCACAGATTTTCAACTCGAAATAGTGAACCAGTGGCGTACGCTATTAAGTACATGAAATCAAATTTTCTTGTTTATCTTGGACACGAGCCGTCAAACCACAAAATCGCGAGTGACCTTATTCGTGTATATTGAGTATATAAATACGGAAATGGAAACAAAATTCGAGTACATGCAGTGCCGTAGAAGTTCGACCTGAAAAACCTTTTCGACCTGGCCGTATCTCCGTCACTGTATGGAATAACTGAATATAGTGTAGAGTGTGGGTAATATACATAATATCAGATAGTCAGTATGTATAGTTCCTGAGAAATCAAAAGAAAACGTCCCTTTTTTCGAAACTTCAACACCCTGTATCTCGAAAATGGTGGTCTTTGGACAAAATTAGATTAATTTCACACACAGAATACGCCATAGAAATTTTTGCAGACATTTTTGAAACACCGTGTATATTGATTGCATAAGTTTGAGTATGCAGTTAAATAATATTGGACCTTATTAATTTAAAAACTCTTTTATTTGGTTAAGCTTTCGAGAAAATTTACTTAACGTTAAACTCATTATTGTAAGGATTATCCAAATAATAAAAGAATAATAATACGTAATATTAATAATAACTTCAAACTAAAATTGAACGACAGAAAGTTATGTGATTTAGTATAATTAAAAAAACCTCTGCCAAATTATCTGCCATAATGCTTTATCGTATATGTAAATAAATAACTTCAAAGCCCACAATACCGGTTTTAAACACGATAATTCCCCATTTTTGATCCGCCATTTTGAATTTTTAATATTGACAAATGATTTATTCTTAGCGATCTTAAAACCCTAATAACCAACTTTCAAAAACATTTTGCACCCTAAAACGGTGCGCCACTGGCAGTTGTTGCAATTTTTATTTGGATAATGTTTTATAAATTAAGACAGTTGCAACATTGATCATTAGCATTCAATTCGTTAAATTTTAGTCATATCGGATTTTAAATACGATAATCCCCATTTGTGATCCGCCATTTTGAATTTTGACAAATGATTTACTCTTAGCGATCTTAAAACCCCCAATACCGGACTTTGTTTTTCCGCTATACAGGGTATATCGAAATTTTAAGAATTTGTTTGCATATTTTAAAAGAGCAGAAGAAATTAAGTTAAGTTAAATGACTTCGATATTTCCGCATACAACTTTGTTCCTATTAATTAGGGAAATCTAAATATTTTGATAACAGTGGGTACGAGTATAAGATTTAAAGAAGACAATTTTTTTTGTAATTAATTAAATTATTAACTTTTTTATTATCCTTTTAGTTTGCGGTCCACACTCTTAAAGCAAAACGTATTTGATAGAAAATGCTAAGAAATGATCCAGCTGTGATCAGAAGATGAATTCGAAATGTTACCAAAAGAGCACAGAAAAGTATTGATCAAAACGGTGAACGCTTTGTGCATATTGCAATAAATAGTTAATTAATTTTCAATTATTTTAGTGTTGTATTTTGTAGTCCGGACCTGAATACGCTTTGCACTAAAGTTGTAACACAAATTCAGTGAATAATAAAGAAGTTAATCGTTTTATTGATTACAGGTCAAAAACGTATTAATTAGGTAATTAATAATATTAGTTGAAATAATTCCACTCGATTTTAACCCATAAGTAGTGCCGATTCTTGGCTTAATTTAAGTTTTGAATTTGTGTTATTATTGGTAAATATATTTTCATTACGTTGGTATCTTTTTTCTTTCAATAATTAAATTTTGGTATATTTCGATATTTTCTCTTTAGTGTGCGTAATTACGAGTACTTCTGTATATATCGTTACCGCGTGTAATAGCTATATTGGCCACATCATGTTGGTCTTTGCGTAAATGCGAACTGAACGCACTTAATTTATTTCCGTTTTTCTACCGTCCAGTTCATTACGTTATGTTTTTTAAGGTTTGCTCCCTTGTATAAGGTATTTAAGGCTTCTAATTACATTTTTGTATATATTATATTTAATAGGGAACAAATATAAGCCCCTACATTAAGGAAACCCGCTTGTGTTAAGAAAAACCTCTTATGTTAATGAATTTCGTATCGTAGCAAAAGTGTGGTAGATAACGTCACGATGTTAACACGCATAAAATGGCGTGCATGATAATGCAATTTCATCTTCCAGAATTATAAATGGAGATACCTTTGTTTTGCATCAATAACGCATGGTGTTTATGTATCTACTTTCGTCGTCTAATGCCACTTTCATTGTCCGAAACCTGGTTTTGTAGTATAGTATACATTTCGTTTATTTATACGTTGAAGACAGATGAAATTTATCTTACCTTACCGTATGTTTATGATATTGATGGAAATGAAGTCCCCAACTTACAGTTCGTTTGAAAATAAAGTTAATAGCTTATATTTATTTTGAGTGCAAGAAAGTGTAAGTAGGTATCCTTTTAATACAAAGTAGGTACGTTTAAATAAATAACGAATCAGTATAGTGTTGTTTTGATACATTTATAATAAAATGAAACAGCTGGCTAACGGTTTCTAAGATAAATTTGAGTGCATAACCTAGTAACTGTAATAGGTCATAGGTCAAGTATACGTTTTATTATTAAATACAGTATTGATCATATTCCATTTTGAATTTTAAGTTAAGATAGATTATATACTTGTATAGTTGTGTTAAATTAGAAATTATTTAATATTGTAAAGCTTTACGAGAAATACCGTTTTAGTTATCTTATGCTGAAACTAATCAGACATTTTGTTTACCTAAATATACAAATAAATACGGCTGTTTAGTGTTATTCAGATTACCTATGGTATCAATGTACAACTTACTCAATTTTTGTTGTATTTTAATTATTAAACATAAAATTGAGTGGCGTCCATCAAGAAAAACAAACAAATGCTTTACTGATTATATCTAGGCGCATCCATCACAACATGTTAAAAGAGTTTCGTAGGTATTGTACCTTGCTGAGCTAGACCGTGTTGCAACTTACCTTTTTAATATTCCAATCACTATCTCCTAATTTTTTATTTGTTTTAATAGCAATATATTTTGTATACCTATCTAGGGCGATTGTTCTATTAATAAAATGCACTGTTATTTTTATTACGTTAACAATAATTATTAAGTTGTGCGTACCATATCCTTATAATTTCGTCGTGCCAGTCCGGCCCGACATGCCCATCCGTCCCTGTTCGCGATTACAGAAAAACAGATCAACCTTTTCAAATCTAATTTCTCTAATTTGATAGCATACCAACTGAAGATGTGCACCTTCCATTTTAACATCGAATGAGTCAAATGCGAAGATCAATAAAATTTTCTTTTGATAACCAGTGGCAATGTGGGCGTCATTTGAAAGCATTTATCGTGTCGATTTCAAATATGCATTTACTTAATTTCAACACATGATATATTTCTCACAAATTAAGGTCAAATATCATAGTTCATGTCTACGATTACAGTATATATGATTAAACTTTTTCAAATCTGCCTTTGCTAATTGATATCATACCCAGTAAAGATGTGCACATCCTATTTAGACCTCGATAGGACAAATGCAAGATCAAGGTCAACAACAGCTTTAAGGAAAGTAGGAAAAGGCAATGTATTTTATTCCCTACCTTAGGGGGTAGGCGGCTTGAGCGTTTCAAACTCCTTCAGCCACAGTCATGGGATTCCCAACATACATATATTAGGTATGTATGCATGATGGGATTAAGAATAAGTGCGGTCTGGATAGGACCGGAAGGAACTGAGTTAGGGTTCTGAGGGGGGGAAATTGTACCCCATCATTAGCCTAAATAGCCGCACATAATGTGCGTATACGCAGTGATCATACCGCTATATGTGTATGGGGAAAACTTCCGGAAAAAACCTATAGGGTAGCCTGTGTTGGTTATACAACCCCGTCAAACTTAGTTTTCAGAGAATTTATTAAAAAAGTGTTAATGCCAAACTTTACTTAACAATACATAGTTCTACTATCATCAAGCTAAAAAACAAAAATAGTGAATTCTATTGCTGTATACTATGTAAACATTGAATTATTATCACACACACGCACGTACACATGCTCACACCAACACACACGCACACGCGCACGCGCTCAGGTACACGAACACCCACACATATACACCCCCCCCCACTCACACACACACACACAATGAATTTGATTGCCCTTTACTCAGGGCCAATCGTTACAGAATGAAGTGAAAGAGACAAACTAAACAAGCAGTAAACAATTTGACAATATCTCATAACTAATCGTATCGTTGAACGGATTTATTAAGCAGTAGCTAACACGTCGCGGTTTGTTATGCCTATTTTATGAATCATGGGGGCATTTCTAATTTTTTTTAAATTTCAACCTACATTATAAGTTAACCGTAAAATTAGTTAAACGTTCTTGTATGTGGTTATATAACCCGTCAAGCTTAATCTTTAGAGCTATGAAAAAAGTGTTAATTTTAACTTTACTTAACAACAGAGTTTGTCGCATGACAACAATATAAAGTTCTACCACCAGCAAGCTAAAAAACAAAAAATGTCTCAATCTTCTTACTACGCTATTGCAGTATGCAGAGACCTTTGTAACGATGATGTATAAACTTTGAATTACAGTACGTAAGCACACGCACACACAGACACACACACACACACACGCACACACGCACACACACACACACACACACACACACACACACCTGCACCGCCTGGTTGCCCACACGCACGCACGTTGACACACATACACAAATACGCACATGAACACGCACACACACACACACATGACGTACGCACATACGCTCGCCCCCACCCTCCACAAACACAGAACAAAACCAGCTTTTTCAGGAGCAGAGACCTCGAAAGGTCCTGGAAACGCGAAATTGGCACATCGAAAATTTATCGACGGTAACAAGACCTCGATAAATAGTCGACTATTTTTATTACATCTAATTTTCGAGTGTATTTTAAAATTAATTTGTCGAGACGTAATTTTAGATGATTAATAAACTTTGATTATTATTGCCCAAATTATGTAGAGACAAATTATAAAATACACGAGAAATTTAGTAGCAATAAAAATAGTAGCTAATTTATCAAGGTCGTGTTATATTTAACAAGATTATTTCCTGAGCCAAGAACATTTCTATGTGTATAAGAAAAAAATACAGAGAAAGGATACTGTACGAACTAATAAAATAATAAGTAAATGTTTATTTATTAAACAACTAATACTAACAATCAATGTTTAAATTTGACAGGCAAGGGAAATAATCAGGATTACAATTTGATGCAGTTATTCATATTATGTATTTAGTCCAAAAGTAAAAATACTCACCGTCTCTCCCAATAAAATGTATCACCATCGTTCCTATTAACACGGGAGGGAGTTATATGACAACACGTAAGGTTGTCTGCATTCGTTTTATGGATTATAATAAATAAATAACCTTTGACGTATTAAGTAATATTCGCAAACATACTTCCTTATAAAAAATTCCACCTCAAAAAAAAACAACAATTCACCACAGAATGTATTTTGTTGTTTACTTTCACAAATGAGCATTTACACTAGTATCAAAGACTATCGATAGTCTTTGCTAGTATTCTATATTATTTCCTTTTATATAAGGATATACGCAATCTAAGAGGTTGCGCGTTGTAGATGTTGTAATACTTTATTACATATTAAAATGTATTGTATGCAAAAAAGTCTTGTTACATATTTTTTCTAGGTTCATTCAAAAATCAACACTTTTTTCATTTTTAGTGTAAATCGGTAGTGTTTAGTGCACTAGTGGAATAAAAAGTTTATTTCACGCTACGCATGCGTATTAAATCTGAAAATGTCAGTAAAATATAGATTGGCATCGGAACTAAACTGCATGTGTACATATGCTAAAGATTTTAGGTTATTACGTTTTTGGATTTCATATTTTGAAATAATATTCTTTAAATAGGTGAAATGCACTTCACCTGGATATTCCCCTGAATTTCTATAACACCGACTTTATATTTTAATGGTCCAAAACGGCGAACTTGACCAACAGGTTGATTATCATTTCTCCGAATACGTCCATACTGTCGAATTTTAACTTTGGAGCCGAATGACCAAAGCGCCGAATGACCGAAGCACCGAATTCTCAAAACGCCGAATGTCCAAAACGCCAACAAAATCATTTTATAGGTCCAAACTACCGAAACTTGTTACAGGACTAGATGTACTTGCCAGTTTTTTATAGTAACTTATAAATATTAATGAAGATTAAAATTAATCTACTCAAATAAAAAGTTTAGAATCCTTAACCTTACCACCTGAAGGAAAAGTTTTTGTTATTGGTTCAAAAAATTTAAAATTACGTTGGGACCGGAAGTGTCCATATAAAATAATCGTACCGGCATTTTGGGCATTTGGCGTTGGTCATTCGGTGCTTTGGTCAAATTGTCGGGGTAATGGTTCTACATTAAGATTCGATAGAATAGGTGCATTTGACGGAATGGTAGAAGGGCCCGCTCTAGCCTTCATGTCACCCCGGACAAACAGACAATTTGCCGCCAGTTTTTTTTAAATAAAATAAAAATTATGTTAAAATCATTTATTTAAAAAAATATATGTAATAAATTACATAATAAACATTTAAAAATGGCAAAACTTTAAAGTACTGGTGCATTTTAATCATTTTTATTGCTATACTTATACTCTATTAAGAAAGTACAAAAAATATTGCATAACCAAACAGAGAAATTTTAGATTCTATAAAAATATAACTATAACATAAAGTAACCTAAGAGAAATTTTTCTTTCTAACTTTGATTTCCGCAAATGTTTTTATTACATCTTTTAAGTTAACTTGATCAACAATTTCATGCTCAATCGCTAAAATAGCCAACCCATTAAGACGATTTTGCGTTGTAGTTGAAGGTAAAAAATTCTTAATCAATTTTAATTTGGAAAAACTTCTTTCTCCACTTGCAACATTTATTGGTATACACAGCAAGGAAACACTTAGGTTTGGGGCACAATTTAACATTGCTATTAATTTTAGAACAGTGCTTGGGCTTTCTTTTTTGCCCATAAGCCCAGATACTGCACAAATTTCTTCTGCTAATTCTACCCCTTTGATATCAACAGAATCGCCGTGAGTTAAAATACTTTCTAGATCGTTGCAATGGTTTAAAAGATTTTCTTTAAACATGCCCTTTAAGTCATATATATTATATAAAAATTGAAAATAATTACTATAGTGACTAATCTAGTATCTATTGCATTTAGTGCCTGGTCAATTGTAAAATAAAAAATCTACCTTATAATTTTCTTTAGCATTCTCGAGCTTCGTACGAGAATTTCCTTTTTCTTCTTACGCAGTGTCGTGGTATTGTTGATTCAAAATTGGCTTCAACGTCAATTTCGTCAGCCAGTTCTCTCGCATCAACAATAGTTTCATTAAAAGATTTATCCGATTGAAGATCCTGAAAAACTTTTGCAATTTTGCAAAAGATCAAGTGCAGATGCTAGATCATAATCTTTTGTCTGCAACAATTTGCTTATTGGATTAATACAGTTTAAAATTTTATACCAAAGAACTATTGAACACAAAATTTAAATTGTTCAATAAAACTTAATAAACCCGAGGCTTCGTCCCTTATTAAATTATCAATTTCTTCATTCTCATAAATGGTTATCAAGGCGTCGTATACGCCTCCGATAAAAATCTTAAAGGCTTTAAAGCCTCTACCCTACTCTCCCATCTAGTATCACTTAATGGTTTTCAAGTCAAACCCTGGACATGTTTTAGAAGAATTGCCCAGCGAAAAGTAGATGCTGAAAAAATACATGTATTTATTGAATCATATTAAAGAAATTAGCGCCTTCCAAAGATGCTTTTACCATATCGTTAACTACTAGATTGAGAGAGTGACTACTACATGGAACGTAGAAAGCTCGCGGATTTAGGTTCTTAATCCTAGATTGCACTCCTGATTTATCGCCCCGCATATTAGACCCGTTGTCATATCCCTGTCCTCTTATATCCTGTAAATTTAAACCCAAATTATTAAGTTCTGCAATTATAATTTCAAACATTTGCTTCCTGTAGACCTTTCAACTGGAAGAAAACCCAAAAGCTTTCCTTAGTCTTAATTTCAACCTCAACCTGATTGGAATCAGTTTTATTGATTGAAACATACCTGATTACAAGAGTCATTTGGTCCACCTTAGAAATATCAGGAGTGCAATCTAAAATTATCGAATAATATTTGGCTTTTTTTATTTCATTAATAATATAAGATTTCACACTTTGATGCAACAGGTCTATTATCTCGTTTTGAATATTTTTCCCAAGATAGTGAGCTTTCGTTTCTTCTTTTTAATCACCCTACGTACGTGTTCTTCCATGACGGGATCAAATTCAGATAACAGCTCAACTATTTTTAAGAAGTTACCGTTATTATGCTCAAACACTTGTCGCTTGTACCTTGGAAAGCCAGACAACTTTTACCAAGCATTTTAGTGATTGCTACGACTCTTAAAAGCACTTCTTGCCAATGGTTTATTTCAGCGTTAACAAGTCTTTGGGAATCCGCATCTATAGTTTTACAATACTTTAATCTTAGGTTCAGTTCTAGAAAAGATTTTTGGAACTGAACGTGATTTTTAGAAATTTCGTGGTCTTTTAGAGTTTGATTCAGATGCTTCCAACTTTTAAATCCCTCCTTTGAAAGGGAACTAAGTACACAGCCAACAATTTTTCAGCAAAAGTAATATACGCAATTTTTTGCGACAGAGTACACTAGCCAGTCTCTTAAAATTTGCTCTCCATTACTTAAAATTCTTTTATAATAATTAGGGCTAAATTTTCTACCAGTCTCATCGTATGGAAATCTATAATTGTACAATGGTTTAGGTGGACCTTGTCTTACCAAAAAATTCTTTCGGCGTCTAGTAGTATCATTGGCCAGAGTGCTGGATCTGTACCTAAAAGTTGTTGAGCGCTTTCTGTAGGTGCCACGTTGGTATCAATAGTGCTCTCATTTGGGGTCAGTTGCAAGTATTAGTTCAGGTATATCGTTCATTTGTTGATTCTCATTTTCTCAGGTGAGTCTCTGTTGTCACTGTTGTCAGTGCCTTTCAATGCTGTCTTTGATGTAGAACATTTCGAGTCGTCATTTAATTTGGTACTGCCCGGCGTACTCTGTTAGTAATTTAGTAAAGTGCCAGCTTGTCTTTGCCTTTACATTTCCTTTTCCACCCTTCGTTTTTTATATTCGCAACCAGATAGTTTTTGCGTCCCTCGGACATTCTGGAAGATACACAAAATATCTAAAATAAAACAAAGCAAATTATAAGGAAATTGTCTTACAATAGACTTAATTAAATTAGACAAGTACTGCACCTTTTTATGCTCATTTAAGATCTAGGCTCTAGGGGAACGATTAAGCAGTTTTATATGTTTTTTATATTTATAAATTATGTAATAGTAGTAAAATAGTAACGAACCTACCACACCTGATACCTTTCAAATTTGAAAAAGTATAAGCACTTGCATTTTACACAATTTTGCTTCAAAATGTAAAATGGTATAAAATAGGGCAATTTTTCTTGTCCAATTTAGTCAGATCATGCATAGATTTATTCTAGAATGCTCAATGTTTAAATAAATATTTTATTTTAATTTTATAAAATACCTAACAAACTTTTGCTATTTTTAAGAAAATTTTATTTATAAAACTAGGTAAAAATATTCGTAGCTTTACTTAAAAGGATCGCATCCAGTAGTTGATAATAAAAAAGAATTAGGGTCTATTGGTCAGTAAAAGGCAGGAATTATTAAAAAATCAAGCTTTAGGGTATTCCGTATATTTCATAACATTTTTAAGGTATTTGAAAAGCTCCTTCGCAGATGAAAATTCAATTTCAAAGACGATTTTTAACGAAACATTTTCAATTTCAGTCCTTTTAAAATTATTAAAACGTCTTTTAACTTTTTAATTAATTTATCTGTTTTGTTCAAAAATCGTTTTCAAAATTTAATTTTCATCTGAGAAGGAGCTTCTTCAAATACCTACCTTGAAAAGATTATGAAATCTAAATGAAAGTTTGTTTTAACACGCTTATATTAGCTTCACCTATATGTTTGTTTGCTTGTCTGTCTGTTTGTAAACGACCTCTTTGAACAAGCATGCGTGCGGTCGGCGATACATACGATACAAGATACGACGCATTTGGGATCCAATGGCTATCCTCCAGACCGAGTAAGTCCTTTCCAATTTTAGCTCCAAATAAACTGTCATCATTGAGTAATGATGAGTAGATAAGAGGCGCATGTTACGAGTTTTGTCGGTAGCAAATTGCTGAGAATTAGGCAGCGAGTATCATGTCGTCACTGCCGTGACCGTGTAGTGAAAGACGGTCACGTGATACTGCGCCGCTTAGTTCTCGGTGCAATTTTCTATCGACAAAACTAACATTGCGCCTCTTACTCATCATTACTCAATGCTGTCATGTTATTTTGCAAGGAAAACCATCTCATTTTGATTGTGACGAATTCAAGGCATTAGATATTTCAAGTAGAAAAAAGCGTGGGTGCTTTGTGCCATATTTTTCATTTATCGAGCACCCACGCTTTTTTACAATAATACTAATCTTTTCGTTTATTTATATTTTCTGTCTATATTAAGAATTATTTTTCGTTTTTAGTTCGATTGATCATTAAAGCGTGTTTTTTAGTTTTTTAAACTATATTTTAATTTTAATAATTTTAATAATTTTGCCTTTTACTGATTAAAATATCCTAATTTCGTAGATTCGTAGTTAACGGTTAACTTACCTTAAAAAATTACAAATCACACTGATTATTGAACCAGAACAGTATATACAATTGAGAGTTGCACTTGTTATCACCACCGACGAATGAGCAAAAATAATGCTATGCTGTAATAAGACAGCCCTTTTATAATTGAAGACAATAAACAAGTCATTTCTTGTCTATTCCTAATTCAGACAAGTTCATGTTATATTAGGTAGTGTATACAAATAACACCCGTGTTCCTTATTTAATAATTATTATTGAATAATTAATTATTTTTTCGTAATTATACCTATTTTCTTTACAACTACATATATAGATGAAAAACAAGTATTTTAACTTTCTTGTAAAAACAGTGATAAGAAATGTTTTTACAAATGAAAGGCGGCATGCTATTATTATTAATATTTTAATTTTAATGTTTTCTTACATTCTGAGAGTAAAAAATGTCGCCCCTAAGATTTGCCGCCCCGGACAAATGTCCGGGTTGTCCGGTCTTGGAGCCGGTCCTGATGGTAGTGGGCGTTTTGGGCATTAGGTGAAGTGGCCCAACTCGAAAATTCGCCAGAATGGGGTACATCCCAATTCAAGCAACCAAATGTTTCATTTCATTTAAAATTTGCAATAAAGAAGTTACGTTTTGTTACGATCAAGTGTACGAAGTTGTTTTATGCGCACACTATCGCTATATTCTAGTTTTTTTTTTTTTACCGGAAATCGGATACGTATAACAAACATGTTTCTTAGCTACTCATTACAAGCTATTCTGATTTATCAGTTTAATTAATTGAAAAAAATGCAAGTGTAGAAATAGCTTAAAATGAGAAATATTATCGAAAATATGAATGACAGTACTTGAGAAAACTTTTTTAACACCCCACCAGAAATCATTGTACTGGCAACTCAAACATCTTTAAATTTAATATCATGCTAATAATGGTAACCCATCATAATTAATTATTAAATAGAAGATTATTTTTGTATTTGCCGATACTTACGGCCACTTAGTAAAAACCTTTTTTTTTAATGAACGTAAAAAATATTGCACGCAACTCGTGCAAGTGTTCATTGCACTCGCACGACGCATGCAATAAACACTCACTGTTTAAATTTATTACATAAATAACTATTTCTTACCTAATGAGGTTCGGAATCGGTTTTTATAAATTGTTGCCAACTTCTTACTAAATATGCGCTTAATTTCAAGAATTGGAGCTAAACTGGAAAAATAAAATTATGGCCAAGGCAAATTAAGCAAGGTGATCCAAA
This sequence comes from Vesta saturnalis, assembly GCA_036346205.1. Lineage (NCBI taxonomy): Eukaryota > Metazoa > Arthropoda > Insecta > Coleoptera > Lampyridae > Vesta > Vesta saturnalis. Next base: position 2,176,436 of record JARFJB010002450.1, read on the forward strand.
ATGTTATTAAGTAGAAGTTCGATTTTTGAGCACTTGGGCTAGAAATTCCGACAATAGATTTTCACGTCCATAAATACAAATACATTAATTTTTGTTAAAGTACCTTACTTTAATACTTCTCTGGTGCGAAGCTTTATTTTGATTCCTGAGGCGTAAACTGATAGTGTCCGTTTTTGAATAATATTTTTTAAATAATTTTCTGTCCATTTCCGTAATTACGTTCATTGCGTATTTAATAAGCGCGGTAAAACCGCAAGTGTGCCTGTCCCATAAGTTACCAGCTATAAATGCATAAACTAACACAATTAAATTCTATATATTGGGGTAATCTGGCTTACGTTGGTCTACGATTTATCATTTTGGCGTTACCGGAAACTCAACTTCAACAAGTTAAACAGAACACCTGCACTTGTCTTTGGATTTCCAAAAAAAAATTCAAGTTATTAAAATTAGCAATTAAAATATGAATTCATTTTCAAACTTATCAGGTAAAAAAAAAATAATTAAAAATCTCGATAAAATCAGAAGTCCCTTACAGTGAAACACCTGCCCTCATCAACATAAAAAAAAGAAAATTGCAGGGGTCAATGTTATAACAGGTAAAATAGACAAAATAGTGAAATAAGTGAATAGTAGAAAAAGAAAGAAAATTTTTCTTTTAATACAAAGCATGCACGTGAAGTTTAGAGAGTGAAGAGGGGGCCCCATTTAGCACAACACCAGACTTATAACTAACTGGTCGTGCCAAGCACAAGTTTCGTGTGTGCAGCCCATCCAGTACGTATTAAATATTTGAAGTGAACGGAATGAAGTTCGTATCGCGTCACGGATATTCGTGTTTTTGTATGTTTATAAAGTGACAATGCTTTTGGATTGTGTTTATACATTTTTTAAAATTGTGAATAGGTGATTTAATTGTTTATTTAAAAATGCACGGAAGACTAAGGCGTCTTCTTCAAACTGTTTTTGTGGTATTACTTGTTGCATACTGCACGTTGTTGTTATATCAGTCGTTTTTACGTGGTGATTTTAATGAGCAGGTAAATTAAATTGCTTTTCTATTTGTTTTAATTTTAACGGAAATTATACTCTGATATTGCACGTTATCTAAGGAAGTTATTAACGTGTGCGTTAGATAATTAGAATAGTAGTAATTATCGGCAAGGGCCGGGGCAAAAAAAATTACATTATTCCCAAAAAATTGTAAAAAATTATATTGATCTATTCTTCAATTTTGCCCAGAGATTGTTGACATGTACTTGTAACGGTTCAATAGAAATTAATTAAAATTTAATTTATCGATAAAATAACAATATTATTGAATGTAATAGATATTGGTTTATCTTATAACCAATTAATCGAATTTATTGGCGGGAAAATGAATAAAATCATCAAATCATAACGAAGGCCAATAATGTGGTACTTAAATTCTTGTAATGATTAACCCAGCAAATTGATTTCAAGGCGGTTTGTAAACAACACCAGATTGAATCAATTGTGTAAAAGTAAATAAACAGTAAAGAGAGAGAGAGAGAGAGGAAGAGTTTATTTATCAATTGCTTAACTACTGCATACATTTCTACCCAACATCAATGAGCAACAATCATCCAGCATTTTGCAATTACACTTTATCTGTTAAGATTTCTTGTGGTTTTTAGTGCAATCCCTTTCTGTTCATTACTTGCGTTAACAAAATTTGGACGGAAGAAGTCCACATGTGAATACAGAAATCTGTTTTCATGACCGTAATGCTAGCTAACTAATTTCTATTAAAAAGTGTTGAATTGTCGCTCATTGTGACACAATAAGGGAGAGCGTTCATTTAAGAAGTATAACATAACATACCAGTCACATCATTCCTTTGCGAGGTAGGCAAAACAATCCCTACCTCTTGCTTATTTAGAAATCTTTCTCCATGGTTTCCCCATAGCTTCCGCAAGATTAATACATTGTCTCTGGCACGCCCTTTTATTTTTAAAACTCCTTATCTTCCTTTCTTTTATCATACGCTCTACTGCATTCAGCCAAGTTTTACGCGGCCTACCAGGTCCGGCCTTACCTATAACTTCAACCACATATATCTTTTTTGTGAACCTTCTTTTGTTCATTCTTTCGATGTGGCCAAACCAACGTATAGATGCTTTCTTGTAAGTTCAGTTCACGTCATTAATTTATGTAGGTAGTCCGAACGTTCTAGATTCTTTCTATCTCCTTTTGTCATGGGGACATACGAAATAGTAGCATGAATGATTTGTTGGAACTAGCTAAATAAAAATAATGAAGTGCATCGGTTTTTTCGTGGACCTGCCTATAGTGTTCTACTTTTATACGTATTCAATCATTGTGTTTTCTTCTAACCACTCTTTCATTATACACGCATTCTTCATCTTATCCCTTCTCGTTTTACCACATACGCTTCTCAGGAATCTCATGACCACGACGTTTATTTTGCTTCCGTGCTTTTTTGACGTACTCATGTCTCGCTTCCATGCAGTACTAACGGGACAAATACGCCATTATAGATTGCTCGTTTCAAAGCTACGCTCGTGCTTTCGTTTTTCATTATCGTCCATGTACCTCCAATCACTTTCCTTCCAACAGGGACCCGCCGTCTAATCTCGCCATCCATTGTACCATCTGCAGTGAACATTCTACCCAGATATACTAACTCTTCCACTTGTTCCACAATTTCATCATGCAGGGTAAATACTCTACCCTCTTTTTCACCTTCTCGATTGAACACTACCATCCTTGTTTTGCTAACGTTTACCTTTAGGTCCATGCGCTCACAGACTATATCAAACTTCCTCAGCTCTGTTTGTCGCTCATCTGCATTTTCGCTTAACAAGACTGTGTCATTTGCATACACCAGAAAACCAAACATTACACTATAGGTACATGCTTGTCTAACACATTTATCCATGTATACACTGAACAACCATGGTGACATTACACAGCCTTGTCGTATTCTTTGCCCAATATTAAAATATTCACTCATACCTCCTCTCGCCCTAACATATGACCGGCCACCATTATCTACTGCCCTTATTCCGTTTATTAGATCTTTACTTATGTCATATTCATTTCCCACAGCTTCTCCCTATTCACTTGGTCATATTCTTTCTCCATATGTATAAACGTACAGTACAGCTCCTTTTTGACACTTTTCGATTACCTGTTGGAAATCAACAATCTGATTAACATATGCTCTCCCTGGCATGAAGCTACCCTGCATATTCCAAATCTTAGTTTGGATAGTTTTACGTACTCTATTAATCAGTACTCTTCCAAATACTTTACCAGGTACACTGAGTAGACTTATTCCTCTATACTTTTGCAATCACTCTTGTTGCCCCCACCCTTATACAGTGGTACAATGATCGCGCTCTTCCAATCACTTGGAATTTTTCCACACTAAGGCATGTGTTGAATAATTAACACAAACTTCACACAAGCTTTGCACCTTCATATTTTAGTATTTTACCAGTGATTTCATCCACGCCTGCTCATTTACTGTTTTTCAACTTCCGTACCGTTTTCTCTATCTCATTGAACCCAATATCCTCCTCAGTTTAATTGACTATTCCTTCTACATTCTCCTTATTAAACTCTTCAGTTTTATTTTCCTCATTACAGTACAGCTAGCATTTTCTCACTTCACATTCATCCCAATACCATGTTGTTGCTCTTATTAATCGCTCCTGCAGCGTTCTGTTTTGGAGCACGCTTTGTATTTTTGACCCATTTCCAGAATAATGTTTGTTTTCCTCAAAATCATTCTGCATTTTTTCCTTCCACAACCATCACTTCCTCTTTACTTATTCTCACTGCCTCCTTCGATTCTTTGTTTCTTAAGCTGTACACCTCATAAAACCACTTTTTATCATTCTCATTTTTTGCAGCAATGATTACCATGCACGCGTCTTTTTCTTACATACTGCCTTTTTTACCGATTTATTCCACCAAGCACATTTTTTCGGTCTACCTGTAGTCGCTTTTCCACATATCTGCACGTCACAATTGACAACACATCCTTTCAAGCTTATCCATGCACTTTCAACGTCATTATCTTATATTTGTTCGTTCCACACCCGATGCATACTCCGATCTGCGCGTTACTTTTGTATATCGTACCATCATACACTATCAAGTCAATCATACTTGTAGACTATACATATGCACATTTTTACGCTTAAACCACGTATTAGATCCAAACAGGTTTCTCTCCACACAGATATTCACCAGACGTTTATCATTCTCATTGACTCTGGTCTGCTAACATTCAACATGTTATCCACCCATTCATTCATATCTCGCAATATCACCACTCTTTCGCTTGACTTTGCGTTAAACACGTTATATACATTTCAGAGGTTCTCACACTCTTGGTTTCTTTCTCCAGTCACCGGTGCACAGCATGCAATGAGAAAATTTTTTCGAAATTTTAACTTTCATTCTAACATAACGTAATTAAATTAGCAGACTAGGCAAATCGTGCCCCGGACTATGTAGCGTTCCCCACTAACGGTATCGCCCTACTATCGGGAAGTGCTGGTACTTAAATTTAGTCTACTGCCTTGACAAGAACGGAAGTTAAAAGTAGAAAATGGAGACAGAGACAAGAAAGATATAAATAAAATAAGTGTATACTCTTATATATATATATATATATATATATATATATATATATATATATATATATATATATATATATATATATATATGAAATGCTTTATCGCGTCCTTCAAGTATGTTTGTATGTGTGTAATCGTCGGTTATAAGACCAAGGCAGTCATTTAATAAAACACATTCAACACTGACGTTTCGTTTTATTAATTAAAACTTCTTCAAAAGCCAGGTAGATTAAATAAATTATTGAAACACTAATTATAAAATTATCGACAGCACATGACATATTACAATTATAAAAACGTTAAATAGATACAGACCCCTCCAAGGGGGCTGTGTTATTTTTATCATTTAAGCCAATAAAATGAATTCTTATGACAGTGATTATGTTTAAGTTTGTTATTGGAAGGGGTTTAATTTCAGATATATACATTAAGCATGAACTGATCGGTTACTTCAATCTTAAGAGCTGTACACTTTTATGATTCACATCTGGCATCTCTTGTTCTTTATCCTACTGTTAGAAATGCGTATTTACGATTCCTTTATATACCCCGCGTTACCGTGGGATAAAATAAGTGATTTCATTAGTTCTCTATATTTTTATTGTTATTGCAAAATGTTTACGTGTTGCGAACCTTAGACAAAAGGGTAGTATTTGCGCCTTAAGTTTAATTTACGATTAGGTATATGACTTTTAACAATCGTACCTGACATAGGTTTAAAGGAACCGTACTTCTCGCAGAAGTTTAGTGCTACAGCAATTCTAAATAGTGTTTACGCGCCTTTTTATTCATGTATCTATTTTTGTTTATTTTAATATTCAAACCGCTAGGTTATAAAAATATGTTCAAAAACTCACCCTTACCGTGCACTACTTGATTGATTTAGAAATTGTCATTCTTCACTCGCATGTGTTTCACTAACCGAAGGTAGAAGCAGGAGCACACTTGAACACGCCCTTTCGATTTGCCACAAAAAAAGTTACGGAATATATGTTATAATTTTTAACATTTTAACTTTATGGAAGTAAATTCTGTCTTAATCTTATATACACACACAGAGTAAAACAAGCGAGTAAATCTAAAAAAAAAATAAACTTGCCTCGTACATAGGATAATATCGGTCGCATGTACGAGGTAATGGGGGTCATACACATTTTCAACAAAAATTATGCTTTTCTTGAACAATTTTTAGTAAAAGATACAGAAACGCAAATATACGTTTACTACTAAACTAGCTGAACTTAATTTTTCCATATCGGAGGTCTTCTGGATGGTTCAACTTTCCAATGATTTTGTCCTTGGTAACTACGATAACATCGTCAACATTTTGTAACACAAATATATTATGCTGCCCGCGGTATTCGTTCATAAATTTAACCACTTTCTTGTTTTGCGTTAGCTAGTCACTTTTTTCAGCTGAGGCTCTTTTTCGATTGAAATTTCTTTTTCCACGAGATGTTTGGTTCCTCGAGTTCACTTACATCGGATTCTGAGGAAGAACTATTACTTCGTTTTTGTTTTTTGTTGTATGAAATTACCGTTTTGTTACGAATCGGGTCATACATTTCTTCTCCATTCACCTGGAGCTTGCTATTTCTTTGTTAGTGCTAAGTTCGTATCTCATGTGTTGTAGAACCCTGTTCATCCAATATTTTTATTTCTTTAATTACGTATGTTCAAAAATGTTACGGGTGAAAATGACAGCAGAAACAGGTGTACAAATAAGGGATGTAAAAGTCGACAGCTCAGTGGTTGGGGGTAGGGTGTAACAGGGTGTTGCATGTAGGGTGTGTAGAATAACATAAGTCACAATAGAGAAAGTCATAACTCAAGGGCGCCAGTTTGTTCAAAATCAAGATAAGAGATTTATTAGCACACAAATAATCGATAGTACTCCACAGCAATGTTCAAAGCAAAAAAAATTTGCTTACCTTTGGTAGCGTCTTCTAGGTAAATCACCAAAACAAACTACTGGACCTATGCATTTGTAAAGGCTTCAAAATATTCGCACGCAATGAAAACAACATAGCATGCGGCTAGACCAATTGTAAAGGTTATCAAACTTATTTACTCAAATTTTACTTTACGTTAATTTTATCAATGAAATTCTATTTCCAAAAATCTTAATCATAATATAAAAAATAGCAAAAGAAAACAGTGAAATCTCTCATTAATTGATCAGCCTTTAAAGTTTTCGTCCTAATGGTAAAATCAATAATGAAATTGTCGTCACTGCAAGGTCGTCTAATTCCAAAAATTACCATTCAAATAATTAGCAACAAGAACGTAATCAAAGCTATTATTGTTTACTAATTTATATGAACCGTAAATAATGACAAAAATGTGATGGTGAAAATCACATATAATGTTAAATATATCAATGAAACAACCCGCTTAAAGTTCATTAACACTATACTTATATTGTAATACTAAAAAAAGATAATCACTGAGTAAAATGTACAATTATTAGGAAAACAACCAAATAAATTCGAAGAGAAGTATCGCCCAATCTTTCTTACTTCAAATTTCAATAATAAACGTAATTGTTTGGTTGAATCTTGCACGTTCAAAATTAAACCTTAATTTTAATTATACCTTTTATCCTCATAGTGAACACATAGAAAATATAAGTTTGGTAAATTTTACAATGTAAATATCAGTGAACGATGCAAAAAAAAGCAATAATAATACACAATTGCGTAAGATGACATGGTGGGATGAACGCACTTTAGTAATTGATACGCTATACAGTACTAAACAATAAAAGAAAGTGTGTTCATTTACGTTATCAGATACAGTTCTACAATTTTTAATATTATAAAAACACAAAAAAGTAATTACCTTAAATTTGCACCGATTCTCAGTCTTTCCATCTCACAGCGGCAAAGGCAATCCTGAACAACAGCGAAATGTTTCAATATAATCCAGACCTCCTTTTTAACTAACTGATTCACTTTATGAACACAGTCATTAAGTTATTTACACGAACGTCTAAACATCTTAGCAACTTTATTTACCGCAATGTATTGTCTATCTTTGAACAGGCTGGAGGTACAATGGAGGGAATGACAACAATTTGGCGCAACTTATTTCAATCCGCTTAAAGCATAAAATTTACTCCAACAACTTGTAAATCACTAAAATAAACACTATAGATCTTCAATGGAAACGAAAATGTTACTACTAATCAACGAACGACAACAGAACATTTCCCCGGGGTGGTTGAATCTTATCATAATTCACAAGCAGTGAAAAAGGATAACTCCCTCACGATATCTTCAGGTAATACCAGGTAGAATGTAGGTAAACTTTGCGCACCCGATAACTACATTACTCGCCCCAAGTTTCCGACCTATTATCTCCAAAACCTAACTCACTAACTAATCGAAAAACAAAAACCTTTTACCCAGCTAAAATCACGTCATCATTTTAACGGCCACTATCAAAAATCTTCCATACTTAAACTTCACAATGGACACTTCACAGGAAGAAACAAACCTGATACTTAGAATTGAGATACAAACATCCTATTTTTCAATAAGAAACCCTATTGTACCAAATAAATCTTCTATAATTTCCCCATTAACAACTTAATTGATAATTGAACTAGTAAGCATAAAATTATGCAGAAATATTTACCCGCGACTGTACCTTGTCGCTATCAGGCACCACCACAAAAATAGATTTTAAGATTACACATATTATGTTTCTTAAAACTCTCTTCAACCATAATAAAATTTAATTCCTTTTAACAAAACTGCGATAGCAAACTATAAAATAAAAATTACTGTAATCGAACATTAAAATCCCACATATACGATATCCAAATATACTAATATTAAAAAAAAAAATTCTACGTCGAATTCATCCACACGTGACAAAAGGCTCACTTGCAATCGTATATGCGCGAATATCAAAATTTACATACATCCTGTTTTGAAATTATGTAATTTTCAAGAAAACGCGGCGAACGCTCTTAATGCGACATAGCCTTACTGAAATGGGTGTTGAACCCTATTGTACATCATATATTTTTATTACTTTCCTGCTAAACAAGAAAGTATTGCGGTCGAAAAAAATCGAAAAAATAAGTTGCGTTATTTTGATGTTTTACGATTCCTTGAACCCGAAAAAATAAATTTTAGAAAATTTTTCAAAATGCAAGCGACTTTTTTTTCACTATCGCTAAATCGACATCAGCTCATTTTACAACTTTTGGCCAAGTTTCGTCAATATCGGCCATCTTGGAGAGGGGGGGAGGGGGTTATTAGGGTCAGTTTTTGGTTTTTATTAAATATTTCGAAGATATAAAAATGCCCCATATATTTTTTAGTATTTTTCAAGAAAGCCCTGTAATGCACTAGCATTCACCTAGTTTCTTAAATTTTTTATGTTAATGGGGTTTACTAGTAATAATAATAATAATAATAATAATTGCACGAACAAAAATGTCCATTCCTCACGTTTTGAAATTATATAATTTCCAAAGAGACATGTTCTTAATCCATCTTCGCCGACCGAGCCAGTGGGCATGTGATAACACGACCTGCTTAGCATTCGGGAGGTAATGGGTTCGATTCTTGTTATAGCCTACTCTGTATAATGTCTTGTTCAGGGGGTTTTCCTCATACACATATAGCTGCATGATCAATGCGTATACGCACATCATGTGTGGCTATTTAGGCGAATGCTAAGGTAGTATCTTCCTCCTCAAAACCCTAACTCCGTTCCTGAAGATCCTATCCTGACCTTAATCCTAGCATGCATACATACGCTGTTAACATTTGTTTTCAAATTACGTAGTTTTGTATACTGGTGGTTCATATAATGTTAGTTGGTCATTCAATATAATTTTAAACATCAAAACTAATTGGGCAGAATTTGGCCTAATTAAAATGTGAAGATTTCTTATTCATTTAGTAGAAACTGTTAATGATCATAATTAAAATAGGTATTATTTAGGATTGAACAAATTTGTTTTAACGTCTTAAGTAAGTCTTAAAAATATTACCATTTTCTGAGGACGATAATTGTAATTGTTATCGAAACGTTTCAGTTTATGTAAAGTACAGGGCCCGCCAGTGAAACGGGAAATTTTGAAGTACCCAATTTTTTCAGAAAATAAATGTTTATTATCAAAACTTTTTTTACAGTTTTGAGTAGAGGACAGTATGCCATTTTATGTCTTAAAAATAATTCCGCACAAGTGAGAGCCATTTTTGTGTAAACACTCTTCTAATCTAGATTGAAAATTTTCCATTATTCGGTGGAGCAGGACAGTGCTTATTGCTAGTTCCGGTAAAGTTTGTGGTCTATTACTGTATACTCTGCTCTTCAGAAATCCCCAAAGGAAAAAATCACATGCTGAAGGATCAGGGGATCTTGCGGGTCACGAAATGTCACCACGTTTGGAAATGGGTCGGCCCGGGAAAAGTTCCCTTAAAGCAGTCACAGACACGCGAGCAGTATGACTTGTAGCCACGTCCTGCTGAAAATAATTCATGTCCGGAAACCTAGGTAACTCTTCCGTCACAAATGTTCTGATCATGTGTGTGTAGAGGTTTGCCGTAACAGTTGTGGTGTTTCCTCCATCGTCTTGGAAAAAATATGGCCCAATAATACCAGATGGTGAGATTGCACATCACACTGTAAGTTTCGGACTGTGTAATAGCTTTTGGTGTATCTCTCCTGGGTTTTCGAAATTCTGCTTTTTTTTCTGCTTGTTTACATATCCGTTTAAATGGAAATGTGCTTCATCTGACATAAACTTGTGGTGAATAAAGTTTTCATCATCATGTACACGTCGCACTCTATCAATGTTTTCCTCCGTTCTTGCAGACCTTATTGACTCTTTATGCTTCATGTGGAGCCAGTTTCTTCAAACATTCTGTATAATTACATGAGCGGACGGCGGCACACTTCCATGTCGTGGAACATTGAAATTATTACGAAACAATGGTTGTATCGAAGTCACACACTCACCGTTTTTATAAAACGATTTTACACAAAACGCACGCTGAACGCCGGACCACTTCTCCATGTTTCTGTTTAAATGTCGGTAATTGTCAAACAATAATCAAGTCATGGAAACATTGACTTTGGCAAAAAAAAAATTTGGCCGCAAAATCTCTTGATCTTTCAACATGCTATTTTTTTTGCGGATTTCTGAAGAGCGGGGTATAGAGTAATAGACCACAAACCTTACCGGAATTAGCATCGAACATCAAACAACAATCTCAGCTCTTGCTACACAACACCATCGTTAATTATGGCTATCTTAATATCCTTCAATAAATAGCTATTATTGTCTTCTTAGCAGTAGTCAATTTACGTATTACGGGCGTCATAATCTCAGGAGCTCCTACTGGCATAGTTACCGTTTCATAATATCATAGTTACCATGTTACGTGAGTTTGCGTGTAAAGTTCAGATTTGTTTTCCGTAACCAAAAGTAAAAATAGTTGTTGTTTTGTTTGCCGTCATCTAGGATACAACTTACAAGCCACGTTTCGATTAAGCCTTGTATTTAATGCGGATAGTAAGGTAGTCACAACAATCTCGGTTGTTGCTACTCAACACCTTCGTTAATTATGGCTACCTTACTATCCTTCTTAACTAAATAGTTGTTACCAAAACATGGGTATAATTATTGTGTATTTATTACAGAAGTCAACTTACGTATTCCGTACATCGTAATAAGACGTGCTCATACAAGCATAGTTACCGTTTCATAATATCACCGTTACCATGAAACGTGAGTTCACGTGGAAAGTGCTGATTTGTTTTTCCGCAACCAACAGTAAAATAGTGGAGTGTCCACTCAACATTCCCGTATACCATAAAACTAATAGGGGATTTATACAGTGTTGATAAAAATCATGATTTAAAAAAAAATTAAAAATCGATGATTTTTTTTAAAAATCATGATTTTTTTTTAAATTTGGCTAGTTTTTATTAATATATTTTTTCAAATAATTCTAACTTTATGTTTTGTTTTGTTAAGCAAACAAATATTTGCAGGCAGTAGGGTTGCAGCGATTAAACGTTGAAAGTTACACGTTTAAACGTCCTTGCATAAGTAAAATGTAAGTTCGCGTTTAACCGTCAAAACCTTTTAATATTAGCAATTTTTCAAGCCATATAATGGGAGTATTAAACCCACTATAAAACTACTAGAACTGCAACAAACAAGATATAAGGTAAACAAACAGCATTCATTCATTGTGCTGATGCATTTTTATTCAAAATATAAATATTAAATTATAATAATCTTTATTATAAGTTTTTGTTATGAACGAATAAGTTCAAAGATAAATATGTCATTAAATTATTAGTAATTTTATTAAATACATAAATAAAAGTTTTGAACCTACGACCTGCACTTAGAGTGCAGGTCGGTTCGAATCCTACGAGAAACTTATTTATGATAAATTACTAATAATTTTATAATAATCTTTGTTCTTTACTTTTGAAATTGTGGTGATTCAAATAGCTATATTTAATTTAGCTATTTAACAGAAGTATTTTTCTATACCCACCTTAAATACCTTTATACATCACGATTTTTGTAGATTTTATGCCTCTCCTAGTCTTATTAGCAGATATTTAAGAATCTCACAAATGCTTAATATAACTTTCTACTCGTTTAATAAAATCTATTTATTAAACATTGACGTGAAAATTTTGTTCGCACAGTTTTGTGAGTTTGGTAAATTGTCGAAACTTGTAAAACTGGCATAAAACTATAGAAAGCTACAGTGGCTGATCAAATTATTAGAGCCACTTATAATATTTTTTATTTCACTTAGTAACCTTATCACTATGATAATAAAATACAGTAGTTTGTTACTTATTACGTTGGTTGACTATTACCACACCAAATACTGAAAAAATAATAGCCTGGCAACCCTGTATACCAAAGTGGCTGCCATTGTGTCATTTGGCGCGTTGGCGGTTAGTTAACGTTGATCTGTTGAAGAGGTTATATGCTCGTTTCGAGTTGTTTTGTAGCGTCAGTACGATTTGTTGGTTTTTTAGTGGAACATTTTGTTATTTTATAATATTTAGCTCGCCATACGTTACCAGTTATGGGTAAGGCAAAATACATTTCCCCACGAAAGATATCCGAGATAAAAACGCTTTTAGCTCACACAAAACATTCAAATAGAGTTATAGCAAAGATTGCTAACGTGTAAAGAGCCACAGTGGACAGAATTAAAAAAAAATTGAAGCAAATATTGAAGTAACTCCTCAACGCATACGTAAATGTGGAAGAAAAGAAATTACTACACCTCGGGATGAGAGGAAAATTAGACAAATCGTAAAGGAAAACAGAAAGGCTCCCTGTAGAATCCTAACAAAAATGACGTAAGATCAAGGGTTCAACATATCGGAAATGACAACCCGTCGAAGAATAAAGGAAATGGGTTACTCAGCTTGTCGGCCGGCAAAAAAAACCGTTGCTTACATAGGCCATGAAAAAAAAAGATTGCAATGGGCCAAGAATCACAAAGATTGGACAGTAGAAGACTGGGAAAAGGTAAGAACACCTAATTTTGTTTATTAATGGTATTACTAGTTGAAAAAATACAATGAACACAGTGATACTAAACAATAATTTGTTTCCAGGTTTGCTTTTCTGATGAGTCCACTGTACAAATTCTTATGGATAGATCACAATTTATAAGGCGACGACCAGAGGAAAAGTACCAGTCCAATTGCCTCGTTAGAACCGTTAAACATCCCCTAAGCATCATGGTCTGGTCATTATGAGCTGGCAAGGTACAGGCCGGCTGTACATCGTTGAATGTACGATGAGGCAGGGCCAATATTTGAAGATTCTTCGGACAAAGATGCTGCATCAGGCTAAAGAATGGTTTCCGGACGGCAGATTTACATTTATGCATGATTCTGCACCCTGCCATAAGGCGAAAACTGTCATAAAATTCCTCAAAGATGAAAAAGTAAAGGTTCTGGACTGGCTAGGAAACTCACCAGACCTGAATACTATAGAGAACCTTTGGAAGGAAATGAAAAGAGAAATTGCCATGACATTAGTCACAAATAATCGTGACTTGATCGAACAATTAATTACAGTTTGGCATCGATCAGAAAAAATCCAGAACAACTGCAGGAGTTTGGCAGAAAGCATGCCCAGACGATGTTCGGCTGTCATTGCCGCGAAAGATGACACCACCAAGTATTGATTTAATATCCCTTATGTCACATTTTTACACTAAACATAAAATATAAACGTAATTTTATTGTTTATTACTTTTATTTATTGTTGCCAAAAGAACATTTAAAAAAAAAATAGATTACGGACATTATATGACAATAATAAATTACAAAATTAAAATTTTGCAGGGTGGCTCTAATAATTTGATCAGCCACTGTATATACATCACATGCACTGATTCTAATTATTAGTAATATTTTTCGTTCTGTGGTAATCTAGCAAGAAAAGCCGGAGCAGAAATGAATTTAGTATTTGGCAACATTTTGTAAAAAAGAAAGTGGTTGGCGAACTAGGTTGCAGATCAGTGTGTAAAAAGTGTGGTAAAGAATTACAAGATCTAGTGGACAGACTAAAAAGTGATTGTCAGTCACAGCCTGGAACTAGCCAGAATGAAATTATCCAGTTGCAAAAGAAACAGAGAAGCGAGAACTGTGAAAAGGGAAAATGTAGGTGAAAGTAAAAATAGTGGAAATAGCGGTTATTTGGGTTCTTTTGTTGTGCGAACTGGACAAGATAAGAAGAAAGAATTGCAGAGATAAATAGCCAAAACCGTTTACACAACAAATTGCAGTTTTAGAACGATAGAAAATAAAGAAATTCGAAAAGCCATAGAAATACCCGGTTAGGTTCCTCCATCTAGATTTCATTTATCGTCGACGGTCCTGAATGAAATATTTGAGGAAGAAAAATCTAAATGTTTTAAGAAGTTTTCTGGACAGTCTGTTTGTATGTCCTTAGATGGATGGTCCAATCTACATGAGCCGATAATCTGTGTTGTTTTCTTGGAAAGCATAGATACATCCGGTCATCCCCTGACACAACTGACTATCCTGCTGAGTTGGCTATTAGCTCAATAAATAAGTGTAGAAATGAATATAATTGTAAAGTATACATCGAAACCACAAACGTAGCTTTGAAACAAGACGTAAAGAAATTTTGTAGATTAGGTCTACCAGAGAAATTCACCGTAGCAGAACATAGTTTAAATAGTTTAAATGATGACATTCAATGTGATAGAACATAGTTTAAATGATGACATTCAATGTGATAATATGGAAATATTGTCAAGACAAACTCATTATTACGTTCATTTACAACGTGAAGGTATTGACATATACAAACATCATAATAATTTCAATAGGCAAGAAGAAAATCTCTGTTTAAATAGGTTTTGGCATCTTATAATTAAAAAAGACACGTCTTAATTTTAATTTTAGCTTTTGGTATGTCTAGGTTTTTTGCAGCTTTTCCTAAACTTTGAAGTAAATTCTTCATCAATTATATGTCAAGGTATCACATATGTAGTTAAAATTAAAAATCATATTAAACGTGCTGCATTGTTTTCACTGTACAATAACAATTGCAATTATTGACAAAAAAACTATTTCTTTGTTAGATTTGACCAGATCTTTAATTGGGTTGTCAAGTTTCTA
Source organism: Vesta saturnalis (assembly GCA_036346205.1). Lineage (NCBI taxonomy): Eukaryota > Metazoa > Arthropoda > Insecta > Coleoptera > Lampyridae > Vesta > Vesta saturnalis. Next base: position 2,191,741 of record JARFJB010002450.1, read on the forward strand.
TTTGTGAATGCTTTTACCAATTTCAAATTCAGGTTTCTCACAACTTTACACTCTTACATTTCAATTTGATTAAATTTTGTTAAATTTGTTCTTTCATTATGACGTTTATCACTGTTAGCCGTCGTCCTTTAGGGGGTGTACTGATTTTGCATCTTCATGGCAGTTTAATAATATTTAATTTATTAAGGATCTAATTATTCTTTACTAAAATTAGATTCCATAGTTAGTTTTAAGATGCACTTCATATATTAATGTAGGTAATGTCCAATGCCTTGTATTTAAAACAAAAAGTCAAAATACGTAACTAATGGCAACCCTCAACGGATTGGTTAAATCTGTAGTTGTAATAATTCCTTCACACCCATATATCTTCTATACACACCACATAGCCCAGCTGTACGCAAGCACATTGATAACACAAGGAGAAAGTATAAGTACGTTTACGTTTACGTTTACGTTTACGTTTACGTTTACGTTTACGTTTACGTTTACGTTTACGTTTACGTTTACGTTTACGTTTACGTTTACGTTTACGTTTACGTTTACGTTTACGTTTACGTTTACGTTTACGTTTACGTTTACGTTTACGTTTACGTTTACGTTTACATTTGCGTTTTTTACGACTTTTATTGATTCTGCAATATCCCAGTCAACTTATATAAGAATATTTTTTTATTTAAATAGCATTCCTAGTGCCTCGATCAGCTTGAAATTTCATAGCTAATAGATTTTCAGTGTCTTTCATACGTGCAACAAATTTCAATTTGAGAACTCCATTTAACCGATTACTTTACTCGAAAAAATTTGAAAACTGTAGGTTAACAGGTACTTTCGGTGGACCTATATGTCCCAAAAGTTGATACTTATGTACGATTTTGCTATAATAGCCGTATACCAAATTTAATCACTCTAGCTCAAACGGTCTGACCGTTATCGTGTTTACAAACAGACGACATGTCAATGGTTAAAACGGATTTAAGGACCCTTGAAAACATAAAGATCCGTCAAAATCTCGATGTCAAATTTTTTCATGGTCGCAACTTGTCGGTTTTTTTTTATGATTGTGAACCTGAACAGGCTAAATTAGGCCTCTCGTGCTAAAGCACTCAGGAACACTTAGGAGGATGGATAGAGGGATAATGAATTGCCAATAGATGCCTATGAACAGCTACCTTAAATTTTCTCATATCATAAGTGAGAGGAAAACAGGAACTAGGGAGATCATTCCAGACTTTAGAAGCCGTGTAGAAAAATGTGGATTGCGCCCGTTTGGTACAACAAGTGGAGATTTGTACTGTATACTGATGATGTGAATGAGCGAACCGAGTGTTTCTCGCAAAGATAGCCCGAGATGGTATCAAAGAATATAATTCAGCAGCACAATAGCCGTTGTAATAACGATAATACAAAGAAAGAACCTCAAGGGACTGTATGTGAGAAGTTAAGGACGGGTCATTTATAAGCCTAATCGCTCTCTTTTGAATACGATCAACGATATCGAGAGCGTATTGGGGACCACTAACCCAAAGGTGAGAATTATATTCCAGATGAGGCCGAATTTGGGCCTTATGCAGCAGAAGGACTTGTCGAGAGGTAAAGTACTGCTTAGATCTGTACAAAAAGCCTATTTTGCGAGCAGCTGTTTTGGTAGCTGACAGAAGATGGTCAACCCATGAGAGATTTGAAGATACAGTCATACCCAACAGAGTAATAGGGTCTGAAAACTTAAGAACTGAGCCATTCATACTTACAACAGGAAATGATCTATCTTTTTTGGCGGACATAAGGTAACACTGAGTTTTGTTAGCATTAAATTTAACTAGATTATTGCTTCCCCATTCGAGAATACGTTGAATGTCTTTGTTGATTGAATTTGCCATCTCAGCTTTAATTTCTTGATTTGATATAGAAGGTGGATTATCACTATGAGTAGACTGAGATGAACTAGAGTGAAGAGTGCTATCGTCAGCTAAGCAATGAATGGGGTTATTTGTTGAAGAAATAAGGTCATTTATGTACAGCAGAAAAGTGTAGGCGCTATAACGGATCACTGTGGTACGCCCGCGTTAATACTAACTTTTTTTGAAAAAAAGCCATCAACTACGACACGTATTCGTCTTTTATCAAGGAAACTAGAAACCCCGTTAATGAGGGTATCATTTAACCCAAACGAGGTGAGTTTGGCAAGTAAACACTTATGCCAAGCTTGGTCAAATGCCTTTGAGATATCTAAAGCAACTACAACTGTTTCACTGGACTGCTCTACTATATTTTTCCAAACTTGAGTCACATATGAAAGAAGATCGCCAGTTGAACGACTTTGCCTAAACCCATTTTGGTGGTCACTAAGGAGTTTGTTAGTTTCGAGGAACGTGAGTAGTTGCTGATTGATGGCGTTTTCCATGATTTTAGACAAAATGGAAGTGATGGCAATTGGTCGGTAGTTTGAGGGATCGGTCTTATCGCCTTTTTTGGAAATAGGTTGAACATTTGCTAACTTCCATGATGAAGGGAATTCCCCAGAAGACATAGAGATCGTATAGAGTATAGAGTATAGAGTATAGAGTATAGAGTATAGAGTATAGAGTATAGAGTATAGAGTATAGAGTATAGAGTATAGAGTATAGAGTATAGAGTATAGAGTATAGAGTATCGAGTATCGAGTATCGAGTATAGAGTATAGAGTATAGAGTATAGAGTATAGAGTATAGAGTATGAGTATAGTATCAGTATCGGTATCGAGTATCAGTATCAGTATCAGTATCAGTATCAGAGTATAGAGTATAGAGTATAGAGTATAGAGTATAGAGTATAGAGTATAGAGTATAGAGTATAGAGTATAGAGTATAGAGTATAGAGTAAAGAGTATAGAGTATAGTAAATACTTGATTTCAATACGGTGATGGTGCATTAGACCCCGTTTCCTTAAAAATTACTTAATTTTAAAACAGGAGGTAAGTACATTTTTATTCATGCCTATAACCATTTATCAAAAACAATTAAAGAATTAAAAATATTTGGTATACCCGGTTCAGCACCCCTTTTTGTAAGGCGATAGTGAATTAGGAGCTCGTCTCCTTAAAAATTATTAATTTTAAAACGGGGTAGCGATACTATTTAAATTTTGTTTAGCTTCACTTTTAAAAAGTACACAAGCTACTTTTACAAAATTGGGAAAAAAGGTCGCACCACCAAAGTCACCCTTATTTTTTACCCCCTTCAGCCCCGTATGGTTTTTTTATACCTTTGGTATACCATAGGGTCAAGTACGTCCATTTAGACGAAATGCCACCCAAAAGGTTACATTCGTAACAATGTACTGAAAAAACGTCTATTGTTGAATCTATTGCTGCCTTGATACGATTATGTTACACTCTGTAGCGACATAAATTACGATTTGGAGGTTGTACAAATCAATTACGTTTTTCTTTCCACTGAGTTCGAGTTTGAAGGATGATAATTTTTGTATCGAGTTACATAGACTGAACGTATTCATCCTAAAGCGTTTCACGTGTAAGTCTTTATAAATGTGATTTAGATTTAAATGTCTTGAGGATAAATGTTCATCTATTTTATAACTACTTCATTCGATTAATTAAAGCTCACGTTATGCCATACCATAAATAAGCAGTTGCAATAAACTATAACCTGAAGGTAATAAATGCTTTGTAATTTAAATAACAACAATCGTTCCTCGCATACCTAACACGTTGCTAAAAATTTACAACAAAACATTTTTTAAATAGCTCTCGCGTGTGCATAACTCTTTTATTTTTTTGAAATTTTATAGTAATTTGACTTTTTTTTGCTTTACAGACGTTACTCAATGAGAAAAGCAACAAGGACTACCATTACGAGTTTAACTACATTTCTGAAGATCGTGGGGATGAAATACTTTCGAATAATAAAATAACAAGCGAAATACCGTCAGTTACGGCAACTTTAAGGCCTCCGACGACATCTTTAGACGATGTGTTTATTAGTGTTAAAACAACAAAACATTATCATAAAAGTAGATTGCCCATTATTCTTACAACTTGGTTTCAGTTAGCTAAGGAACAGGTAAGTTGTATTTTATGATTCAAATTTTATGAAAATTTATATTTATGTTGAAAAGTATATACGTTTTCCTGAAATTAAAACTTTTAGGTTACTAAAATCAAAAAAGTTTATGAATTCCACTTATAGTATCCCGTATAGATCTTTATGTATATAAATTTCAAAGTGTCTTATTATTGGAATAATATTTACATTTTATATTACTTGAAATTAGTGGACGTTTTCGTTCAGTTTCATTTATTTGATGCATTTTTCTATTAATTTAATTTTTTCTAATTGTTGGACCTAAGTATACTGTGTTACAAATTAAACTATTTAGTATATAAATATCAGAATTTCAAATAATTGTTTAAATGATTTTTTAAGAATTTAAACAATGTGTTATTGTCTTGGCGATCTCTCACGTACATTGTACATTTGCAAATTAGTGGGTGTGAAGTTAGCACGACGTTTAACTTAAAAAAAACAAGTTCCAGCAGCACGTTTCTTAGTTCTGTAGTCTAAGGTACAAACGCAAATGCAAAGTATGCTTTACAACGATAGTTGGCTAGCTCTATAACAATAAAGTATATTAGATCAAGATTTCAAAGATTAACAATTTTGTAGTATTATAAATATTTGGCACCAGCACGTCCCATATTTTTTCCAGCATTTTGTAAGCTTGTTTATTTCTTCCTCAATGAAGGTTTGAGGTTGTGCCGTCAATCAGTTGAGCAGGGCTCCTCGACTTCGTTGTTATCTTCAACGCGCTTTCCTTTCAGCGCTTCAATGAAAAGATGCATACATTTGCACTACAAGGAGGGTGATTGAGGGTTTCCTAATGAACGTGTACGAGGTGAAGCCTAGCCTTGCGCCCTTGCCATAGAAAAGAATGACATTTTTGATGGGAATGCCACGTTTTTCGTTTTTACACACAACTTACCAACCAGGGATTGTAAACGACATTCACCATACGTCGGTCATGGGGAAAATTAAACGTGGTATTTCACCTAGGAAAGTGAGGTTTGGAAGACCATATATATGTATGTATATACAAGATGTTCCAGAGTATTGCGTGTATTAGAATTCTGAAAATTTATATGGTGGGATTTTTCGCAATTTCCAATAGATTGAAAATATTGTCATTGTTGTGCGACTTCCGGTTCTACCGGAAGTCGACGTCAACTCGCTTATTTCAAATGGAATATGCCATTTTTTTTATTTTCAGATTGTACGTCAAATTTAAGGGTAACTTTCATTAGCATACTCTATCCTTATCTTTAATAGTTTTCGAGATACCTTGAGTTTTCACAAAAATGATCAAAAAACTTAGTTTCATTTACTCCGTCATATCTCCGTTAGTTTTTCATCTAGGAAGTTCAAATTTTAATAGATAAATTATGAAATATAATCAAATATCTGGGATATAAGAAAGCTAGCTTGATTTACACAGGGTGCCTAAAATTACTGTACCAATTGTGAGAAATTAAAAATCATATAACTCGCTTATTTTAAATGGAACACCCTGTGTTCTATTATGCCAATCCACGCATTTTAAAATTCCTTTTCGATTGGTATTTGCATTTTCTATACCGAAATATTACGGATTTGAAGATATTTGGATATTATTGCGGTCACTAAAATAATGGGTTGGTGAACTGTCACGGTGGCTTTGAAACCAAACCCTTAAACGTCACTTAAATGTCATTAATTATTTAGCAAGTATTTTAAGGAAAAATGAAATTTTTAAGATTTGTAATATTTCATACAAGTCAATACTATACTACAATATATATATATATATATATATATATATATATATAACAATAAGAACGTAAAAATTTATTTAACATAAGTAGGACTTAAATTTAATTATCATTTATGGAGAGTACAATCCAATTGTTAGAGCAACATAATGCGTATTTGAAGAGAGAAATCCGGAAAAACTAAAGAACATATCTTTCCGTCTATCAATTAGAGACGGCAGAGGAAACATACCTATTAGGAACTATTTACAGGGTGGTTTGATGAGGCAGTGATCTATTTTAATTTTACAATAAAAGTTCGAAATTAGCATCGTTTACTTCCAGGCATTTTACAACCCTTATTCTGACATTACTAGTAGCTCGGGAAATGTATTGCGGCTCTATTGAATTAAAGGCATACAATACTCAGTTTATCATATTTTCCTTAGTAGTGGGTGGTTTTTGATAAACCTTGCTTTTAATACATCCCCAGATGCTAAAATCTAATGGTGTTAGGTCCGGCGAACAGGCCGTTGTTTGCTATCAATCTGTCCTGGAAAGTATCGTGCAGAAGATCGCTTACTATCCTCGTGTTGTGAGGGGGACTCCATCTTGTTGGTACTATACTTCAGCAGCTTCGTCAGGACGCTAGTTATTCATAGCTGCTATTATTACTTGTTGTAGAATATCAAGATACCCAATACCTATTAATATTACATGTAATTAGTTTTTTTTTGTCTAGATTTCTTTAACTAATTCCAATCATAAAGAGAACGACAAAGAGATATGCGTTCAATAATTACTGTGAATCGAGAAAATTCATTGAAAATTTTAGGAAAAAATACCAAGAAAAAGTTGGTATACACTTCAAATCATCGAATATGACTTGATTATAAATTTTACCCTGTTAGATTTTCGTCATAAATTTGTATGCCAAAAATTCTATTGTCCTTCACGGAGCAAAAGACGTTAAAACTCCAACTGTCTTTAAAACAACGTTCTCTGGTTATATGAGGATTTTCCTCAGACCAAAAATGACCATTGTGCCGATTAAAATTTGGCCTGATCACACCATATAATTTTCTTTACGAAGTTTTCATCCTCCTGAGTTTTCACAAGAAACAATTCACAAAACTCTACACGTCGGGGTAAATCATCAGGTTGCAAATGATGCACTAAGTAGAATGAAAAGGGTTTCCATTTATTTTTTTTCAAAATTCTGTAGATAGTTCCTAATGAGAGACGTCAATTTCTTCTGCAGTCTCTAATTGACGCATGTGGATAGGCGGTAAAAAATGCCAAAACATTTATTTCATTCTCTTCGTTGTCCATTAGTGGCTTAACTCTGTAAATTTTTGGGCGAAACATACCATTTTCAGAACAATTGTTCAAAAGTCTTCTAACCATGTCATGACTTGGTCTATGTTTATCTGAAAATCTCTCTGCAAATACACGACATGTTCTGCTAACAATTCGATTGCATTCTCCATAAATGATAATTAAATTTAAAAAATCATTATTAGTATATCCAGAGTGTGCTATTATTATTAAAAACACTCACTATTGCAAACTTTAAATAAGAAAAATTACTTTACAGAAATGACAAAAACTTTGCTAAACAATTAATTAATTATTATGGCCCGTTTCTTTTCAACATACTTCCAACTAGCGTGTCAAATCTAGAACTAAACACGTTCAAACATACTTTGAAGAAATACCTAATAAAAATGGCCCCGTACTCAATTGATGAATTTTGCGCAATAATTTGAAATTTGCAGAATTATGATCTGACAAATATAATAGAGTAATATAGTATTACCTGACTTGTGTAAAATGTTAAGCATAGTTGTAATTATGTAAATGCATTCTAAACACCAATAAATAAATAAATAAATTAATTAATGACATTTAAGTGACGTTTAAGGGTTTGGTTTCAAAGCCACCCTGACAGTTAATCACCCCATTATTTTAGTGACCACAATAATATCCGAATATCTTCAAATCCGTAATATTTAGGTATAGGGAATGCAAATACCAAACGAAAAGGAATTAAAAATGCGTGGATTGGCATAATAAAACACAGGATGTTCTATTTAAAATAAGCGAGTTATTTGATTTTTAATTTGTCACAATTGGTACAGTAATTTTAGGCACCCTGTGTAAATCAAGCTAGCTGTCTTATATCCCAGATATTCGATTATTTATCTATTAAAATTTAAACTTCCTAGGTCACAAACTAACGGAGATATGAACTACGTTTTTTGATAATTTTTGTGAAAACTCAAGATATCTCGAAAACTATTAAAGATAAGGATAGGGTATGCTAATGAAAGTTACTCTTAAATTTGACGTACAATCTGAAAATAAAATAAAAAATGGCACATTCCGTTGGAAATAAGCGAGTTGACGTCGACTTCCGGTAGAACCGGAAGTCGCACAATAATGACAATATTTTTAGTCGATTCGAAATTGCGAAAAACCCCAGTATACAAATTTGCAGAATTCTAATACACGCAGTACTCTAGAAACGTCTAATTGAAGGTCTACGTGGAACAACCTGTATATATATATATATATATATATATATATATATATATATATATATATATATATATATATATATATATATATATATATATATAAGGCCCGTTATATAGGCCCGTTATTCGAGCTCCAACATGAGTATCTCAGTGATTTGAAGAGATACCAATTTCGGTTAAATTAGGACAAGTTGCGCATTTTGGTGCATTTTGGTCGTTAAGAAATTTCAGATGTTTTCAGAGGTTGCTGAGATTTTTCAAAAAATCCGAAATTTTCAATTTTCGGTTGTCCTTTTTATATGGAAAACTGCAAAAGGTGGACGTTTTAAACTGAAACATGATTAAGACAGTTTTTTACGAGAAATTCAAATATGTTATCGAAAATTTCAAGGCACTCTAGATCTATATATAAGTTATAATAGTTAACTTTATTATTTATTATGGCAGCCATATTGGATGTTTACATTTTTGAATGAAACTCTTTTTGCTGATTACAATGATATATCATATGGTATGATTCAACTTCAAGATTCCCTCCAAATACAGAAAAAACCGTTTTTGCGAAGAGTGCTTTGGAAAGAAGATGCATTTTTTTGTTTAAAAAACACATTTTGATTAAATTTAAAAATGTATTATGTATTTTTCTAAATTTATTTATTCTCCGTAAAATTTCATCCTCGTTTTCATTCCTGGGTCTAGCAACAGACTTTCTTGGCTGAGAAAACGAACCAGGTTATTGCCTTTCTGGATTACCGCTCTAATTATTTTTGTGTAGTAATATTGGTATTTAGATGCGAAGCATAACACATTTCTAACATATCTCGTTTTTCTTCCTTTGAATACGGCATTTTATCGAGAAACTTGTAATAAATTGTAATAAAAGAGCAGCACGTACTGATTTAAGCAAATTGTCAAAGATGTGTTTATATTAAACAAAAGAATGAATGTCCTTTCTAAAGCACTCTTCTTCTTTCAGTTTTGCTCGCTATACATTCTTAGTTTAATTTTTATCTATTATTATTATTATTATTATTATTATTATTATTATTATTAGGATTAACTATTTAATTTTAAATACTTTAAATGTAATCAAAATATTTTCGTTTGAAATTGTGTTTGTTAGCCAATAGTTATGTGTAGGTTGTTGCTTTTCTTCTTCATAAGAGAATTTCTCCATGAAGCACAATAAATTTTTAAAAAATAAGTAATAATTTTTAAATTTTATGAAAACGTGTTTTTAAACAAAAGGATGCATGTTCCATATTTTGAGGGAATCCTGAAGTTGAATCATACCATATGATATATCATTGTAATCAGCAAACAGAGCTTCATTTAAAAATCTCAAAATCCAATATGGCTGCCATAAGAAATAACAAAGTAAACAACTATAACTTCCAGATCTAGATTACCTTAAAATTTGGATTTCTCTTAAAAAAGTGCCTTAATAATGTCTCAGTTTAAAACGTCCACCTTTTGCAGTTTTCGGTATAAAAAGAAAAACTGAAAATTTCGGTTTTTTTTTCAAATTTTGGCAATCTCTGGAAACGCCCGAAATTTCGTAACGACATATTATTGAGCATCGAAATGCACAACTTTGCCCTAATTTAACCGACATTGTATCTCTTCAAATAACTGAGATCTCCATGTTGGAGCTCGAAAAACGCGCACCCTGTATACAAGGTGGGCCAGCAGTGCATGGGTGGAAGAAGATTGTGGGTTTATTAAAGGAGTATTTCTAAAGTTTGTGGATGGGATGTGGTGGAGTATCCTTAAGGCTACAAACCTAAAATATTTTCATTTGAATCGCAAAGTTTATACAGGGCGATTTATATCAAAGTTGAAACCCTGTCTGTAACATGATTTTTATCAAACATATGTAAAGTTACGGCAGACTTGAACCAACGTTTGTATTTGATGTGAGCTAAATGTTTTTTAAAACCAATTTTGGTAGGTCGTTAATTTTATAAATTCCCTACCTATCCTTAGTCTTTTCGATTGCCTGAAAGAGTTTGTGAACCATTATCAGAAGTAGTGACAGTTTTCAAATTAATTTTGGAAAAGATTTAGATAGACCTTTTGTATATACCCTACGTTTCAAATGAAAAGCACCTCTCAGAAATAATAATGCTATGATCTTGAAAGTATGGTAAAATAATGCTTTATTAACATGTATAATAAGATGACGAAATTTTGAAGGCAAAATATTAACAGTTAACAAGAAAATGTTAAAGTGTGTAGCATCGCCACGCACAGTAATGCAAGCGCTCACTCTCCGAGACATGCTTTCTATGAGATGGTCTATATCCTCCTCAGGCTACCTGGAGATGGTGTCGTAATTCATCCAAGTTCTTTGGGGGCCTTAGTAGTTGCCTTAGTCTTCGACCCATCATGTCCCATATATGTTCAATAGGCGAAAGATCTGGCGATCGCGCAGGCCACGGCAATACTGGTAGCTGCACTTGATCCAGAAAGCTGCTTGTAACATGTGCGGTATGTGGTCTAGCATTATCTTGTTGCAAAATACCATTTGGCAACGTCTGCATTAACGGTACTACCACTGGCTCCAAAACATTATCAATGTAACGCTGAGCACTTAATGTGAACACAAGAGGAGATCTTCCACCAGCACGTATGGCGCCCCAAACCATGACTCCAGGTGTTAAGCCTGTGAGTCGTCTTTAACAAACTCTAAATTTCGACATTCTCGAAACCGCTGCAGCTTCTGACGACCATCGCTTCGCTACGAACAAAAACGCGATTCGTCGCTGAAGACGATGTTATTCTATTGAAGGCCCCAGTCCCGCTGCTCTTGACACCATGACAATCTAGCAGTCTTATGCTCTTGAGTTAACTGGGGTCGTCGGTACAGACGATAAGAATGTAAGCCAAAAGACTTAATTCTCCTGTAGATTGTTGACATTGATAGGTTCACCGCAACAGACCTTGTTGACTGAAACCAATCTCTTGTGTTCATCCGCCTAAGAAGTCGTTCTTCACGTTCATTGGTACTGCGTGGTGGTCTTCCACTGGGACTGAATGCCTCCTTCAGGCCAAGAAGACCAAATGCGGGTCACCGTGATGTGGTCTCGATTAAGTGTTCTGCCGATTTCTCGAAATGACAAACCTGCTTCTTACATGCCGATAATTCTGTCAAAATCTTAAACTTGGACAAAGTTTCGCCGTTGTCTTACTAGGGGCATTTTTTCAGAATAAATGTGTCAGTTAAACAACAAAAAATTGACACTCAGCGACTAGATTTCTTAAAATGTATAAATAAAATTGTTGATAATTGATGTTAACAGTGGCGCAAAGTACATAATGACTTGTTCTTTTTCATTGAAACTTCCATCATTTTCTATATGATGCTGAAACTTTATTTTGCCAAAATTTCAAAATCAGCATTATTATTTCAAAGTGGTGGATTTCATTTGAAACGTAGTGTATTTGGTAATCATACATTTCACTTTCATCGGATAAGCAATGAAGCGTTACTCGCTTATGGTATATGTAAGAAATTTCTTAGTTTATCCCAATCGCCCACTGATGATAGCTTAGCTGTTGAAACGCATTCGGTGTTTTTTATTTTTGTGTGGTACATGAGTGTATTTTTTTTTTTTATGATTGTGGACCTGAACAGGCTAATAAGGCCTATCGTGCTAAAGCACTCAGGAACACTTAGGAGGATGGATAGAGGGATAATGAATTGCCAATAGATGTCTATGAACAGCTACCTTAAATTTTGTTTGTTAAAGAACTTATTAAATTATCCTCTATTCCGGAAGAAATAAAAAAGAAGCCATGCAACTCAGAAGCTCTTCAACCTACACTATGTGGCCTATAAAAAATTTATAAACCCAATGTTTCTTTAAGGCCTAATGTTAGGCAAAACACAATTTAATTGAAAAAAATGTATAATTTTAAAATTGAAGATTGTATAACAGTTTTGATGGTATTTCACTTTTTATGAAAAAAAAAAGTTCATCTGAAAGAAACCATTGAATATGTTGATCATATTTTACCAAAAGACTGCTTTTTCAGAACTACTTATGTTCAGTGGAATAATAAATTCTATGAACACCTAGATGGTTTAGCAATGGGTAGCCCTCTTAGTCCTGTTGTACTAATTTTTACATGAAAAAGTTTGATTATTTGGAGACTAATGGAACTTCACTGTTGCTAGACATAAAACAAATAATTCTCTATCTTTTAAGGTTTACTGAAAACTGACACACCTATAGATACCTTCATAAATTAGCACACCACCATTAGTGGAATATTTAAAATATTATAAACGAATTTGTAATCTTGAATTTGTGAAAGATGAATATAAATATTTAACAAAATTACTACAAACCAATTGGTATTCATTTAAATATATTAATGATATTACGTCTACTAGACATAACTCATTACTATGTCCGTTTACAACCTTAAGCTATTGAGATATTCAAACACCCGATTAATATTAATAGACAAGAAGAAAATCTCCGTTTACATAGGTGTTTTGGTATCTTGTAATTAAAAACGGAATAATGGTACGTCTTAATTTTAATTTTTGGCATGTTTTTTGCTGAATTGTTTCCTAGGCATTGGTGTAAATATTTTATCAATTAAATATGTTAAGTTATCACAGCATTACAATAATTTAATTAAACGTACACATTATGTTTTCAGTGCAGGTTGTCCCATTTTGGTTGTCCTCGCAGGGTATCTCAGTTATTAGCAAAGATACAGAGATGCGGTTTTCGCGAACGTTGGCTACTTTTTTGTGAAACGAAAGATGACACAAACATAATTACTCTAGCTCTTCTCATTTTTGAGATACAGGGCGTTTTGAAAAAGTTGCATTTTGAGACAGCCCCCGTATCTCAGCTATACGATAACTTATAGAAAAAGTGAAAAGTGTTCTTTATATAATTTTTTCCGTAGAATGCAGTGCTATTTTCAGAATGAGTATACGGGGTCAGGTCAAAAAGTTATCGGGATCAACTTCATTTTTTTTAAATGGGACACCCTGTCTATTTTCTCATAATTAAATTTTCGTTGTTCTAAGCATTTCAAATATGTATAGCATTCATCATTTTTTATACAAATAGCGCAGTATTTCAAATTATTAACTGGATTTGTTAGTGGCCTTTGGATGGTACTGCAATTGTTTTACCATGGCAACTTCATTTTTTGACATTTGTCAATATTTGCAAATTTGTTGATTGTTGAGATCCTTATTGTTAGTAAAGTTTTCAATATTCTTTTCGTTATTTTGAATTTTACAAAGTTTCAAACCATGGCGAATAATTTAGGTACGAGAACTATGAGAAATTAGATATGATTGGGGTTTATTACCAAACAAATTTTAATGCAGAGCAAGCGAAGGAAATATATTTTGAAAGGTATTTATATTTACTGGAACGTTAGTCATCATTTGAGTTAAATAAAATGTGAATATTATAGATTTCCGGAAAGAAGGCAACCGTGTAAAAAACATTCATTAGGTTAAAACAAAATTTGGAAAATCACGGATCGTTTGAAAGGCCACGCGCCAAAACATATAGAAAAGAAAACGAAGAAAATAATGAAATAAATGTCCTTGCAGAGGTCAACTGTTAACGAAAATTATACGTCTTGCAGAAAAATAGAAGAATCGGTGGGCATTTCAAAAACGAAAGTATCAAAATATTTAAAAATACCATTATAAACCATATATACCTCAAGTCATCCACCACTTGCATCCGGGTGATGCTCAATTGCGTATCGATTTCTGTAGATGGTATATTCAGAAAAGTGAAGAAAATGGTAATTTTGGTCGTTTAGTTATATGGTCGGATGAAAGCCATATAAGCTCCGCCAGAATTTACAATCGTGCAACGAATCGTTTCTGGTCTAACGAAAATCGGCATGTTACCGTGATCCGTCAGCAGCAAGGCAGGTTTGGGTTCAATGTGTCCTGTTTCATTTTAGGAGGCAGATTAACATTTTACCTGTTTGAAGGCAATTTGAACCATCAACGATATTTGGAAATTTTGGACATTTGCCTTCCAGAATTGATTGATGATATTCCGTTAGCCCAGCTAAGAGAGGTTTATTTTCAGCAAGACGGGGCACCTTGCCACAATGCAAGACTAGTAAGAGATTACCTCAATACAATGTTTCAAAACCATTGGATTGATAACAATGGACCAGTTAATTGGCCAGCAAGGTCCCCAGACCTATCAATTTTAGATTTTTTTGTGGGGCTACCTTAAAAATAAAATTCATCAAAGACGTATGAAACTCAAGAAGCTTTGATGAATGCTACAAGAAGCCTTTGAAGAACTACGTTTAAGACCCTATTTTATTAAGATCCATTCAAGAAATTCTTCGGAGATGTAGGATTTGTCTTGACCATAATGGTCAACAAATTGAGCAATATTTATAAAATTTTAATTATTCTTATTTTCGTTTGTCTCTAAATTTATAAATAAATACATCCAATATTTATATGAGTTTCAAATCAACAATTCTGGAAATAAAATAAATTATTTTGCCGAAATTTGTATCTTCTTCAATGACATATAATTACATAATGATGGTTTTCTATATTAGGCACAAAAAACAATAGAAGATTACGAATTCAAAGCCTACTAAGAAATTCAGTTAATAATACAAAATACCACGCTATTTATCAAAATAAGTGATAATTGTTATATATATTTGAAGTGCTTAGAACAAGAGAAATTTAATTATGAGAAAATAGACAGGGTGTCCCATTTAAAAAAATGAAGTTGATCCCGATAACTTTTGACCTGACCCCGTATACTCATTCTGAAAACAGCACTGCATTCTACGGAAAAATTATATAAAGAACACTTTTCACTTTTTCTATAAGTTATCGTATAGCTGAGATACGGGGCTGTCTCAAAATGCAACTTTTTCAAAACGCCCTGTATCTCAAAATGAGAAGAGCTAGAGTAATTATGTTTGTGTCATCTTTCGTTTCACAAAAAAGTAGCCAACGTTCGCGAAAACCGCATCTCTGTATCTTTGCTAATAACTGAGATACCCTGCGAGGACAACCAAAATGGGACAACCTGTACAATAAAAATTACAATGATTTGTAACCGAAAACTATTTCTTTGTTATATTTGACTAGATCTTTCGTTGGTATGTCAAGTTTTTCACAACTTACGTCGTAACTTGATTGAATGTTGTTCTTTGATTATGACATTATTCATTATTAACCTTAGTACGTTAGAGGTGTTCTGATTTGTGATCTTCAAGGCAGTTTAATAATATTTATTTCTTACTAAAATAAAATTAGATTCTATAGTTGGCTTAAGGGGTTAATCAAACGGTTATATTAATAGCACAACGTTTATATTTGCGTTTTCATATTTCATAAATTTATTTTGACATCTCAATTAATTGTTGAAGCTATATTTACTGAGGACGATAATTGAAATTATTATCGAAACCTTTAAAAAAAAGATAAATAAATAATACACGATATAATACCCAAAAGATAAGTATTTTAATTATGTGTGATAATCCGGAAAGGTTACATTTTTAATAACATTTATACTTAAGAAAACTACAAACTTAAAAATGTTGTAACTTACATCTAATAAATTTATGTAAAATTATGTTTTACTTTTCATTTACTCGTTTTTTATTCAATCGACTCGAATAGAACGTGTTTCGAGACGAATAATTTTTTTTTTAATAGATGACAATCTATGTTATCTTGTTATCTTGATACCAAGGTGTTTTCTAAAACACCCTATAGTAATATTAGAAAGCCCACGTTATAAACACTACTAACCTTTGCACTTTATCACTTAATGCGCACAAGTTCGAATTACTACGACCATGCTGTATAAAATCAATCCCAAAGGTCTATTTGGTTAGTGCTTTTAAAATTACACCATGAACATATTGTTCTGTTCATTTACTCAGACTAGTATAAACAGCGTGCTCACATACGTATAAAATATATAGGGGTGTGCCGTCGAGGGTGAATATAACGTTTTTCCCACGGGTACTGAGGTGCAATTTCTCGCTTGACACGTGTTTCGCACAAGTTTGTATTGCTCAATTCGAAAAATAATTTCTCATTCTAACAAACCATTATTAGCTTTATGGTCAGTAATCACGGTACAATTATTTACAGTTTCCCTTTGTTGACTGAAACTGATAATCCTTATCGTAGGTGGAATACGATAAAGCATCAAAGCACTTATTCAATTCGTTTATGCGATGTGTAAATGGAGCGATTTGTTTAATAATCAGATTTTGTGCAACTGTTAATAGAATGAGTACTTTTTTTATACAAAGTAAAGAGTAAAGGAAATGCAGAATCAGAATAGAAAGAAGAGCGTATTTGCATTATGTAAATTGCACACGGAAGGACAAATAAAAGTGTAATAATAAAATCGTTGAATATTAATATTTGTGGACATCATTTTTCGGTCTCAAATTAATTTCCTGTTTAAAGCTTAACGTGGATAATATACGTTTTGTAACTGAATCAGATTTGCATAAATAATCTCTTCTAACAGAAATTATGGAAATTTAAGTCATATTTATGTTATACCTTAAATGTGTATGAAGTTTTGAACATTCTGTTCGGATCATATTACGTCCACTCTTCTTACTTTTACTTTCTGTGTGCAGCTACAATAAGCTACTTCGATACGACAGATTGTGCAAATGCGCTCCATGCAGTGCTAATTAAAATAAAATACCTATACACGGCTTTTCACGATAAGTGTTAATTAGACGTTTCTGGCAAACCAGACAACGGATCAACTTGAAAATTTGACAGTATGTATAAATTAATATGATCTACACGCCTAAAATATTTTAGATGATGCGGCGTTGTCGCTTCTACTATGAAGTAGCGACCACTTTGATTTTTCAAATGGAACACCCTGTATATAATATCATATTATGATTTCCTATTACTTTGTCAACAACTTCATGTACTATTTCCCTACACCTATCTATTACCGTTTAAGAGATATAAATTAATTTCGATTTTTTTTTACAAAACATGTACGTCTTACTTTTATAAACCCTGATAATCTTGAACTCTCTGGTACTAAGACGATCACATTCGAAATGGAGTGGAGTGATACCATGAGGATCTTCACTTCGAGTCATATTTTTATTTGCCTCATACAGGGTCTTGAAAAAATGCAGATACTTTGTTCACATGAAAAAAGAAGTGGAAGTCAATTTTTTCAAATGGAACACCCTGTATATTTATACATTTTTGAGCTCTACATCCAGTTTTGGATTGACTTTAATCAATGCTATTTCGATTTCGAACCGTTTTCGAGATAAACTGTTTCAAACAGAAACTGACGTGGTTTCCTTGTATTCATCACTTATTTTTGAAATTTAACAGATTCCGTTCGATGTTCCTTCATCAGTCACAGATAATACAATGAATAAATAATTATTAAAATACTCTTCAACCATCAAATGAAACTTCTCTTCAAACAATAGTTTTATTAACGCTGACAACTGAAAATAATTTCATGAATTAGTAGGTTAATTCAATTATCAGTGTAGGTATTTCAGAATATGTTCGAGTACATCTCCACCTCTACTTTAACAAAGATGTAATCTCTTCAAAAGATTTTCATGTGTAGCGCTTCTGATTAAGTCTGGAGTTAAACTAATGAAAGCAGTTCTAACTATTGATTTCATATCTTCTATTGTTGTTACTGGGTTGGAGTAAACCATATTTTTAATGAAACCCCACACAAAATAATCTATTGGATTGCCATCTGGTGTTCTAGGAGGCCAACGAAAAGGTCCATTATTACCAATCCATCTGTCTTCGAAGATTTCAGTTAAAGCTTCGCCTACTGAACGAAAATTATGGGGTGGAGCACCATCCATTTGGTACCACACACGTTCTCTTCCTGGCCTATTATTTAAAATCATTTGAATTCCATTTCTCAGTAAATCTTCATATTTTGTTGCATTCAAATTATCATCATAAAACTCGATATAAAAAATTGACTCATTCTTTATGGCACAAAATACATTAAATTGCCATCTTTCTTGAAAACCCCTTTGGCGAACGACATGAAGATTTTCTGGCGCCCAATAATGACTGTTGTGCCTGTTGAAAATTCCATTTTTTGTAAACTTGGCCTCATCTGTCCATATGATATTGTCAAGGAAATGTTCATCTTCTTGAGTCTTGACAAGCAACCATTCAAAGAATTCCACTCTACGAGGCAAATCAGTCTCTTTCAAATGTTGGACACAGTAGAATTGGGATGCCATTTGTGCTTATTAAGAATGCGATAAATTTTCACGTAGGGTATACCTATCTCCCTTTTAGTCTCGTGTAGAGAAGCATTTGGAAATGCATTAAAAAATCCCAAAACTGTTATGCCATTGTCATCATCATCCACTTCAGGCTTTCTACGAATGATTTTTGGACGAAAGGTTCCATTCAACCTACAGTTTTGTAGTAGTCGATTTTTCACATTATTATTCGGCTTCGGAAGTTGTGGATATCTTGCATGAAATACTCGGCATGTTCTACTTGCAATTCTATTGCACTCACCATGAATAATTAATAAATTCAAGAAATCTTCATTACTGTAACCTAATCTTGACATTTTTCTATTATAATTAGTATCACAATCAGTCAAAACCACCAACGAAAGTTTGACGTTTCAAAAGTGGATCATTTATTTTTCCAAAGCACACTATTAAAAAATATCTCAATACCTCAATGCATACAAATTGTAACTTTTTCTAAGGTACATATCAATTTCGAATTGACTGATTTGAGACTGTTGAAAAACTAAATCGAAAAGAAATTGTATTACGTAGTATAAAATACATGTTAAATCTCAAAAATAAGTGATGAATACAAGGAAACCACGTCAGTTTCTGTTTGAAACAGTTTATCTCGAAAACGGTTCGAAATCGAAATGGCATTATCTAATTAAAGTCAATCTAAAATTGGATGTAGAGCTCAAAAATGTGTAAATATACAGGGTGTTCCATTTGAAAAAATTGACTTCCACTCCTTTTTTCATGTGAACAAAGTATCTGCATTTTTTAAAGACCGTGTATGAGGCAAATAAAAATATGACTCGAAGTGAAGATCCTCATGGTATTACTCCACTCCATTTCGTATTTGATCGTCTTAGTACCAGAGAGTTCAAGATTATCAGCGTTTATAAAAGTACATGTTTTGTAAAAAAAAATCGAAATTAATATATATCTCTTAAACGGTAATAGATAGGTATTGGGAAATAGCACATGAAGTTGTTGACAAAGTAATAGGAAATCATAATATGATATTATATACAGGGTGTTCCATTTGAAAAACCAAAGTAGTCGCTACTTTATAGTAGAAGCGGCAACGCTGCATCATCTAAAATATTTACGGCGTGTAGATCATATTAATTTATGCATACTGCCAAATTTTCAGGTTGATCCGTTGTCTGGTTTGCCAGAAACGTCTAATTAACGCTCATCGTGAAATGCCCTGTATTGTGTACCTTTGCAAACTAGAAAAAACTTCAAGGTTGACTTATCCGGATCAGGGTACAATACGATCCAACAAACGAACAAATCTAATAATTAAGTTTATTGCGAGCTTAGTGACACTAAAAACGTAATACCAAGTTGGAGAACTTTTAGATGAAATTTGGCGAAACATTGATTATGAGACAGCGGAGACAACGGAGACTTGATCATACAACTCTGTACCCAAAACGAGGTGAGAATAAACCACACTTTCTTCCCACACAAATGGCAGTACAAAAGAACATGGGGAAACAGTACAGAGCAGGAATCAGTCATAGATTACGTAATTACAATCCTTCTACCTGAAGAAATACTCGTTGTAAGAACGCTGAATTCCTCAGACTTGCGAAAAGAAGACCACAGACTAGTACTTTGCAAATATAGACCACAATCGCCTCCAAAAACAATGAACGAAGGAACAGAAACAAGAAGTGACGAACATTGCATCATTTGCTAATACTAGCACCCAGAAGTTATACCAACAAAGACTCGCAGAGCAAACCAGAACCAACAAAATAAATGATTACGATAAAATTGAAGAAGCATGGAGAAAATTAAAGAAAAACATCAAAGAAAGCGCAAGAGAAACTATAGGAAGACGCACGATTAATACAAATAGGAAAACCATTAGCAAAAAAAAACATGGTTTACAATGGAGATTAAAGAAATAGCACAGGAAAAATGACTAGCGTACATAAAATATAGACAACAAAAAACCAATGATCATTACGAAGAATACAAGATTATAAGAAACGAAGTAAACAACAGAATAAAAATGCTGAAGAGAGTACTGGGAGAGGTATACGAGAGAAAACGAACATGATCTGTACGGAGGGCAGAAGAAAATGTGGAATATGTTGAGAAACAGGAAGAAACCCATTAACGAGTACGTCCAGTCAAACGCAGTAGAAAGCGACGAATGGGCAAATCACTTTAAAAACCTGTACCAGTCAACAACTACACTAAACAAACATATGATGACCAAGAACCACAGGAAATAACGCGCATAGCGAAACTCAACACAGCAGAAGTGGAATGAGCAATTAACTAAAATTAACTAAAAAATAGTAAATCCTCGGGAGTAGATGAAATAACCAACGAAATGATTAAATACGGGGGCAAAGCCCTAGTCAAAGAAATTACTACTCTACTTAAAAAGATACATAAAAAAGGGGCAATACCCGACGAGTGGCGTAAAAGAATAACGACCCCCATTCACAAAAATGGTTCAAGGAGACTCATCAAACTACAGAGGAATTATCTTGCTATGCAGCACAGCCAAATTACTAATAACAATACTATCACAGCGTATTGTTTACACTATAGGTACCTGTTAAGAGCAACAGGGGTTCCGGGACAACCGATCCACGATAGATAGAATATTCATAATTAGACAATTAATAGAAAAAGCGATCGAATTCGAGAAACCGCTGTATATGTGCTTCGTGGACTTCAGTCAAGCATTTGACCGTGTTAGATTAAGTGATGTAGTGGAAATCTTGAAGAAACGAAAAGTAAACGAATCAATAATTTGCGTAATAGAAGAATTAAACCACAATAACACAACAACGATAAAATCACATACCAACCTTACATAACAAATACCGGTAGCAGTGGACATAAGACAGGGGGACAATTTAAGCCCGACACTCTTCAACGCGATAATGGACGAAATCATAAGCACTGTAAAAAAAACAACCTTGGGATATAAAAAGTAACGCAGTAATTGCCAAATTGCCAATTTACAACGAATGTTTTTCCAGCTAAACAAAACAGCAAAAAATTACAATATGGAAATAACAATTGAGAAGACAAAGACGATGGTAATAGCGAAAGAGCCAGTACGTTGCAAGCTAATGGTGGAGGAAAGGATTATCGAACACATGAGTAGATTCCAATACCTGGGAGTCACAAGCAACAGAGATACAACAGAGGAAGTGAAATTACAAACAAATAAAGCGGCGATGATATCAGGGCAACTGAGAGACGTAATATGGCAGAATAAACACCTGAACATCGAAAGCAAGACAAGAAGCTATAAGACCGGTGTAAGACCAATACTGACCTATAAAGCCGAAACAAGAAACGAGACGAATAAAACAAAACAAGCAACGAGAACAATAGAAACGAAGACTTTGCGTGTAATAACTGGGGAAGGCGTCAGAGATAGAAGCAGGAACACACAGATAAGAGAAGAATGCGGAATAGCAGACGTGGGAAAATGTGTCAGAGATAGACGAAGAGGATGGAGGAACCACGTGGAGCGGATGGACGATTATAGACTCGCCAAAAGAATAATAAGGGACAAACCGGAAACTAAACGGCCACAAGGCAGACCACCCGAACGGTAGAAGGACAGCTGGGTCTCGAGATCCACAGAAGAACGGTAGAGGAACATTAGGGAAAATACACGACTAGTCCTATATTAAGAGGAAGAAGAAGAAGATTGATTATGAGAACAATTGAGTTAAAATTGAGTAATTATCGAAAAACAAGCCAAGAAGTATAAATATAAAGTAATAAGGAATACACGAAATAAAAATGTACAAAAAATTGTTAAAAGCCCACAGTCTGGCTTTTCCTTTTTTGAGTTCAGAAAACGAGTGTCATGATCAACTACCACCGCTCGATCGGTTTCGTTATTATTGTTACTTATTAGGCGGGGTAGATCAATCATGGCACAAGAAAAAGGAAAAGGCAACGTGTTCCATTCCCTCCCCAGGGGGAGGATGATGGGATTAAGGATAGGTGCGGTCAGGATAGGATCAGAAGTAACATAGTTAGGGTTCTGATGGAGGAAATACTATCCCAGCATTCGCGTAAATAGCCGTACATGGTGTACGTAGACGCAGTGTTCATGCCGCTACATGTGTATGAGGAAAACCCCACGAAAAAACCTCATAAGAGGGAGACGGTAACGTGGATGGAACCCATTACTTCCCGTGGGTGGGTGGGTTGGTTGCGTGCGTGTGTGTGTAGCAATGGTAGGAATATAGATGCGTTTTGAAGAATATTGATGCGCGCTTCAATATGAAACGACTATTGACAATATTATTGACCGTCTAGGCGCTACTTAACACTTCGATAGTAGAGACATCTAAGGAAAAATGGGCCTCGAGTGTACTTGTTCAACGTCCTTAAATCGACAGCATTACAGCACCTTTCATTTATGAGACACCATCTATTTACACCCTGTATGTATAACCCTTGAATTATTAACATAAAGTATGTATGTTATGTCTTTGCATAATTTTATGACACTACGATTTCAAGTTTTTTTAACATATTTGTGCTTAAGAAAATCTAACTAAAACACATTATGAAGTATCAACATAAATTTTGAAAATTGCATTCGTTAACTAAATGCAAGAATAATATTTGACCACACCTGATGTATATTTATAAAACTAAAAGCTTTTTTATGTAACAAGGCAATAAGTGAACACACCTCCTAAAAATATTTGTATTTTCATACACTCACCCTCAAAATATCACATTTCAAATCTAAGCAATGTGTGTGTATACGCACAAAGAGGAAAGATAGGGCGGGTTTTGTTGAACACTAAAGATCTCTAAGTCTCTCTTCCACCTGCTTTGCTAAATACTTGCTCGAATAGAATTTGTTTTAAATAGAAGGAATTTAGGGTTGTAAACTAAAACAGAAGCCAGTGTGCCTTTGGAGAACCAACGCTGGAAGTTCTCTCTGTACACACTGTTTATAAATGTATATATGTTAAGCCAGAGGGGTATTAAAAATTCAGCACCGCTTGTGTTTGTCACTCGTCCCCTCTTATAAAAACTTTTTAATATTCTACGATATAAAAAAGTAAAAAGGCATTTTTAAAATGTCATTAAGCTGTTTTTGTCTTTACGCTTGATTCAGTATTTGAAAAAGTTTTCCTATTTCAATTTAACGCAACACAATTTATTATATGTAAGTTAAGGGCTGTTGTTATCAAGACTCTCCAAATGTTTTTGACAGTTTTACTTTGTGTATTCCGTATGGGAAAGTTTAAAATGTTTATAAGAACGCGATAAGAAAAGTAAATGTGTGCATTGTTGTTTCTCTGAGTTTCAAGTGCGTTAAAACAACTTCATTACAGACCTACATTTTAAATGGGAAAAATTTTTGAAGACTTTTATTAACTATAAAAGGCAACTTTTATGTTTATTAAGGTCGTAAAATCCGTAAAAACTCAATTAGTTCGAATATTAGAACATCTGTAAATATTAAATTATATCAACCTGAAAGAAACAACTACAGCTGAATTAGTTTATTGCAACAAAAGTAGGTCAATTGTAAAGTTAAGTATCGGTCTATTAGAATGTTGGAACGCTTTAAATTTAACTAAATGCAAACGCTCAGAATAGGTTTGACTTTCTTTTTGTGAATTTGCGTTTATGTTTGTGTAGCAAACCTAAGCGTTTTCGTAAAGGCAACATAGTTGTACAGAGAAAAACTATGGCTCTGTTGTGCTTGGCACTATAATGCACAGAACAGGGTTGAAATTTTATTTTTATGATTGTGGCCTGAACGGGCTAAATTAGGCCTATCGTGCTAAAGCACTCAGGATCACTTAGGAGGATGGATAGAGGAATAATGAATTGCCAATAGATGATTATGAACAGCTACCTTAAATTTTCTCATATCATAAGTGAGAGGAAAACAGGAACTAGGGAGATCATTCCAGAGTTTAGAAGCTGTCTAGAAAAATGTGGATTGCGCCCGTTTGGTACGACAAGTGGAGATTTGTACTGCATACTGTTGATGTGAATGAGCGAACCGAGTGTTTCTCACAAAGATAGCCCGAGATGGTATCAAAGATAATAATTCAGCAGCACAATAGCCGTTGTAATAGCGATAATACAAAGAAAGAACTCAAACCTTCCTTCTATGCTCAAGGGACTATGTGAGAAGTAAAGGACGGGTCATTTATAAGCCTAATCGCTCTCTTTTGAATACGATCAACAATATCGAAAGCGTATTGGGAAGCACTAACCCAGAGGTGAGAATTATATTCCAGATGAGGCCGAATTTGGGCCTTATACAGCAGAAGGAGTTGTCGAGAAGTAAAGTACTGCTTAGATCTGTACAAAAAGCCTATTTTGTGAGCAGCTGTTTTGGTAGCTGACAGAATATGGCCAACCCATGAGAGATTTGAAGATACAGTCATACCCAACAGAGTAATAGAGTCTGAAAACTTAAGAACTGAGCCATTCATACTTACAACAGGAAATGATCGATCTTTTTTGGCGGACACAAGGCAACACTGAGTTTTGTTAGCATTAAATTTAACTAGATTATTGCTTCCCCATTCGAGAATACGTTGAATGTCTTTGTTGATTGAATTTGCCATTTCAGCTTTAATTTCTTGATTTGACATAGAAGGTGGATTATCACTATGAGTAGAAGAGTAGAAGGAGAAGAAATAAGGTCATTTATGTACAGCAGGAAAAGTGTAGGCGCTATAACGGATTCATGTGGTACACCCGCGTTAATGCTAACTTCTTTTGAAAAAAAGCCATCAACTACGACACGTATTCGTCTTTTATCAAGGAAACTAGAAACCCAGTTGATAAACGTATCATTTAACCTAAACGAGGTGAGTTTGGCAAGTAAACACTTATGCCAAACTTGGTCAAATGCCTTTGAGGTATCTAAAGCGACTACAACTGTTTCACCGGACTGCTCTACTGTATTGTTCCAAACTTGGGTCACATATGAAAGAAGATCGCCTGTTGAACGACTTTGCCTGAACCCATATTGGTGGTCACTAAGGAGTTTGTTAGTTTCAAGGAACTTGAGCAGTTGCTGATTGATTGCTTTTTCCATGATTTTAGACAAAATGGAAGTGATGGCAATTGGTCGGTAATTTGAGGGATCGTTCTTATCGCCTTTTTTTGGGAATAGGTTGAACATTTGCTAACTTCCATGATGAAGGGATTCCCCAGAAGACATAGAGATCGTATAGAGCTTAGATAGGACTGGTACTAGTTCGGGGGAACATTTGTTTAAGACAATAGCTGGGATACCGTCTGGGCCAGTCGCCTTATTGAGATCAAGCCTACTGATGATCGATTCCAAGAGCTTGTACCGAAAATGAATTGGTTTCATAGCGTATGAAGAAGAGTTGACTAGGGGCACATCTTTTCCAGAATCATTGAGACACGAGTTTGATGCAAAGAAATCTACAAAAACGTTGGCTTTGTCTACAGAATCAGCAACTACCGATCCGTCAATAGACGTAAGGGGGGGAAATGAAGATGTTCCAAAGTTTTTACTAATGGCTTTAGCTAAATACCAAAATTTACGACTGCCTAAAGGAGATGTAGCTAGTTCATTGCATTTTCGTTGTTCGAACAACTTTTTAGTTTTAGTGATGACACTTTTGCAGATATTTCTAGCACCAACGTATTCTACATGACTGTCGACCGATTTATTAGATTTTCATTTAATGTAACATTTATTTTTAAAGATATTGCATCAGCACAAGCCTTATTGAACCAGGGTTGGGAACGTAATGACCTATACGGTACTGTTTTTGGGAATGTATAACTCCATTCCCATGAGGATGACTTCAGATACTGAAAGAGCGATGTCCGAAGAAGAGGACGACTTAAAACAATATTCACGCCATGGAAAGGTTGCAAAGAAATCCCGTAAATCACTCCATCGAGCTGACTTAAAACACCACAAGGTTCTATCGGTTTTGCGAAAAACAGTGGAATTAGGTACAGTAGAAATGATTTGTATTAGACAATTGTCGGAAAGACCTAAAGGCGAAAGAACGGAAGTTTTATAAACGAGAGGGTTTGATGTAAGAAAGAGATCTAGAAGATGTGGAGTATGGTTAGGGTTATCAGGGATTCTTGTGGGTTCAGAAATCATTTGTGTGAGATCACATGAAATAGCAAATGTTTCTGCACTATGACCAGCGGGATTTGTAGTAGATAAAAACTGAAACCAATTAGAGTTATGAACATTGAAATCGCCTACAAATGAGATATCGCAAGATGGAAACTGAGACAGGAGATAGTCAACTTTCATACTAAGGTAATCGAAGAAGTCTTGAAAGTTGCTATCATTAGGAGACCTATAAATGCAACAGTAGAATTTCACAAAATTAGGACCAGAATGTTTAAACCAAATCACGCCAAAATTTTTATTTTCTAAGGAAGAAACCCTCTTGCAAGCAATTCTGTCCTTGATGTAGGCACATACGCCTCCTTTATATCGAAAGTTAGAGTGAAGGTGGTACCGAGGAAATTGCAAGTCGGGTGATTCGGAGCTTTCAGAGGAGACTTCTGTTTCAGATAGAAACAAAATATCAGGTTGTAATTGTTCAAGATGTTGGTGAATAGCATTAAGATTAGACCTCATACCGCGGATGTTGCAGTAGTGAATTAGAAAGTTGATACTTTCGATGACCGAGGTCGCTTGGGCCCTGCCCTCCCGGACATCCGAATGGGGCAGGATTTTACGTCCGGAATTTATAACCCTAGAAACCACAGCCATCTTATTTTTTAATTTGGGACTTTTAATCTGATAGGAATACGGTGAGGGCGAGAAGGAAGAATAAGGATGAGAATAGATTAAGGATGATGGAAAAGGTAACCGGCAGCCTTTACCGAGCTCAGAAATTCGGAGACCCAATATTAAGGAGCCCATGGTAAGGGTGGTGATACCTCCCCGGCCTGCATGGAGTATACGTTCCTACCACCTGTAAAAATTGATTCAGTTCTTTTCGTCACTGCGTTCAGATTGTACAAGTCTCGCTCAAATATCTTACCCATAGTATGGTTCACGAAAAGATAAAGTTTACAATGGAAATAGAAGTTTATAAAAAAGCCACCCACACCAACAGGTACCTGAATGCTCAATCCCATTATCACCCAACACAGCTGCAGGTCGTGGTCAAAACACTGCTCACGAGATCCAAGCGACCGGCACACCATCAAAACATGCAGGAAAAAATCAAAACACTAATGTTACATTTATTACAAAACGTATTCGCCGAAAAACATCCAAAAGGGTTGGTCCACCTTTTGGATATGTTTTGCAATAAAGCCGACTTTGGGTGGGTGGGTGGTTGCGTGCGTGCGTGCGTGCGTGCGTGCGTGTGTGTGTGTGTGGGACTTATATAAACTTTGTGTCCTAGTTGTTTTCCCTTTTTATAGATTAATACGTCTAAAAACGGCAATGTTCCATTGTCTTCTATTTTCATTGTAAACTTTATCTTTTCGTGAACTCCAGTTAGATGTTGTAGAAATCTATCCACCTCTTCCCTCCTGTGTGTCCAGATAATAAAAGTGTCGTCCACATATCTTAACCATTGTTTGGGTTAGTGACTTGCGGTTTGTATTGCTTGTTCCACCAGATTGTATTTTTTTTTGGGTTTATTTATAAACTTCTATTTAGAAAACTTATATTTTATCTCTTTGCTCCAATGTTGATAGGTTACAGCATATTCAAAAAGGTGCATTAGACAGTTATTGTGAAGTAAAGTACCTTTTTATTTCCTTTCAAAAACTATTCTTTTTGATTGAAAGTTGATAGTTTTTATCGAATTTTTGTTATATAATTTGTTTGAAATGTTTGCGTACATTTTTACTCTTAAGTTAATAGTGTTCGAGATATCCATAAAATATGAACCGATTTTAATCCAAATTTGATAGAGATATTTCAGTAGTTAAGTTCTTTAAAATCCTTTAATTCTATCGTGCTACAAAGACACACCCAGATGTTATGTTGAAACTGGTCAAGATCTTTAAGTAACGGTAATATAGTCGAAAACTCGTCTTCTATATTTTCACTTACATGCTTCGCCCAACGCCCATAAGAACGCAAAAAGTAGTAAACTCGGTTTTATTTATTTACACGGTCACAGGATTAATTTCTTTCAGACAACAAAAAAGAAAGTGATTGAGTTAATTTGCATGTTCGAAATAAACTTTTAATTTTCCCACCTAAAAGGGCGTGTGTATGTGTGTGGGTGTGAGTGACTGAGTGAGTGACTGAGTGAGTGACTGACTGAGTGACTAACTGAGTGAGTGACTGAGTGAGTGACTGAGTGAGTGACTGAGTAAGTGACTGAGTGAGTGACTGAGTGAGTCACTGAGTGAGTGACTGAGTGAGTGACTGAGTGAGTGACTGAGTGTGTGTGTGCGTGGGTGCGCGCGTGCGTGCGTGCGTGTGCACGTGTGCGCGTGTGTGCGTGTGTGTGGGTGTGGGTGCGTGCGTGCGTGCGTGTGGGTGTGCGTGGGTGTAGGTGATTTTGGGAGAAATTTAGCGATGGGGGTGGGGGATGTTTTTATCAAATATTTCTCAAACCGCTGTATATTTCAAATATATAAAACTACTTTTATATAGATCTTAACCATATAGATTAATTACGTTTTATGCAATTTTTTGATACGACGCGTAATTTAACGGCAAAAAATTCCCTAGATTAAATTTAAGCGTTTAAATTTTTTAATATCTGAATAATGATTAAATGTGTAGACATATTTTTTAAAGCAAATTTACGTAACTTTTCTTTAGAAAGTCTTTAATATAAATTTAATTTTAAAAATTAAATAAATATGATTGAAAATGCTCGAGCCGTATTATCGATACTTTTTATTTTTTTTTAAGTTAGCATTTAGATGTCTATTAACGTCTATCTGACACAAAATGTTAAACGTTTGCGTCACATAGATTATTGCTTGGTTTTTACAATGTTGCTTATTTTCGTAACGATCTTATAAATGAGATTGCATATGTATTATGTATCCTAAAAAAATTGTTATTAAAAATTATTTAATTTATTTTAAATTCATTTTGTATGTTGGTCGTGTGTTGTTCCAAACCAGATATTTAAAAATATCAAACACAGCAGTTATTTTTGGTGGATTAGGCAAATGTGATTTTCTGGTAAAGTTAGCAAAGTTGTGATTTTGTGATCGCAGGATAAATTAAATATTTTGTGAACTTTAATCGTATTCAAATTTAACAAGTGTTAGAGGACTTAAATAGTTTAGATGTAGATTTGAGTCGGTTAGATTGGTAATCCTGAATATTTTAAGGTCAGGACACAATAAATTGTTATTTATTCACGTATATCTAATTACTAAATGTAAATTATCGTTCACTTGCAATTTGGAAGAATTTGTTCAACGGACGGAAGAAGTACCAAGAGTTAATATCATTTGATAAAACTAGTTCCTCATAAATACTTTTAACTAGTGATTGCATAATCAAATTGTGACATTTATGGTTAGATTGGACTTAAATATCTTAAATGTAAGAATCGGTTACGCCGGAACACTTTCAGTCCCTGGAGAACTATTTTCAACGGATCAGGACACAATCGAAATTGTTTTTATTTATTCACGGTTTTATCTATTCACTATAAAATGTACTGAAATTACTCGTTCACTTGCAGATTTGGAAGAATTTGTTCAACAGAACTGAAAAGTACCAAACGTATGTGCTGTGATATATCAATACATAACAAAATCATAGTATACCTTCTTAATATACTTTATTAACCTGACGGGCTATGCACCATAAAAGAAAGATAGTGGTCGAATTTTATTTTTACGATTTGCTACAGCTAAGTTACCAACTTAGGCGTGAATATCATAATACTTATGTAAATTAGTAGTGTGAACTAACACCATTTTGCGTAATGATAAAGCGTACACTGGATTTTAAGGAGATCATTTTGAAAAGCGCGATACATGAAGGGTTAACTACGCGTATTTACGTATTTATTTCTTATAAAAAAATGTGGTTGTTATTATTTAGCGATATAAAATTGTTTCATACTAAATTATTATTGGAAACTTTCGTTAAACACGAGCTTTAATGTTATCTTATACACGGCATAACAGTATTAGCTTGATAAATACACTTTGTTGTTAACCAAGTTTATTAATCGGTTCTGTAAGCTACTTATATGGCCTGTTTATAAAAAATCTAATGCAATGCTAATTGCTGATCGACCACTTACCACACAAAATTTATATAGTTAGGAAATAATAGAGTCTTAATTAGTATAAAAGTTAATGAAAGTTATTTAGAATGAATACCGGTTTATTGGAATTATATTGTTAATTTATCCTTATAAAAACGGATTAATGTCTTTATAAAATTATAATTGAAATGGAATTTGGCGTCTAACTACAACAATTTATAATTATTGACATATTAAATGTATAAAATTACAAAATTTCCATAAATAACAAAATAATGCTTTTTTTATCTAATTATTTTAATTAATCGATATTAAAATATTAATAAATTAAAAGAGGATATTACGAAACATGAACGTTTAGTTTAAAAACGTAGGAAATTTAATATACTCACTAAAACCCATCCATCAAAAAGTTTTCGTACAAACTTTCCGATGGAACTACGAAAAGTTTTAGGAAGTTTTAAGCAAATGAAAAGGAAATTTTAAGTCTTTAATTGGATTATGAGACTGTAAATAGTAAATAACCGGTAAAGAAGACTAAATAATACATTAAAACAGTTAATTTATGTACATTAATTAACTTTATTTGCAAACTTATGCTAATAAAAATATGGTTTATTCTTTCTGTTTATGTTTATAAATGATCCTTCAGATATCAACAAAAAACAGAGGATAATGTTTAACAAACGGAAGTTGATCTTTATAACAGTCTTAACTTTTTTTTTTACCTTAAAACCGGATGACTTTTTTAGATTTTTATTATTAAGTTATGTCTGTAATTTCGAAAAAATGTTAGTAATTAAAACTTTGAATTTGACAAACAGTATTCTTTTAATTAATTCTATTGTTTCAGACATGGTTTTTTACAGACACAGATGATGAAGAGTTCCAAAAGAAAACACGTAAGTTTTATAACTGTTTATTTTAAGTCTATTCACCCTTTTGAATGTGTTTGAAATTTTCTACCGTTAACGATTTTAATTGTATTTATTAACCGAATTTAGGACAGTGTGTGTTATTTGATGTAAACAATAGAACTATGTGAATAATTTAAAATGTATTCATTATTTTCGTGATGATACACATAATATGCTTTTTTTAAAATATTGATTATGCGCGTGTGCAATTACTTCCTTTTACAATTTAGGTATCATTTTATACCTGGTGTTTCAAAAGGAATGTACTTAAATTGATAGTTTTCTCTTTATGAGTTCGATTGACATATTGTTACCTCATTATAGTTCTGTACCCCAGAGCCAAACTATGCCAAGTCCAAAAAGTTGATTTTACAGGAGACGTATTTAAAGTTTTAAAAAACGTTTTAAAGCCACTATGGGATTTATTAATTAACGAATCTTAATGAATTTACTGTAAAGGTATAGTACAAAAGAGTACTTTCAAGGGAACTAAAGCTTTGAAAAATTAAAAATTGATTTTTTTAAAAACGGACTTGGCATGTTTTTGCATTACAAAAAAATAATAATTTCGCGGACTTGGCATATTCCAAGTCCAAGAAAAAATATAACAACTGAACTTGGAATATTTTAACATAAAAATATTAACATTTATAATTTTGTTTTCATTCATAATAAAGAAAATAATGAATCAGTTAGTTCAAATCATTTTATTTATCCACTTTAAAAACAAAAAACCACTCAAAACACAGTCTCTCAACACTATAATAAGCGTATAAAAAAATAAGAATAGAATAATGGTGTTTATTTAGTAACAAAATGAAACAGCATTAGGATATTACGAACAATAAAAAATAAGAATCTAATCTTAGCCTACCATAACATTTATTTTTTAAAAAATAAGTATTTTTTCTTGATATTGTCTTAGGCCCATTTCTTATTATTGAAATGTCCACCGGAATGTTATTTGGGCGTCTAGTTTTCCTGTTAAAGTCAACTCTGAAAACATTTTCTTCAAAATGCGTTTTGTAAAACACTATACCTGGGCTATCTTTTCGAACTTGTAAATGAACTGAATTTGAAATAAAAAAATCCGTTCCATTTTCACTTTTCTTGTTTGCAACATAAGGTGCCGCCTTTCCCTCGTAGAGCTGTTTAAAATCTTTAAAATCAGTAGCTTCCATGTTACAAACATTTAACTCCTTTTTTGAACCGCACAAGCGAACCATCTGCTGCCAATCCCAGGGTGTCATAATTTCAAACTGGGGTATTTTTTTTCTCTCCCTCTCAATCAGTGCATGGTCTCCTTCCGCTTCGAGATGGGCGTGACCCCTCGCCAGATATTTGTGATTAATCGTTTTAAGACGTAATATCCAAAAGTAGCTCATAACCATAATTATGTTACGATTCTGACTAGGGCAATTATCAGACCATATTGTGAGGGCTTCGGTTTGATCCCACATTAGACAAAATGAATTTTGAGCCGTTGTGTCATGGATTGTTAGATTGTACGTCCATAATTTTAAGGAGTAAAAACTTTGGCTATTATGTAGGTCCGGAGTAGAAAGACACTTTTGTAAATCGATCATAACAACTTTTTCAGTATCATTTTCCCTAGCTCTAAGTTTATCAATTTTCTTAAGGCTATATCTATTGCCAGCATCTTTTAAGTGACCTTCATAATTTACCTGAATTATTTGTCTTTGTTCCACACTCGCCTCTTGCAACTGTAGTTTAAACATGTCGCAACTATCGCAGGTGTCAGTATCGAGACTCTTAAAACCATAATTAAACTCACAGTTAAATATTTCGGCATAAAGCCATTCTTTAGCTATATTTTCTTTTGTAAGATTTTGACACTCTTCTTGATAAAGAGCATACATTCGAGCTATATTTAGGTGATTTCCTAAGTATTTGCGGGTTGTCCTTTCTCGGTTGTAGTGTGACTCATAAATAGGAAACTTTGAGATATGATTTCTCATACTATGTCGCACTTCTTCCGATATTTTATTTGCAGGAATATGTTTACCCGTTTGTCCGGTGTGAGTATGCCGCCTTCTTTTTTCTTTAAAACAGCGGTGTCGACTGACTGATGCGAAATACTGATAGTATTTAAAAAGAATGTCTTGCAGACAGCTATTTTTAGACCGTTTACTTCGAAATAGTATTTGTTCGTGTCTTCTTTGACCGTTTCTCTGTCCTGTCCTTTCCCGAATTCTTTGTATTGGTAATTGTTCGACATGTGACGCAATAAACTGTCTTCTCGTTTCAAAATTCTTATTTAAACTCCAAAATTCGGTATGAATATTTGGTCTCTTCTCTTCAGAAATTTTTGTCTTGCACTTCAATTTGCAGCTATCGGCACATGGTTGTTTTAACATCTTCTTCTGAACAACTCTATTGGTCTTTGTAAAGTATTCAAATCCAGCATGTCTTGCAGCTTTTTATTTTTCTTCCAAACCACGGGTTTACTACGCCTCTTTCTTCCCTTTCGTTGGTCGCACTTTTCCTCGTCACTTGAATCAGAATCAGACGTATTTTCAACTCCTAGACTTTCATACATGGGATCAGCTATATCATCATCACTGTCAAAATCCTTTACATTTTGGTCATTTCGGGAAGATTCTTGAAAAGAATGATCACCAGTGATATCTAAGGTTCCTGTCAAGGTAGACGACGGCGACGCCTTATTATAAATTGAAGTATCGCTAATCAGTTCTTTTCTATTACCAATATCGTCGTTTGACGTTTTCTCCAATACTTCTGAGGGTTTACAAAAAACTTGACGAACAGTTGTAGGAGGAAATTGTTTAGAAACTTGTCGGATTGTAGAAAGCTCTTTAGGTGTCAATGAACTATAAGTTTGAGCTTGGTTACAAAAAAATAAGCCTCAGGCAGTTTTTTGACCTTCACTTGCTTGATTATTTGGTCTATTCTGGTCTTCTAAAGCTAAAACAAGAAAGAACCGTTAAACAAAGATTTATTTGAAAATAGGGTGGGGGATTTACGAAAAATTTGGCGAACAGTTGTAGGAGGCAACTCTTTTGGAACTTGACGGATTGTAGTAGACTCTTTAGGCTTCAATAAAATAGAAGTTTGAATTTCGTTAGAACGAAAATAATCTTCAGAGGTTTTTTGGTTTTCACTTGCTAAACTCGGTCTGTTTTGGTCTTTTGAGGCTAAAACAAAAAGGAGATGTTAAAAAAAGGATATTTAAAATAGGGCGGGGGATTAGAAAGCACTTGGTGAACAATTATTGTTAGAGGCAAATCTTTAAGAAATTGAAGTGACATAGAAATCTTTTCAGGCGTTTTTTTACTTTTCAACATTTTGGTCTCCTAAGGCTGAAATAAAAAAGAACTGGAAAAAGGGCATTTGAAAACAGGGTGGCTTGAAGCCTTTTTGACCCAAGGCTTTCAATTAATTAATTAAATTAATTAAAACCAAACATAAGTGGAGAAAAACATGTTTAAAAATAAATTTAACAGCATAACAAAAAGTAGGTAGGTATAAAATACTAACAATGGATTTTGAACATGGTTTGTCATGCGAAATTGCTTTAAAAACAAGAGACAGAAACTGTTTTTAACAATAATTGCCTAGTTTATTTTCAAAATGTCAACTCCTATTTATAGGTATTATGAGAATATGCTAAGTCCATGCGTATAAATTATGAGAATACTATAACCCCCTCGATAACCCCCTTTACAAAAACACAGTTATAAAAGAAGTAATGGAATGTAAATACTTACTGTCTTCTCTTTCTGGTGATTGGTTAATTTTTTCACTTGCACATTCATTGAAGACTTCTTCATTATTTACCTTTTAGTATTTAACAAACCTAAGATCTTTTTTGTTCTCTCCGACATAATTATGGTATCTACTATTATTATAAAATGCTTTAAAACAGTTTGAAAATAATAAATTGCGTTTATTATAAAGCACTGTAGTGGATAAGTTAGTGGTTACACCAAACACGTTTGAGGTTATGAACTGTTCACGCCGCGCCGGAGCGAGAGACAGGCAACTCGCGGACTTGTACCATGCAAATGTGCAAACAAATTCGAGGCAAACTAAGCTAACTGGACTTGGCTTATATTTGTTCGAGGTAAATGATGGACTTGGCATTATTCTTCAGGTGCTATTTTTTAAAGTAGCGTTTACAATAATGAACCATGAACAATGAACCTATAATATTAAGCTGAGTTGCCTGTTGTTTAGGCAACTTTAACAATAAAACCGCTCAACGGCATAATAGGTTATGCGAAATTGTCACACTGTTTCCTAGGTGTCGCGTTTGACGAATTTATTCTGAGTGAAGGTCAATAGGTTAAATAATACGCTCGTTAATTGGGTTTCTAGTTTCCTTGACAAAAGACGAATACGTGTCCTAGTTGATGGATTCTTTTCAAAAGAAGTTAGCATTAACGCGGACGTGCCACAGGGATTAGTTATAGCTCCTACACTTTTTTTTGGCTATAGATAAATGATCTTATTTCTACTAGCGGACTAAACCGATGCATTGCTTTACTGACGACGGGACTCTTTATTGTAGTTTATCTCAGTCTAATCATAATGGTAATCCACCCTATATCTCAAATCAAGACATTCAAGCTGAAATTGGCTATTTCAATCAACAAATACATTCTACGTATCCTTGAATGGGAAAGTAATAATCTAATAAACCACCAAAAAGATCCATCATTTCCTGTTGTAAACATGAATGACTCAGATCTTAAGTTTTCAGACTGTTGGGAATGACTGCGTCTTCAAATCTATCATGGGATGACCATGTTCTATCAGCTACCAAAGCAGCTGCTCGTAAAATGTACAGATCTAAGCAGTACTTTATCACACAACAACTATTTCTGCTGTATAAGGCCCAAATTCGACCTCATCTAGAATATAGTTCTCACCTCTGGGTTGCTGCTCTCCAATACTCTCTCAATCTCGTCAATCGTTTTCCAAAAAATGGCGATTAGGCTTATAAATGACCTGTCCTTAACTTCTGACATACAGTCCCTTGAGCATAGAAGAATCGTTTTAGTTTTTTCTTTGTATATTATCGACATAACATTGGCTATTGCGCTACTGAATTACATTCTTGATACCATCTCGGGCCACCTTCGCTAGGAATACTCGGTTTGCTCATTCACATCATCAGTATGCAGTACAAATCTCCGCTTGTACCAAACGGGCGCAATCCATCTTCTTCTACACGGCTTCTAAACTCTAGAATGATGTACCTAGTTCCTGATTTTCTCTCACTTATGATATGAACAAAATTAAGGTAGCGGTGCATAGGCATCTCTTGGCAATTTAATATTCCCCTATCCATCCTCCTAAGTGTTCCTGAGTTCTTTAACACGGTAGGGCAAACTTAGCCTCTTCAGGACAACTTAAAAGCATCAACTTTGTGATAGCGTGTAATTGGAAAATTGTTTGGCCTTTGATATAGTAAGGGTCATCCAATCAGGTCAAAACAAAAGATGCACTTTTACAGGTGTCATGCTATCGATTGGCAGCCACCTTATAAAATAAACACAAAACCCTTTATTTCCCATCATTACCTAGAGGTGTCATGAATACTAATGGCTAAGTCTCAATAATCAATCAGGCTACCATAATCAGTTGTTGGTTCAAATGGATTCAGATTGCAACACAAAAATGGTTCGATAATGATACCAACTTCTTCAATCAATAAATCCACGTTATAATCAGTCCCTTGAGCATAGAAGGATGGTTTCAGTTCTTTCTTTGTATTATCGTTATTACAACGGCTATTGTGCTGGTGAATTACATTCTTTGCGAGAAACACTCGGTTCGCTCAATCACATCATCAGTATGCAGTACAAATCTCCACTTGTCGTACCAAACAGGCGCAATCCACATTTTCTACGGCTTCTAAACTCTGAATGATCTCCTAGTTCCTATTCCTCACTTATGATATGAGAAAATTAAGGTAGCTGTTCATAGGCATCTATTGGCAATTCATTATCCTCTATCCATCCTCCTAAGTGTTCCTGAGTGCTTTAGCACGATAGGCCTTTTTAGCCTTTCAGGTCCACAATCATTAAAAAAAAAATCAACTACGATGCATTGCATATCGGTTGAAGACTGTATAACAGAGATGGTTTGTAAATCGGTGATTCAGTAGTTGAGATGTCTATAAATAATTACGAAGGTGGTATTACTTGTAAAAATTTAGCTCAATCAAATTGGTCTGCGAATAAAGACCTTGCACAACGATATTCTAAATTAAATTGGTGTATAAATAAAGATTTCGTACATTGCAGTCCTACACAGTGAAACCATAAAATTGGGTACTTGTCCATTGAGTAAACAGTTTTTACCGTTTTACCAATGAAATGGGGTACAAATGGACGTTTTGTAGGTTACTGTCTCCATACATTGACCAGCATTGTGAAACTATAAAATTTGGGTCTTGTCCATCGAAGAAATGGTTTTGACCATTTTGTCAGTAAAATTGGGGTATAATTATAGATTTTGTACATAACGGATCCCAAACGATGATCAACATTGCGAAACTATAAGATTTGGTTCTTGCATACCGAGCAAATAATTTTGGCTATTTTCCCGATGAAATTGATACATGAATAGAGATTTTGGTCATTACAGATTCCAATCGATGCCAAACACTGAGAAATTAAGAAACTAGTTCTTGTCCATCCAGTACATGTTTTGGATCTTTTTTTAGCGAAATTGGCGTATAAATAAATACTTTAGACATTACAGACCACAAACGCTGACAACACTGTGAAGTTGTAAAATTTGTTCCTGTCCATTGAGCACATAGCATTGACTGTTCGCAGTGAATAACGTACATAAATATATATTTTAGGTATTACTGACCCCAAACTATGACCAATACTGTAAAACTGTAAAATTTAGTTCTAGTCCACCGAGCAAATAGTTTTGACCATTTTTGCGAATGAAATTGGGATACATTTGGTTTTATCATACCGAGGAAATAGATTTGAATGTTTTTCCAATGAAATTGGAGTACAAATATAGATTTTGGACATTACAGACTTATTTCTTGAACGACTAACCCTATCCATTGCTTTACTGGCGACAGCACTTCTTATTGTAGTCCATCTCAGTCTACTCATATTAGTAATCCACCTTCTATCTCACATCAAGACATTAAAGCTGAAATGGACATTTTAATCAACAGACATTCAACGTATACTTAAATAGGGAAGTAATCTAGTTCTGCTAGAATATAGTGCTCACCGCTGGGTCGGGTACTCCCCAATACGTTCTCGATATCGTTGACCGTATTCAAAGAAGAGCAATTAGGCTTGCAACTGAGCCGTGCTTAACTTTATACAGTATCTTGAGCATAGAAGAATCGTTTCAAATCTATCTTTGTATTATCGCTATTATGGTGCTGAATTACATTCTTTGATGACATCTGCAGCTGATTTGGTCGTTGACAGAATGATGGTAGATTTAGAAGATAGTTATGCCAAACATAGTAATAGAATGAAAACTTAAGGTTTGTGCATTCATACTTACAACGGGGAAATGATCGATCGGTTTTGACCGACACCAGGCACTACTGAGTTTTATTAGCATTAAATTTAACTAGATTATTACTTCCCGTTCGAGGATATGTTGAATATCTTTGTTGATTGAAATTGCCATTTCAGCTTTAATGCCTTGGTTTGAGATAGGGGTGGATTACCATTATGATCAGACTGAGATGAACTACAATGAAGAGCGCTGTCGTCAGTAAAACAATGGATCGGGTTATATCATTTATGTATAGAAGAAAAGTGCAGGCGCTATAACTGATCCTTGTGGCACCCCTGCGTTAATTCTAACTTGTTTTGAAAAAAGCCATCAACTACGACACGTATTCGTCTTTTATCAAGGAAACTATCATTTAACCAAACGAGGTGAGTTTGGCAAGTATACACTTATGCCAAACTTGGTCAAATGCCTTAGAGATAACTAAAGCGACTACAACTGTTTCACCGGATTGTTCTAATATATTGTTCCAAACTTGGGTCACATATTTTTTGTTGAACGACTCTGTCTAAACCCACATTGATGGTGACTAAGGAGTTTTTAGTTTCAAGGAAAAAGAGCAGTTGCTTTTTTTCCATGATTTTAGACAAAACAGAAGTGATGGCAATTGGTCGGTAGTTCGAGGGATCCGACTTATGGCCCTTTTTAGGAATAAGTTGAACATTTGATAGCTTCCATGATGAAGTAAATCCTCAAAAGGCATTCAGATCGAATAGAGCTTCGATAGGACTACTACTAGTTCGGGGGAACATTTCTTTAAGGCAATAGCTGGGATACCGTCTGGGCCAGTCGCCTTATTGAGACCAAGCTTACTGATAATCGATTCTAGGAACT
This sequence comes from Vesta saturnalis, assembly GCA_036346205.1. Classification (NCBI taxonomy): domain Eukaryota; kingdom Metazoa; phylum Arthropoda; class Insecta; order Coleoptera; family Lampyridae; genus Vesta; species Vesta saturnalis. Next base: position 2,231,868 of record JARFJB010002450.1, read on the forward strand.
TGTATCGACAAGCGTATAAAGAAGGATTGTCTAGGGGCACATCTTTACCAAAATCATTGAAACACGAGTTTGATGGAAATAAATCCACAAAAAGATTGGCTTTGTCTATAGAATCAGCAACTGCAGATCCGATAGAAGATGTCATGGGGGGGGGGATGAAGATGCACCACCGCTTTTACTGAAGTTTTGTAAACAAGTGGGTTTGATAGAAGAAAGACATCTGGAAGATGAGTGTGATTAGAGTTATTAGGGATTCTTATGCGTTCAACAATTATTTGTGTGAGATCATGTGAAATAGCAAATGTTTCTGTAGTATTAGATACATAATGGAGCCAATTCGAGCTATGAACATTGAAATCTCCCAGTTTTCCAACTAAGCTAATCGAAGAATTCTTGAAAGTTAGAGTCATTATGAGGTCCATAAATGCAACAGTAGAATTTCACAAATTTAGGAGCGGAATGTTTAAACCAAGTCACGTCGAATTTTTTATTCTCCAAGGAAGAAATCCTCTTGCAAGCAATGTTGATCTTGAGATAGGCACACTCCTCTTGTATGTAAAGTTAGAGTGAAGATTGTATTGGGGAAGTCGGAGCTTCAGAGGAGACTTATGTTTCAGATAGACACAAAATGTCAGGTTGTAATTGTTCAAGATGTTTGTGAACAGCATTAATATTAGGCCTTATACCGCAGATGTTGCAATAGTGTATCAGAAAGTGAGTCCTTTCGATGACCGAGGTCGCTTGGGCTCTGCCCTGCCGGACATACGATTGGGGCAGGATTTTACTTCGAGTATTTATTGCCCTAGAAACCACAGCCATCTTTTTTTTAATATTTAATTGTGGACTTTCAGTCTAATGAGAAGACAGTGAGGGCGAGAAGGAAGAATAATGATCAGCATAAATTAAGGATAAGGAAAAAGGTGACGAGCTCAGAAAATTGAAGACCCAATATTAAGAGACCCATGGTAAGGGTAGTGCTACCTCTCGGTTGACATGGTGTACACATGCCTGTTACCTATATACGCATGCTTTCCACCTGTAACACATGCTTCCCACCTGTACATGTTCCCCAAACGGAACCATGACTCCTACCTGCACATATGCCTCCCACCTGTAACACATGTCTCCCATCTGTTATTTTAAAAAAATGCAATGTCCTTCATTTTTGTAATGTTAGGATTTTTATCTTGAAACAACGATATATCTCAAAAAAAGAACCAAATTGTGGTGACAAATGGTTGAAATAATTTTTTTTAGTTTCGAGCTGGAAAATTGGTCGTAAAAATATCTTCATCTCGACATCTGAGGCTGGTGGATGGAGCGTCTTTGACACTTTAAATTTGAACCCTTATTTTTCATTGTAGCTTCGAATTTTTGTAAAAAATACGTAAATTTTGCATGAAAATATTTTTCATATTCGCGACATGTGGTATAGTACTTGTAAAGTTCAAACGTTTTGGCCACTGATGAAGCTGGGTTCAACAGAGGTGGAATAATAAACTTCCATAATAACCATTTTTGGGCTGACAACAATCTTCATGCTGTTTTTATTTATTTATTCGCAAGATTTCCGACGGAAGCTTTGTCCTTCCCCAGGCGTAGTATCAAAGTTAGATTTAGTTTAAACGTATCGATAGGTATTTTGGATGATAATCTCTTGGGACCGATTTTTCTGCTATACAGGTAATTTTAGAATTTACGTTCTCTACTTTTTTAAAGATTTTAAAATTATTTTAGATTAACTGGTGAACGTTACTTAAGATTTTTAACTGAAGAGTTTCCCGATTTATTAAATGATCTTCCGTTGGAAGATCGAAATAGAATATGGTTTCTACAGGATGATGCAACCTCGCATACCTTACTTAATGTTCGATAGTACTTTAATAGACAACTTGGAAGAAAATGGATAATACGAGGTGGTCGAGTTGCGTGGCCATCCAGTTCACCAGACTTAAATCCATTAGATTTTTATTTGTGTGGCTATTTAAATCGTATGTTACATTCCGTTCCCATTAACTCACTTAAGAAATCGCATAGTTGACGGATGCGACGTGAGTAAACACAGTTCAGTAATACTCTACCACGTTTCAACTGGAGAAGACGTGCATAAGTCTGTTTGGATGAGTCTGGCGGACACATGGAACACCTACCTACTGTGACCATAATTTACAAGTGTTATAATTGTCATAAAAATAGTATAATGTTTGTATGATAATCATTATTCTGATTCAAAGGGCAGTTAGTGTCAGAGAACATTTTCGCAAATTATTGGTAAACAATGAGATATAGCAAAAAATGAAAGGCCTACAATGTGGGCAATGAAACGAGCAATCCCATTTTCAAGTGTAATCGCGTCATTGCCATACCCGAAAAGGGGTAAAATGGGACATAACCCTGAAAAAAGCAACATCTTGTAATTGTATTCTGTAGTCGATAGGTATGTTTTAAAGATACTACTAAGGATAAGGCATGTACCAAATTTCAACCCATTATCGTAAAAAAATGTACGAGATGCGATTAATAATCTGTTTAAAAATTTAAATTTCAACGCCCTGTATCTCAAATTAAGAATTCAGGACTTATATTGATATGACGTTTTTTTCTTATTTTTAATAGTTCTATACGCCCCTGTATTTGCGGACACTTTGTTAGTGATGTCCTGTATATTATAATAGTATACTCAATCAGTGAATGATCGCTTACAGATGCCTATTTAATTGTAAATGGTTTTTGTTGTGGGTGACATCCCAATATTTTACCATTGACAGCTGAAACATCGACCAGGGACATTTTATATCTTAAAATATTAAAAAAATGCCTTTGGGAAATGTTTTATTGCCAAACTTCCATTTCACAAAATTCGATTATAAGAAGCGAAACATACAATAAAGACATCAATACCTTATAAATTTGCACGTAAATCTTACGTTAACAATAACACAAAAACTATTTGTAACAAAAAAAAAAACATTAATGAATCCATTTTCCTTAAAAAAAGTATCAATGATCGTTGAATGTATACGTTTAAATTGATAAATTACTCGACTTTCCTTTATATTTAGAAAGAAGGAAATTGTAAAGTATCACAAAAGGGAAAACTCTGCACACGTCTTTAGAATTTATGGTTTTTTCTTCTTTTTTCCTGTTTTATCTCTACTTTAAATGTTTTACCTTCGATTTATAGATAAAATTTTCGTGCAAGTTTTATAGCTTTTCTTTATCAGCAGAACCGAGATTTTTAATGCACTGAATAGGAAAAACAAAGCATGAACACAAAGAAAATGGAAACATTTGTTATTTTTAATGTAGGGTTGAGAAATAGTTAAAACGATATAACAATATTTTTTTAGAACCAAGATGTGCGGTAGCTTGTTTAGAAACAAATTATTCAATATAACACGATTGATATTTTGAACTGCTCTGATTATCAAATTAAATGTATTTTTCACGCTCAAAACTGATTATTTTATGTATTTTCTAATAAAACAGTCACACTTACTCAGCTTTTCTATTTCTGATTTGGTCAATATTTCTGAATTAACTACGAGGATTAAATACTCAAAACTTTCCCCATGAAATATTTATTAGCATAAAGTTAACATCTGTAATAATCTCTACACTGCGACATGTTTCGACGAATCCGAAAAGTATAACGAATGCACCGGTGTGAAAAGAGCGGCCAATTCTAGCGGCTCAAATAGCCGAAAATGCACGAAGCTTCAGTGGCGTGCATTACTATCACCTATTCAAAATTCGCCCCATTACTGGTAAGCCATACATGCTGTTAAGTTAAGATTTTTCCATCTACCCAGTATTAATAGTTCACACGAATGGAATAAAATTGTTGTGTTCCCAGTCGAACGGTTAGTTAAAACCACCTTTTAGCAATATCTCGTAAACGGTGCATACTGTCAAGTTGAAACTTACATATTATTTTACCCACTATTTATAATTGACAAATGTGGAAAAACATTTTTGCGCACCCGAGTCTAAGGGTTAGTTAAACCCACCCCTTCGCAATATCTCCTAAACGGTGCATATTGTCAATTTAAAACTTACATATTATATTGCCCACTATTTATAATTCACAAATGTTGAAAAACGTTTTTGCGCACCCGCGTCTAAGGGTTAGTTATACTCATCCCTTCGCAATATCTTCTAAACGGTGCATACTGTCAATTTGAAACTTACATATTATTTTGCCCACTATTTATAATTCACAAATGTCGAAAACATGTTTGCGCTCCCGAGTCTAAGGGTTAGTTAAACCCATTTAAACACTGTGCTGTATTTAAATGTAACGCTATTCTGCTTAGAAAGGTTTGAAGACAGTGCATGTTTTATACTTAAAGAATCTCCTTCGGTTTTAGATTTTAACCACGTCTTCACGTTTTTAACTTTCTGTAAAACACTAGTTGCCTTAATAAAAAAAATACTAATAATATACGAATTCATTATAATAATAATGATTATAATAATAATAATAGTAACAATAATCATGGAGGTCGTAGAAGGCGACCAATGGACCCACGTGTTTGCCGTGCGAGGCGTCCCGTAAGGAGGAAAAGGGGATCCTGGTAGTTGAGGGGAGCGTCTCCACCAACACACTACTTTGACCCCAGCTTCTCTGTAGACGGGCGGTCTCCTGCTAGCCACAGAGGATCAATCGGCTTGTCGGCTCTGTTATTCTCCCACTTCCTTCTCTCTTACCTTTTCTTTTTGCTTTTCTCTCTCTCTCTCCCTCTAACTGTCTCTCTCACCTTATCTAGCTGTCTCTATTTTCTCCTTTTCAATCCAGCTTTCTTTGAGTCGACGTCGGCGAGTCATCTTGGAGCGGATAGGCGCTCGCGTATCATAACCGGGGTGGCTATACTTCTCAAGTATCTCTGGCGGCACACTGGTGGTCTCTGCCGTCCCATTTTGAGGCTCCATGGAGGGTGGAGAGCTTGGGGGGTGAATTAACGTTCATATTTTATGGATAACTTATCTTTTGAGGACACATCCTCCGAAATGGGCGCTGAAGGTGGGCAGCGGAAAAAATCCACCACCCGAGAGAGTGGAAGCTTTCCCTCGCTCAATATGGTAAGCAGCGAAAAGGAGGAGAACCATCCCCGGTTCCTGTTCATCGAGAGAAAAGAAGGAGATTTCTCCATAGTAAGCCCATTTGCAATCTCTAATGCATTGTTTGGATTAATTGGCACAGTAGAAGAAGTGGAAAAGGTCAAAGGATCGTTACTAATCAAAACGGTTAGCAATAAGCAGTCTAGAAGGATGATGCAAATCAGACGTTTCTGTGATTTTGAAGTGCAAATGTAACCTCATGAAACATTAAATATTTCCAAAGGTGTGGTCTATTGTCGTGACTTTTTTAACTGCAGCGAAGAGGAAATTCTCGAATGGTTGAAAGAAGAAAATGTAGTAGCTGTAAAAAGAATAAAAAATAAAGTTGGTGGAAATCTTGTCGATACTCCTAATCTCATCCTCACGTTCAACTCCTTACAGCTTCCAAAAAGAATAGTCGCAGCGTTTTATAATCTGAATGTGAGAGCGTACATCCCACCACCTATGCGATGCTACAGGTGGCAGAAGTTCGGGCATACAACCATAAGATGCGAAGATCCTCAAGTATGTGTATGCGGAAAAGCTTTACATGAAGGCAAGCCATGTGAAACACCAGTCGTATGTTTGAACTATAAAGGTAATCACCCAGCAAATTCCAGAGCATGTGACACGTACAAACAAGAACTACACATACAGGAAATTAAAGTCACGAGAAAGATCACTTACCCTGAAGCTAGGAGAATGGTGGGAAGCGCAGTAACATCGGGTAATTCATATTCGAGCATTGCAGCACGTAATACTGACCTTAATCAACTGAGCAGTGTTATACCTGAAATCAAAAAAATTGTTAATGAAGAAGTAAAACAACTCACCACTGACTTAATGAAATACATTAAGCAGTCGTTGCCAGGGCCTTCAACAAGCGCCGCCAGTTCTTTCAGTTTGACGAACAAAGATGAAATTCAAATGGAGGACGAATCCAGGGGTGCTAAAAGGAAAACACCTCTGGAACGTAACCCATTAACGGACTCGAGTATTTTCTCCGTTGATGAGAAAACAGTAAATGAGGAAAAAACCAAAAGAAAAAAACGCCGGTAGGGCGGCCCCCCAAGGGCAGACCCAGAGGGACAAGTAGCCAAAGGGGTACCAGTGAATAATTTCTGTGATAGGATCTGTGATGATACAAACAGTGTAAACCTAACAACTGACACTGTGACAACATCTGTGATATTAAACTGTGATAAATTGAAAAGAAAGATCTGTGATATATTTTAGTCCATTACGTTTATCTATATATGGTATACCGTATTTTACACTTTACCTTTTGTTTTTGTCATTGTCCTTATTTATATTCTTTTTCAATGGATAAATCCAAAAAAATAAATTACTCCATTATCCAATGGAATTGTAATGGATTATTAAATCGTACAAACGAAATATCTGTTTTAGTCGCAAAATGGGATCCACTTGCTCTAGTAATACAAGAAAGTCATCTACGGGAGTATCAAAACTTCAACTTGAGGCAATATGCATGTATTAGAAAAGATGATATCTACAACCAAAGAGCCAAAGGTGGCGTAATTACATTTTTTAAAAAAAGCTGCCACGCTACTCAAATTTCCATCAAAACAGAACTACAAGCAGTAGCAATAAAAATCGAGTTCCCCATAAAGTTAACTATTTGCGACTTATACCTACCACCTAATAAACAGGTATGCGTCTCATCACTAGAGAGCTTAGTAGAACAGTTGGATAAACCGTTAATGTTAATGGGCGATTTCAATGCCCACTCCCCATTATGGGGAAGTGATAAAACGGACACACGAGGAAGAGTTATTGAACAATTTCTTATGAGCTCCAACTTAATAGTCCTAAACAATGGGGATCCTACACATTTAAGTATAAGAGATGGAGGTAGCCTTTCTTCAATTGACCTTACATTAGCTACCCTTTAATAGCAACGAAACTTCAATGGGAAGTTCTGTCAGGCGAAGGATCAAGCGACAATTTCCCTATTTATTTAAACACGGGGGTTGAAATAGAGCCCCTCATTCCTACAGTTAGATGGCTAACAAAAAAAGCCAATTGGGACGTATTCAAAAACGAAGTAGATATACACATTACCTCGAACGACATTGATGAAGCAGTGAGCCAAGTAACCAATGAAATCCTAAATGCAGCGACTAAAAGTATCCCAAAAGAAAAGAAGAGAGCTTTTAACACGTATAAAAGAAACGGGACGCTAGAGAATCTGATTAATTTTAAAAGATTAAGAGCAAAAACTAAATATAAAATTAATGAGGCCAAAGAAATATCCTGGAAGAGGTATATCACTACAATCACACCCGAGACAGGAAATGCTGAAGTATGGAAGCGAATAAGAACGACAAGTGGGTCAAACAGAACCAATAAACTACCCACGTTAAACATCAATAATATACTTACCAACAATCCCCGAGATACAGCTGAAGAGTTCGCTAACCACATCCAGGATGTAATTAGCTCTGAAAATTACTCGGCATCCTTCCGGCCACGCAAAGAAAGGAAATGGGGATGGATTATACAACCAGCGCGTGTTACCAATATAACATAGACTTTTCTATGCCCGAGCTAAATCGAGCATTAGAAGGTAGTAGCGACACGTCCCCTAGTCCAGATGAAATCAATTACGAAATGATCAAGCAGCTCCCAGCATTTGGAAAAGAAAAACTACTACAGCTATACAATAAAATATTTAAGTCTGGTGTGTTCCCGTCGATGTGGAAAGAATCTATAGTCATTCCCATCCTCAAACCAGGAAAAGACAGAACTACCGCTAACAGCTATAGGCCGATATCCTTAACATGCTGCCTTAGCAAAGTGTACGAACGGATGATCAACTACCGCCTTATGTGGATATTGGAAAAGGAAAACCTGTTGTCCAAATTACAGGCCGGCTTTAAGACAAGACATTCCACATTGGATGCACTAGTACACTTAGAAAATGAAATCCTGGAAGCATTCAAAGACAGACAGCACTTGGTAGCAGTTGCGTTCGACCTGGAAAGAGCTTATGATATGTGTTGGAGATTTGGTATACTAAAACAACTTTACTAATGGGGATTACGCGGTAACTTACCTATTAGTATCCAAAGCTTTTTAAGTGGGAGAACCTTCAAAGTCAAAGTAGGAGCATGCATGTCAGACATCCGTACGGCCGAAAATGGCATACCACAGGGGTCATTTTTAAGCGTCAGCCTGTTTGCCATCGCCATAAACCACGTTCTCCAATCGGACAACCGAGAAGTTAAATATGTTATATACGTCGATGACCTAACTATATACTACCGACACCAGTCGATGGAGGTAATAGAAAAGGTTTTACAACAAGAAATTGAAAGGCTAGCAGATTTAACTACAAAGACAGGCTTTCGTTTTTCAACACCAAAAACACAATGCATCCACTTTTGTCGTCTGAGAACGGTAATCCAATATTAACTAAGGACAACCTCCGAATTTTGGGAATGACTTTCGATCATAAACTGACCTGGACTAACCACATAAAAAGTCTAATAGAAAAATGTCAAAACTCTATTAATATACTAAGATGTATCTCAAACATCCGGTGGGGAGCAAATCGAGAAACTCTAATAGCACTATACAAGTCCCTAATTCTATCCAGACTTAACTATGGAAGTATAGTATATTCCTCTGCGAGACAAGGAAAACTTAAAAATTAGATAGGGTTCAATTAATAGCTCTGCGCTTAGCCACAGGCGCATTCCGAACAAGTCCGGAGCTCTCAGTCCTCTGCGAATCTGGAGTAGAACCGCTCCACCTAAATAGGATGAAGCACGCGATGACCTATTGTGCAAAAATCAGAAGCATACCTCACCACCTAAACTACGAGTTAGTAACAAACTTAGAGAATAACAACTTTGTTGGAAAACCCACAGCAATGAGACCATAAACAAGTAGGGTAACAGAATTCGCTATCAAGCAAAATGTAAAATTGGACACTCCTCTAACCTGGAGCATTAGCGAATACTCCCCTTGGACACTGAGTTAACAGAACACGACTTGAAAGTCACACCCTTAAAGGCTTACAAGGATTACATAAATAACCTATCAGACAACAACAGAACAACCATAATACATACCTGCGGTTTCAAGTTGCATAGGCATACCCTCTCCTCGATAGTAATAAACGATATCTCCATTACATGGAAAACAGATAATAGTTCAAGCACGACCTTAACACATGAACTAGCAATTTGGAAAGCTGTAGAACACCTAAACCTGACTCACAAACATACAAACGATGTAATCATACTCACAAGTTCCTCCTATGTATTGAATAAAATGAAAAAAACCAACAAAGTGGGCCAATGAAGCTTCATTGAACAGAAGAGAGCAAGTAATTCTGTGCCGTCTAAGGATAGGTCACACGAACCTTACCCACTCACCTTCTGACAGGACAGAGCAGACCAAAATGCGTGAAATGCAACACTAGACTCACTATAAATCACGTGCTGATAGAATGTCCAGAAAATAAAAAGGAAGCAATAACAAACGTACTTACCTTCTGCGAAGTTGCTGGAATCAAAGCGTTGATCTAAAAAAAAAAAAAATAAGAAATAAAAAAAAAAGGTAATAACAGCAACAGATACACAAATAAATATTGGCCAGCAGGCTAATGACTCTAGCAGCCGACGCCTAAAACAAAAAAAAAAAAAATAATAATAAGTCAAATTCACATTCAAATAACTTTATTATCCAACTTTTGTTTATACAAATTTTACCACCTTAAGCTAGCCGGAGCTGCTTGACAAGGTATATAAAACCAAATTAAATCTATTCTTAATACCATAAAACATTTTCAATTTGACTTAACCCCCTATTATAATTTACTATATCTAAAATTTCTAAAATTTCCCCTAAACTATAATGCAATCCTATGCTAATATTTACTATTTTTATAACTCCCTCTATTTGGATATGTTTACTTACATGCTCCCTATAACGCTCTTAATTAAAACAAACAGTTATGTGTAAATTTAAAAATTAGAAAAACCTTTTTTAAAAAAGAAAAAGAAAAACTAGTTCAAACTTAAAAAACTTAATTAATCCTAGATTAGAGTTAACTATAACTATATTTTTTTCTTTTTCTCTCTTTTTTTTTAATTTTTTTAAAATCAATACTTAATTAAAACTAAATTAGATTTAATTAACTATATTGAGAATTTAGAAAACTTTTAATTTTCTCATATTTATAAACGTCTTACATTCAGTTGGCAACTTATTGAACAGTTTAGGTACTATATAAGATAAGTCACATTCACCATATTTATTTAATACTCTTGGTACTGTATACTTTCATGTCTCGAGCCATATTAATTCTGCCTTATTTCCAGGTAAGTATCAGTAAAGTAATTCTCTAAAATTATTTGGTAGTAAAACAGCCATTGTGCACTTAACAGATCACTGTTATTTAGTAGATCCTTAAATGAGTTCAGATCTCTACCATATACAACCTTCACTAATTTTTTTGTATAACGTTAACCTGTTGTATGTATATATCACTTGCATATCCCCAATCTTCAAGGCCGTATCTGATTACCGATTCTGCTAACGCGCTATAGATACTCTTTCTGACTTTTTGTGGCACTAGGTGTTTTACAATAGTACATTTTTAACTAACATAGCTGTAAGTTTGTTACATAAATTTGTGATATGTTTATCCCAACGAAAGAAACAGTCTATAGTAATTCCCAAGTACTTATATTGTGTACATTTAACTACATATTTACAATTACTAAAACACCAAAAAACTTATTTATTTTGTAGTTGTAGACATTCACAAGTATGAATTTTTAATTTCGGATCTTCTCTTTGCATATATGGATTTGTTATTTGCACTAATTTTGTTTTTTCCATATTAATTACTAATTGGTTGTCATGACACCATTTTGTTATATTGTTCATATCTAGTTGCAAGTATTTTTCCGCAGAACGTCCTCTGCAAACATAAAAATTTGACAAATTTGAACTGCAAAAGCAGTTCTTTAATATATAATATAAATATTAAAGGTCCTAGAATTGACCCTTGTGGTACCCCGACAAATAATGGTTTCTCTTTGCTGTAACTGTTATCTATTTTTACGACAAAACTTCTGTGCTGCAAGTAGCTTTTAAATAATTGTAATGCTGCCCTAATTCCACACAACTCCAATTTTTGTAACAATATGGTGATGGTTAATTGTCTCAAAAGCTTTAGAACAATCCACGAATGCACAGAGTATGTTCATATTACTATGTATACAAAATTTGCAAAATCCGATAACGCTTTATTAGTGCCTACTCCTTTTACAAACCCATATTTTTAGCTATAGTTGAATTTGCTTCTAAAAATTTGTTAATTTGGCTAGCAATGTGTTTTTCGAAAAATTTTTCAATTATCGAAAGTATTGAAATGGGCCTGTAATTGGAGTAGTCTTGGTGATTTCCTTTTTTATAAATTGGTCTTACGACTGCTATTTTGAGTTTCTCAGGTACGGTTTATATTTGTAACATTAGATTAATTAATTTAGCAATTAATACAATCATATCTTCCTTTAATAATAATAGATCCTTAAGTCTTATGGTATCGAAATCAGGCGTCTTTTTTATATTCATTTTCTGTAATTCCTCTTTAACTAAATCTTCCCAGGTTAATGTTGTGTTATTATTTGTATGCTCAAATTTTTGTCTGAAGTATTGTTCCTTCTCCTTATGAACTTCTACATTTAGATAATTTCGAGGTCTTATATATTCGTCTCTGTGATTTTCTAGTTTCGACTCCTTCCATCTTTTAAATAGCCTATCCCTATTGCCAATACAATTTTTCAACTTACTAGACATCCATTTTTTTAAAATAATCTTTTGTCTGCATTTTGATTTATTTTTAGCTCCTTTTCATTACATACATTACATACTGTCGTAAACGTTATTAAAAATCTTATATATTTGATTGTATAATATCTGCGGGTTATTAACGTTCTCAAACCGGTTAAAGTTAATTTTAATTTGAATAATAATAATAATAATAATAAAAATATTAAAAATAAATAAGTTATAATAATAATAATAAAAATAATAATGTGTAATAATAATAATAATTATAATAATAATCCTAGAATCTAGCCAGACCGCAGTTCTGCCCAAAAAAAAGGGGCAAGGGCTGGCCGAAGGGAAAACCGAGAAAACCAAGCTCGACCGTCGTAGATGACGATACATTTTAGTAACTTCTGTGATATTTTTGATAATAGTATTTTATTAATCTCTGTGATATTTTTTATATACATATTTTTTTTATTTTTCTTTGTCTGTGTCGTGTTTTTATTTATACACATCTATTATTATCTATACGTTTATTTATTAGTTTCTGTTCATTTTTAACAATTCTTCGTTAATTATTCATTTCTGTTTCGTTTTTTTACGCATACATTTTTTTTTATAATTTATGACCTCGCTAGTTCAATGGAACTGCAATGGATTTGCTTATCACTACTGTGAACTCAAGACAATAATTAACGAGTACAATCCTTTATGCGTATGTTTGCAAGAAACACATTTTAAACCGAACCAACCTTTTCATATGCGTAAGCACCAAATTGTTAGAAAAGATGTTTTACCTACGGCTAGAGCTAACGGTGGAGTTGCTATAGTAATTAGAGAAGACATTCAATTTAATGCAGTGCCCTTGTAAACAGAACTACAAGCTGTAGCTATACAAATAACGACTCCATTAAAGATCATCATATGTAATATGTACCTTCCAAATTTAAATTGGCAGCAGAGAGATGTTGAAAACCTTATTTCTCAACTTCCGAACCCTTTTATTTTAACAGGAGACTTTAATGCCCATAGTCACCTTTGGGATTCATCCCGTGCTGATGGTGGAGAAGTTCTTGAAAGTATAATGGAAACCTATAACTTATATCTCTTAAATACTGTAGAAAACACTCACTTGTGTGTTAGGTCTGGATCCTTCTCAGCAGTAGATCTGACATTTGTCTCCGCGCGCATTGCGGCCTCTTTCTCTTGGAAAGTACTTAGTGATTTACACTACAGCGATCACTTTCCGATCGTAATTAGTCTAGAAAATTCAAGAATTTCTTTTGTTAGTCCAGTTCGGTGGAATACTGCCAAGGCAGAGTGGGATAAATTCAAAGTACACCTGATGCACCCCGTTATCCAGGACACTGCACCATCTAATGTTAATGAATTAGTGAATTAGAATTAGTGAAGCAGTGAGAATAAAAAATAGGCTTTCAATACTTTTCGAAGACATCCTTTAACGGAAAACTTGATTGCTTTCAAAAAAGCTAGAACAATTGCTAGACGAGTCACTCTTCAAGGTAAAAGGAGTTCGTGGCATAATTATGTATCCAACATCACTAGGCAAACTCCTAATACAGAGGTATGGAAAAAAATAAAGGCCATATCAGGCAAAAATAATATACGGTCTATAGAGCTACTGACAGACAATAATTGCATGGTCAACGATAAATACGAAATAGCTGAACTTTTAGTAAACTATCTAAAACAAAAAAGCAGTAGTCAAAATTACGACCCGTCATTTCTTACTTCTAAAGTTGATCGGGAAACCACTTTAAATTTTTTCGAGGAGTTTAAATCAGAATATAATGTGCCTTTTACCATTAGTGAACTTCAAACGGCTCTTAAATTAACAAAAACATCGGATTATGGTGCTGACCATATAACATACGAAATGCTAAAGAATCTAACACCTAACTACAATGAATGGCTTCTTCATACCTTCAATAAGATTTGGGAAGAGGGTCAGTATCCCTCAAACTGGAAAGAGGCAATCGTTATTCCGATGTTGAAGAATGGCCAAAACCCACATCTTGTGTTCAGCTATAGACCCATTAGCTTAACCTCTTGTATGGGTAAAGTGCTATTGGTCAACTATCAAGCGGGTTATAGAAAACACAGATCTACTACTGACCATTTAGTACATTTACAAGATACCATTCTCAAGGCATTTGCGAATAAACAACACGCGGTTGCCGTATTTTTCGACATCGAAAAAGCGTTTGACATGACTTGGAGGCACGGGGTACTACAAAAATTATACGATTGGGGTTTTCGAGGTAACCTACCTCAATTTATCGCTTCTTTTCTGGAAGATAGGTGTTTTAGAGTACGGGTAGGCAGTTCTCTAGCTTCCAAAAGATCCTTAGAAAATGGAATTCCCCAGGGATCTACGTTAAGTGTAGTTTTGTTTGCGATAGCCATCAATTCTCTGGTTTCTGAAGTTCCTGGTGATATCCATAAATATCTGTACGTCGACGATTTAGCAATCCTTTGCTCTGCTTTAACAATTGGGGAATTAAATTCAAAAATGCAATCAGCCATAAATCAAATAGTGTCGAATGCAAATAACGCAGGATTTACCTTATCGTCAACAAAAACTTTCTGCATGCATTTTTGTAGGCTTAGAAAGCCTCACTATGGTCCCCTACTAATGATCAAAAACACATTCATTCCATGTAGAGATATATTTTTGGGAGTGACATTAGACTCTGCCCTTTGATGGACAGAGCACATCAATAGCCTCATAACGCGATGCAAAAAATTTTTAAAGATAATGAGTGTGTTGGCAAATTTACAATGGGGAGCTAACCCGGAAATTTTACTGTTGATATACAAAGGACTAATCCGATCCAAGATTGATTATGGATGCGAAGCCTATTCCTCCGCTTCTACATACAACATAAAGCGGTTAGAAAGAATACAAAATGCTGCTATTAGATATGCTCTTGGTGCCTTTTACACTAGCGCAAGTGGTAGTTTGTGCTCTGAAGCAGGAGTACTACCCATATTCTTACATCTTCAGCTAAAAATCTTATGTTATGCAATTAAAATAAGAACTCAACAAAACCATCCAAATTACGGCATACTGTTTTATAACTATGAAATATATGAAAACTGGCGTAGGCTTCATAAGCCATTTGCGTGCACCATGAAGTATGCACTTCAATCTATAAGGTATGAACTTCCTGACATGCTACCTCTTGGGCCTCTGGAAGTTCCTCCGTGGCAAGTACCACATGTACGAATCCTAATAACTCTAAAGAGTTATGTAAGAGGAAATACTGCCTCAACTGTTTACCATCAAGCTCTAAATGAAATCCTAGAAAAGTACAAAGACTATTTAATAATATACACCGACGGCTCAAAGACAACTACTGGTACAGGGTCGGCTATCTCCATAAATGGCATAGAGCACAGTTGGTCTATGGTAGACCATGTATCAATTTATGAATCGGAGCTATATGCTGTATGGCAAGGTCTCCGTTTCTGTGACATGACAATCAACCGAGAGAAATTTATCATAGCTAGTGACTCTGAAAGCTCCCTATTGAGTCTGTCAAATACATACACTAAAAATGCATTAGTACAAATGATTTTGTCAACAATTCATTATCTTGCAAGCTGTCAGAAGCAACTGATTTTCATATGGATTCCCAGCCATATTAATATAAGCGGAAATGAAAGAGCTGACATTTCTGCATGTAAAGTAGCTAATGACAAGAATACAAGAAAAGTCAACATCGCTAACCACGCATACATCTCCAAGTATGTAAAAACCAAAATATACTCACTATGGCAGAAAGAATGGGAAGAGGATCATTCAAAGCTAAGAACTATTAAGCCAAACATCGAAAAATGGGTAACACCTGCATCTGTTCGTAGAAATGACAGTAGCATAATTCATCGTCTTCCTATAGGTCACTCACCAATAACCCACAAGCACCTGCTACAAAATCAACCACCACCGTTGGCGAGAACTGCCACACTCCAAAAACAATTGAACATATAATATGTATATGTCCTTTGTATACAGCACTACGCAACGTGTACTCTCTTTCTGGAAACCTTGGCACCAACTTAGTCAATATGAAAAATATAGAGAACACATTGAAATTCTTAAAAACGCGTAACTTATACGATAAAATATAAGCTATCGTGTTATAAGAATTACTTACTCGAAGAAGGCGCTAATGACCAAAGTAGTCGATGCGCTTACACACACAAAAAAAAAAAAAATAATAACAATAACACTTTATTCCTAATTAGTACTACAAACGACAAATGACTTGACTAATAAAAATTAATCGTTACTTGAATAACATTCCGTACGATTAGTGACCCAGGCTTGACCTGAGCTTTGACAAAGACCGATGACCATAATATATTTATTAACCAGTTATAGGAACAATTAACTTAATGACTATTTCAAGTGACAAATTTAATTTAATTTGTAATACATAAGTAATACGTAACACATAGTTACAACAATAACATTAATAGCAATAATAGTGATAGTAAAATCAATTAAAAAACTGAAAGTAATCAAAAGTATAATGAAAGTTTAAGGAAAATGGTAACGGTTTTAGGAACTTGTTAGTATAGACGGCATAAATCACACAACCCGTTAGTAAATTCCGTTTCCGGTTGGTCAGCACTTGTTAAACATTTAACGTGTATCATACGAAAACATGGGGTACACTTGTATATATTAGAATTATTAGAGGTTCTGTGACAATATAAGCACTTGTCATGTACATCACTCGATTCAGACAGCAGATATTTTTGTATTACAGTTCTAAATTCATTGTGATTCATTTTTGTTGTTAAAATCGTCTTCCACTATGATTTGCCGAAAGTAATTCATTATTAAAATGCCACAAATGAAACTGTGTTCTTGGTACGCATGAGCCATGGTTTCGCTATACCACAATTTATTTGAAACTTCAGTGCTCTTGGTTATATTTAAGAATCGGTCAAAATAAACATTTTGCTTGATTATGTTACTATTTCCTCTGTTTAGCAACAGTATATCAGTATATTGCGCTATAATATAATTTCTAGTCAATTGGGTACGATTATTAACAGAACTATTTTGAGTACGCCAGCGATCTAAAATGGGTTTATAATATAACGGATCGCTGACTTATCCATTCTGTAAAAATGCAAGTTATTTAAGGGTCTCCATTTCGTGTCACTTGGGATAGTAATATTATGTTCCATAGACATTTCGTACACTAGAAAATAAAAAAAATAGAATTCTTTTAATTTAGGTAAAATTGCTTTGGACCAAAAGTTCGAATCTCTCTTTATGTTAATTATTCTTATGCCTAAAAATGTGAATATCACTAAATCACTCCACTGTCTATTGGTGACTTCGAGCAAGCCCTCAATTTGAAAATGGTGATCGGAATTAATTCTGATTTGTCCATTAACCAGAAAGAGCAATTCAATATTATTTAGATTGTCATTTCTTAATGGAAACGGACATTTCAACTAGTCCACCATCACCATCTATTCCATCCGGCGACCCAGCAATGAAGGGATATTGTGCATGAATGACAAGTCCACTCTTAGTGCAAGTAGTTTGTTTTTCTAGGCAATATAGATCCGTGGCTTTGTCTTCGTTCTCCAAACCGTTGCGAATTGCGGGTGTGAGCAGACTATCGGCCGATTTAATTTGCTTCACGATGTTAAATTTTGATGTGCCCTTACTTTTGTAAATTTTAGCAAACCAAGATGCGGTTATCCTTTTCTGTCTTTCTCTTCTTCACACTTGCGATTCTCTTTGTAATATTGTCTCTTGTTCAATTTTTTTACGGTCGATGTTATTGTCACTGGAATTTAGTTTTTTTGTACAAAGGTTATACAATCGATTGTCCGGCATGTTTGTTGTGTACATCATTTTCAATTTCAATTGGTTCTTCGGAAGAGTCTTCACCAACTTTTATTTTTGAACAACTATTAATTTTTGTTATCGTTCTTAAATGTCTGGCATCAAAGTGACTATAAGGGACTTTTCGATGTTTTTTCCACGATTCAACTGACGTTTTTTCGCTAAAATCTTTAGGTTTTGTGAGTCTCTTCGTTTTACGGTGAGACAAACACGATTTACTGATACCAAGGTCGATTTCTTTGATAAGGGCATCTACTTCCTGCTTATGACGTCGTATAAACCTCGAACACTTGAGATTTTTGCCAACTTCCAAGGTTATGGATTTCAGATTACCAAAGTAATTCTCTACAATTGCAGTGCTTAACCTGCTCTCCGCTGCATGGTGTTTTGCAGAGTTTTTATTCATCATTTGTGTCCATAACGGGGCAAAAGGTAAATATTTCTTTAAAATTTTATCTAAAAGTGGAGCGCTCATGTAATGATTTGGATTTCCTCGTAAGCAGGAGTTCATGGTTTGCTTTAGGTTGGTTAAAATGGTGTGGTAACGTTTAAAAAAAGGACGACTCGTAGAGTGTGGAATTGGCGTAATTTTTATCAATTGCGCGTAGGATATTTAAATTAATATTTCGATCCTTCTCCATCCATAGTAGATTCTTACCCGTCATATCTGCAATTACTTTAATTGATTCTTCAACAAATTTATTTTCGTACGGGCTAAGCAAAATAATAGCTAAATGTTTAAACCACATATCTAATTGATGTAGTGGCTGGAAAATAATTGCTAAAGCCAAACATTCTTTCATGAACGTTTTCTGGTTCGGATCCTCGCATAATATGTCAATATCCTTGCATATTAGTTTTGTAAAATGAGCACAGCATAAATGCACTGTAAACATAACTTCAGTATCTGGTACGTCTTCCAATGCATTCCATACACGCACCTAAATATTCCACTAATATTAAATTACAAAATACTTTGACCGCAGCATGCACTATAGCTAGACTAAATCTGATACTAAACCACTAAAAAGCGGCCATTTATTGTTCTCATCACAAAAATATTTAAAATCGTAGAACAACTTGTATATGGCATTAACATTATGAATGGAGGGTAACATACTAAGTAACGTTGTTGAGTGAAATGACTCCTGCATAATATAGTACCCGTTTAATATTTTTGCACGGATAGCTCACAACAGATCCCGTAGCATCGAAGTGGATAATTACTTTTTTTGGTCAACTCCCCGTTATAGATTTTAAAGCAATGATTTGTTCTAAACAAAAAAAAAGTTGTTTTGAACGGGAAAGATAGTTCTCTAAAAAAATTTCCGTAATCCGATTGCAATTTAATTAGATCTAGAATATCGTTCTTGTCGCGATCAAACTGTGTCAATTTTTCTGATCGTTCTTTCCTAATGGTGGAGTCTGACTTAATGTCTTTCTAATTTTTTGGTCGCATTCAAAAACTAACAGAGTTCTTTAAAATTGTTTTCCTCTTGTACACAAATGTTTAACAATACACATACGCTATATTCACTACTAATAGGCGCAGTGAAGTAAGGTTCGAGTGTAAGATGTAGGTATATGCACTTTCAAAAGCAACCAATGAGTCTACGAACATTTTAAGTTAAAAAGATGGATACTACGTAAATATCAAACTTACCATAATATTATAAAAAATTGCTTGGGATTTATGGAATTATAATATAACTGATAACGAAGAATACAATAACTAAATACTTTTCATATACACCACTCACTACTAAACACTTCTGAAGCTGAAATGAAAGTGTTCCTTTGAAATAGAGGGTAAAATTATGGGACTTTTAAATATTAGTTAAACAAATTTATAGCTTATATTCAAAACAAAACCACTCAGGATTGTAAAAATAGTACATACTATCGTGTTTTATAATTTCCAAACTTAAACACTTTCCAATGTTTAGGCAAACGAAATGAGCATAGGAGGTATTTATTATATTTCTATAAACATGTCTACGAGGTATAACATAACATAACACCAAATTCAGTTATTAGTAAGCAAACAATTTTCAGTATGTAAGGTCATTACTTTAATAGTAGCCGACGCAAACGCAGAGCGCATTATTTATTGCTTTTCATGTACGCTGTAAGAGTTCAAAGTAAACAAATCACTGTCCTGCATTAAATGAAGCATATAAAAGGGACGAATTGTCAAGCCATAAACCAACAATTTGTGATCGCTTTTATTACTTTGGTATGGAAACAGAATATCTAGGTCTACAAATAATTCTTTAAGATTTGGCCAAACCTGTTTTCTTGAAAAAAGAAAATTTGCAATTAAACGATTTACACATTACTTATTTACACCATTAAATAAAAATAATTTTAGCCGTAATTTCTCGACGACTATACACCAAAATGTACACTAACACTAAACTAACTAAAACTACGGACGCTATAAATACTAATAATAATTAAAATACTTATTTTAATATCTAAGTCAAAGAGTAGCATACAGTTCAATCGGATAGGTAAATACGGCATAAAACACCAAAATCAAGTGAATCTGAATAATATCAAACAAGTATCTGTAGAAATAATTCAAGAAATGGCTGGGTCACAAAACAATTTAGAGGGGTGGATTTAACTAACCCTTAGACTCTTGTGCGCAAAAATGTTTTTTCACATTTGTCAATCATAAATAGTGGGTAAAATAATATGTAAGTTTCAACTTGACAGTATGCACCGTTTAGGAAATATTGCGAAGGCGTGAGTTTAACTAACCCTTAGACTCGGGTGCGCAAAAATGTTTTTTGACATTTGTCAATCATAAATAGTGGGTAAAATAATATGTAAGTTTCAACTTAACCGTATGCACCATTTAGGAGATATTGCGAAGGGGGGTTTAACTAACCCTAGACTCGGTGAGCAAAAATGTTTTCCACATTTGTCATTATAAATAGTGGGTAAAATAATATGTAAGTTTCAAATTGACAGTATGCACCGTTTAGGAGATATTGCGAAGGGTGAGTTTAACTAACCCTTAGACTCGAGTGCGCAAAAATGTTTTTCACATTTGTCAATCATAAATAGTGGGTAAAATAATATGTAAGTTTCAACTTGACCGTATGCACCATTTAGGAGATATTGCGAAGGGGTGGGTTTAACTAACCCTTAGACTCGGTGAGCAAAATGTGTTTCCACATTTGTCTATTATAAATAGTGGGTAAAATAACATGTAAGTTTCAAATTGACAGTATGCACCGTTTAGGAGATATTGCAAAGGGTGAGTTTAACTAACTCTTAGACTTGAGGTGCAAAAATGTTTTTACATTTGTCAATCATAAATAGTGGGTAAAATAATATGTAAGTTTCAACTTGACCGTATGCACCGTTTAGGAGATATTGCAAAGGGTGAGTTTAACTAACTCTTAGACTCGAGTGCGCAAAATGTTTTTACATTTGTCAATCATAAATAGTGGGTAAAATAATATGTAAGTTTCAACTTGACCGTATGCACCATTTAGGAGATATTGCGAAGGGGTGGGTTTAACTAACCCTTAGACTCGGTGGCAAAAATGTTTTCCACATTTGTCATTATAAATAGTGGGTAAAATAATATGTAAGTTTCAAATTGACAGTATGCACTGTTTAGGAGATATTGCGAAGGGGTGAGTTTAACTAACCCTTAGACTCGAGTGCGCAAAAATGTTTTTTACATTTGTCAATCATAAATAGTGGGTAAAATAATATGTAAGTTTCAACTTGACAGTATGCACCATTTAGGAGATATTGCGAAGGGTGAGTTTAACTAACCCTTAGACTCGGTGGCAAAAATGTTTTCCACATTTGTCATTATAAATAGTGGGTAAAATAATATGTAAGTTTCAAATTGACAGTATGCATCGTTTAGGAGATATTGCGAAGGGTGAGTTTAACTAACCCTTAGACTCGAGTGCGCAAAAATGTTTTTTCACATTTGTCAATCATAAATAGTGGGTAAAATAATATGTAAGTTTCAACTTGACCGTATGCACCGTTTAGGAGATATTGCGAAGGGGTGGGTTTAACTAACCCCTTAGACTCGGTGGCAAAATGTTTTCACATTTGTCAATTATAAATAGTGGGTAAAATAATATGTAAGTTTCAAATTGACAGTATGCATCGTTTAGGAGATATTGCGAAGGGTGAGTTTAACTAACCCTTAGACTCGAGTGCGCAAAAATGTTTTTACATTTGTCAATCATAAATAGTGGGTAAAATAATATGTAAGTTTCAACTTGACCGTATGCACCGTTTAGGAGATATTGCAAGGGTGAGTTTAACTAACTCTTAGACTCGAGTGCGCAAAATGTTTTTACATTTGTCAATCATAAATAGTGGGTAAAATAATATGTAAGTTTCAACTTGACAGTATGCACCATTTAGGAGATATTGCGAAGGGTGAGTTTAACTAACCCTTAGACTCAGGTGAGCAAAAATGTTTTCCACATTTGTCTATTATAAATAGTGGGTAAAATAATATGTAAGTTTCAACTTGACAGTATGCACTGTTTAGAGATATTGCGAAGGGTGAGTTTAACTAACCCTTAGACTCGAGTGCGCAAAAATGTTTTTGACATTTGTCAATCATAAATAGTGGGTAAAATAATATGTAAGTTTCAACTTAACCGTATGCACCATTTAGGAGATATTGCGAAGGGTGGGTTTAACTAACCCTTAGACTCGGTGAGCAAAAATGTTTTCACATTTGTCTATTATAAATAGTGGGTAAAATAATATGTAAGTTTCAAATTGACAGTATGCATCGTTTAGGAGATATTGCGAAGGGTGAGTTTAACTAACCCTTAGACTCGAGTGGCAAAAATGTTTTTCACATTTGTCAATCATAAATAGTGGGTAAAATAATATGTAAGTTTCAACTTGACCGTATGCACCATTTAGGAGATATTGCGAAGGGTGGGTTTAACTAACCCTTAGACTCGGTGAGCAAAAATGTTTTCCACATTTGTCTATTATAAATAGTGGGTAAAATAATATGTAAGTTTCAAATTGACAGTATGCACCGTTTAGGAGATATTGCAAAGGGGTGAGTTTAACTAACCTTAGACTCGAGTGCGCAAAATGTTTTTACATTTGTCAATCATAAATAGTGGTAAAATAATATGTAAGTTTCAACTTGACGTATGCACCATTTAGGAGATATTGCGAAGGGGTGGGTTTAACTAACCCTTAGACTCAGGTGGCAAAAATGTTTTCCACATTTGTCATTATAAATAGTGGGTAAAATAATATGTAAGTTTCAAATTGACAGTATGCACTGTTTAGGAGATATTGCGAAGGGTGAGTTTAACTAACCCTTAGACTCGAGTGCAAAATGTTTTTTGACATTTGTCAATCATAAATAGTGGGTAAAATAATATGTAAGTTTCAACTTAACCGTATGCACCATTTAGGAGATATTGCGAAGGGGTGGGTTTAACTAACCCCTAGACTCGGGTGAGCAAAATGTTTTCCACATTTGTCTATTATAAATAGTGGGTAAAATAATATGTAAGTTTCAAATTGACAGTATGCATCGTTTAGGAGATATTGCGAAGGGGTGAGTTTAACTAACCCTTAGACTCGAGTGCGCAAAAATGTTTTTTCACATTTGTCAATCATAAATAGTGGGTAAAATAATATGTAAGTTTCAACTTGACCGTATGCACCATTTAGGAGATATTGCGAAGGGGTGGGTTTAACTAACCCTTAGACTCGGGTGAGCAAAAATGTGTTTCCACATTTGTCTATTATAAATAGTGGGTAAAATAATATGTAAGTTTCAAATTGACAGTATGCACTGTTTAGGAGATATTGCGAAGGGGTGAGTTTAACTAACCCTTAGACTCGAGTGCGCAAAAATGTTTTTTGACATTTGTCAATCATAAATAGTGGGTAAAATAATATGTAAGTTTCAACTTAACCGTATGCACCATTTAGGAGATATTGCGAAGGGGTGGGTTTAACTAACCCCTAGACTCGGGTGAGCAAAAATGTGTTTCCACATTTGTCTATTATAAATAGTGGGTAAAATAATATGTAAGTTTCAAATTGACAGTATGCACTGTTTAGGAGATATTGCGAAGGGGTGAGTTTAACTAACCCTTAGACTCGAGTGCGCAAAAATGTTTTTTCACATTTGTCAATCATAAATAGTGGGTAAAATAATATGTAAGTTTCAACTTGACCGTATGCACCATTTAGGAGATATTGCGAAGGGGTGGGTTTAACTAACCCTTAGACTCGGGTGAGCAAAAATGTGTTTCCACATTTGTCTATTATAAATAGTGGGTAAAATAACATGTAAGTTTCAAATTGACAGTATGCACCGTTTAGGAGATATTGCAAAGGGGTGAGTTTAACTAACTCTTAGACTTGAGTGTGCAAAAATGTTTTTTTACATTTGTCAATCATAAATAGTGGGTAAAATAATATGTAAGTTTCAACTTGACCGTATGCACCGTTTAGGAGATATTGCAAAGGGGTGAGTTTAACTAACTCTTAGACTCGAGTGCGCAAAAATGTGTTTTACATTTGTCAATCATAAATAGTGTGTAAAATAATATGTAAGTTTCAACTTGACCGTATGCACCATTTAGGAGATATTGCGAAGGGGTGGGTTTAACTAACCCTTAGACTCGGGTGAGCAAAAATGTGTTTCCACATTTGTCTATTATAAATAGTGGGTAAAATAATATGTAAGTTTCAAATTGACAGTATGCACTGTTTAGGAGATATTGCGAAGGGGTGAGTTTAACTAACCCTTAGACTCGAGTGCGCAAAAATGTTTTTTGACATTTGTCAATCATAAATAGTGGGTAAAATAATATGTAAGTTTCAACTTAACCGTATGCACCATTTAGGAGATATTGCGAAGGGGTGGGTTTAACTAACCCCTAGACTCGGGTGAGCAAAAATGTGTTTCCACATTTGTCTATTATAAATAGTGGGTAAAATAATATGTAAGTTTCAAATTGACAGTATGCATCGTTTAGGAGATATTGCGAAGGGGTGAGTTTAACTAACCCTTAGACTCGAGTGCGCAAAAATGTTTTTTCACATTTGTCAATCATAAATAGTGGGTAAAATAATATGTAAGTTTCAACTTGACCGTATGCACCATTTAGGAGATATTGCGAAGGGTGGGTTTAACTAACCCTTAGACTCGGTGAGCAAAAATGTTTTCCACATTTGTCTATTATAAATAGTGGGTAAAATAATATGTAAGTTTCAAATTGACAGTATGCACCGTTTAGGAGATATTGCAAAGGGGTGAGTTTAACTAACTCTTAGACTCGAGTGCGCAAAAATGTTTTTTTACATTTGTCAATCATAAATAGTGGGTAAAATAATATGTAAGTTTCAACTTGACCGTATGCACCGTTTAGGAGATATTGCAAAGGGGTGAGTTTAACTAACTCTTAGACTCGAGTGCGCAAAAATGTGTTTTACATTTGTCAATCATAAATAGTGTGTAAAATAATATGTAAGTTTCAACTTGACCGTATGCACCATTTAGGAGATATTGCGAAGGGGTGGGTTTAACTAACCCTTAGACTCGGGTGAGCAAAAATGTGTTTCCACATTTGTCTATTATAAATAGTGGGTAAAATAATATGTAAGTTTCAAATTGACAGTATGCACTGTTTAGGAGATATTGCGAAGGGGTGAGTTTAACTAACCTTAGACTTGAGTGTGCAAAATGTTTTTACATTTGTCAATCATAAATAGTGGGTAAAATAATATGTAAGTTTCAACTTGACCGTATGCACCGTTTAGGAGATATTGCAAGGGGTGAGTTTAACTAACTCTTAGACTCGAGTGCGCAAAAATGTGTTTACATTTGTCAATCATAAATAGTGGTAAAATAATATGTAAGTTTCAACTTGACCGTATGCACCATTTAGGAGATATTGCGAAGGGGTGGGTTTAACTAACCCTTAGACTCGGTGAGCAAAAATGTTTTCCACATTTGTCTATTATAAATAGTGGGTAAAATAATATGTAAGTTTCAATTGACAGTATGCACTGTTTAGGAGATATTGCGAAGGGGTGAGTTTAACTAACCCTTAGACTCGAGTGCGCAAAAATGTTTTTGACATTTGTCAATCATAAATAGTGGGTAAAATAATATGTAAGTTTCAACTTGACAGTATGCACCAGTTTAGGAGATATTGCGAAGGGTGGAGTTTAACTAACCCTAGACTCGGTGAGCAAAAATGTTTTCCACATTTGTCTATTATAAATAGTGGGTAAAATAATATGTAAGTTTCAAATTGACAGTATGCACCGTTTAGGAGATATTGCGAAGGGGTGAGTTTAACTAACCCTTAGACTCGGGTGCGCAAAAATGTTTTTCACATTTGTCAATCATAAATAGTGGGTAAAATAATATGTAAGTTTCAACTTGACAGTATGCACCATTTAGGAGATATTGCGAAGGGTGGGTTTAACTAACCCTTAGACTCGGTGAGCAAAAATGTTTTCCACATTTGTCTATTATAAATAGTGGGTAAAATAATATGTAAGTTTCAAATTGACAGTATGCACTGTTTAGGAGATATTGCGAAGGGGTGAGTTTAACTAACCCTTAGACTCGAGTGCGCAAAAATGTTTTTGACATTTGTCAATCATAAATAGTGGGTAAAATAATATGTAAGTTTCAACTTAACGTATGCACCAGTTTAGGAGATATTGCGAAGGGGTGGGTTTAACTAACCCTAGACTCGGTGTGCAAAAATGTTTTTGCACATTTGTCTATTATAAATAGTGGGTAAAATAATATGCAAGTTTCAACTTGACAGTGTGCACTGTTTAGGACATATCGCGAAAGGGTGAGTTTAACTAACTCTTAGACTCGGGTGCGCAAAAATGTTTTTCACATTTGTCTATTATAAATAGTGGGTAAAATAATATGTAAGTTTCAACTTGACCGTATGCACCATTTAGGAGATATTGCGAAGGGGTGGGTTTAACTAACCCTTAGACTCGGTGAGCAAAAATGTGTTTCCACATTTGTCTATTATAAATAGTGGGTAAAATAACATGTAAGTTTCAACTTGACAGTATGCACCGTTTAGGAGATATTGCAAAGGGGTGAGTTTAACTAACCCTTAGACTCGAGTGTGCAAAAATGTTTTTTTACATTTGTCAATCATAAATAGTGGGTAAAATAATATGTAAGTTTCAACTTGACAGTATGCACCGTTTAGGAGATATTGCGAAGGGGTGAGTTTAACTAACCCTTAGACTCGAGTGCGCAAAAATGTTTTTTTTACATTTGTCAATCATAAATTGTGGGTAAAATAATATGTAAGTTTCAACTTGACCGTATGCACCATTTAGGAGATATTGCGAAGGGGTGAGTTTTACTAACCCCTAGACTCGGGTGAGCAAAAATGTCTTTCCACATTTGTCTATTATAAATAGTGGGTAAAATAATATGTAAGTTTCAAATTGACAGTATGCACCGTTTAGGAGATATTGCGAAG
The DNA here is from genome assembly GCA_036346205.1 of Vesta saturnalis. NCBI lineage: Eukaryota > Metazoa > Arthropoda > Insecta > Coleoptera > Lampyridae > Vesta > Vesta saturnalis. The sequence continues at coordinate 2,259,198 of JARFJB010002450.1, forward strand.
GGGTGAGTTTAACTAACCCTTAGACTCGAGTGCGCAAAAATGTTTTTTGACATTTGTCAATCATAAATAGTGGGTAAAATAATATGTAAGTTTCAACTTAACCGTATGCACCATTTAGGAGATATTGCGAAGGGGTGGGTTTAACTAACCCCTAGACTCGGGTGAGCAAAAATGTGTTTCCACATTTGTCTATTATAAATAGTGGGTAAAATAATATTTAAGTTTCAAATTGACAGTATGCATCGTTTAGGAGATATTGCGAAGGGGTGAGTTTAACTAACCCTTAGACTCGAGTGCGCAAAAATGTTTTTTCACATTTGTCAATCATAAATAGTGGGTAAAATAATATGTAAGTTTCAACTTGACCGTATGCACCATTTAGGAGATATTGCGAAGGGGTGGGTTTAACTAACCCTTAGACTCGGGTGAGCAAAAATGTGTTTCCACATTTGTCTATTATAAATAGTGGGTAAAATAATATGTAAGTTTCAAATTGACAGTATGCACCGTTTAGGAGATATTGCAAAGGGGTGAGTTTAACTAACTCTTAGACTCGAGTGCGCAAAAATGTTTTTTTACATTTGTCAATCATAAATAGTGGGTAAAATAATATGTAAGTTTCAACTTGACGGTATACACCGTTTAACCTTCCCGGTCCCGGGTGATGTTCAAAAGTCCTGATACTGCGTGGGGTGAGTGTTCACCCCAACTTTATTCTTAATTTTCACGTTCTTAATTTTAGTAGGAAGGAAACTATGAACGAATTATTATTTGTTAGTTATATTTTGGGACAGTTTGGGCAACTTCATAAAAGAAAAATAAAAAAAAAGTCTATTGCATAAATGTAATTGGGAATATTGTATATACAATCAAACTTAACATAGTTTACATATTTTCGTCGTTTTGCTGTGTTCTGGGCATACAAAATTTTTACACAAGGTACATTTTGATTGGACTTTATTGTCCTTTGACCTACAACACACATGACATCGACCTCTTTTTCGTGTTTCGCGCGTCGGTTTTACTGGTTCCTCTTGATTTGCGTTGAGCTGCTGACTGATAGCGTCTAATATTTTGTTTATTTCTTGAACTGTCTTTCTAGTTAGCGTGGGGCGTATGACAGGGTTACTTATTCTCATATGGGGTTCTACCAGTTCTTTCCCCAATTCCAAAAGGAACAATCGTCTTTTGTGGCGGCACCCTGTTTTCTAATCTGGGTGCAGATTTTTCCACAAAGTAAAAGCGTTCACTGCTGCAACGTCGATAAAATTCATGAAGAGGACGGATGGCCATCTTTTTAATTGTCTATTGCAACTGTATTCTGCCACCATCTTATCCAGTGTATCAACCGCACCCTTAGTATTATTATAGTGAGATATGATCTCCGGTTTCTTGTGCTCTTCTTTCGAAACGATACCATCGTGATGTTCAGATGATAGCAAAATAACGCTTCTGTTTTTCTTTGGAACATATGATACCATGGTAACCTCTGGTTGATACGCAAAAATAGAGGAATGCACAGGACGTTGCCGATGTGGCAAGAAATCTGCAGGTGTGAAGGTTTTATTCTTCTTCAGTGTTCCACACACTGTAAGTTTGCGGTCTAGTAACTCTTCAGCCAACTCCAAAGAAGTAAAAAAGTTATCTGTTGTGACCCCGTATCCAGGACCTAAACACGAAACTAAATCCAGTACCACCCTCTTGCCTTGGTTTCGTTCTGGTACATTTCCCTCCTTTCCTAAATAGATTTGCATGTTTTTGCAGTAAGAATTCTCTGCGTCAGCGAGAATCCAACTTTTTATACCGTACTTGGCAGGCTTACTCTTCATGTAGACTCTGAAAGGACATCTACCACGAAACGGCACCAGTTGTTCGTCTACTGTCAAGTGCGATTCTGGATTGTAATACATTTGACAGTTTTTTATGAAGATCTCAGCTACACCTCGTATAGGTGCTAATTTGTCCGTTGCTCTTCTCTTTAGTCTTGTGCCTTTATCGTCAAATCTCATCCAATTGGAAATTTGCGAAAATCTTCCTTGGGGCATTGTTGCTGAGAAAATTGGACGATGGAAACAGGGGTCATCTTGCCACAGCATCCGAATGGGCTCACGATTAGCCTTTAGTGCTCCAGTCCATACAAACAAACCAATAAAGGCATATATTTCAGTATCGTCAACATCCTTCCAAATCATATCATCTACCCCGTCATTACGATTTTCAGTTTCATAAGCCCCTCGTTGATCTGTGAAGTTTACTATTTCATTCACCATATCAGCAGAAATAAATAATTTGAACACTTCTGCCATACTGCTGGACTTACGTACTTGGGGAGCAACACCAGGACGAACAGTAATTATGTTTTTCGATCGCTGCCGTTTACGGTTGAAGGGTTCCTTCAGCCAAATTGTGTCATCTTTATCAACGAACATATCTTGGACGTCGTTTGGAATTCCCTCGTCTTCATCGTCGGAGTCGACTACAATCTCGTCGTCCTCTTCTAAAATCTTTTCTAAGTTATCTTCAGTTTCTGAAGATTCTTCTAGCTCCCTTGAATTCAAATAAGGATCCAAACAGTTCTCGAATTCCTCATCTATAAATAACGAAAAATATATGAAATATTACATAGAACCCTTGAGAGGTATATTTACTCACCGGACTCATGAGCAGTTCGAGCCATTTCAACAATCCTTCGGGTTCGAAATGAAACTTGATTAGCCATAATCAAAAAGCAATTGAAACACACCTCTGCACAGACTTTACACTGATAAATCAGGAATAAGTATAAAATCCAGTAGTGCACTTACATGTATTTATACCCTTCAAGAAGAAATATTTCCCCAAACTTTCATTAGCCTAATGGGATAATTATCACATTCCGTAGTAACCTGTAATTACTTTTATAAAATAATCCCTTTTCAAAACGACTTCATGGAATTTCTAATGACAACAGTATAACTTTACAAATATGAATAACCCTAATGAGTTAATTACTGCATTCCAATGTGATTGATAGGTACCTAATTAGGGTAGTACTTGAACTTTCTATGAACCAAGTATGCTAATTACTTTTCACAGAAAATACCAAACAATGTAATGTGGTACTTAGTCATAATATAAGGAAACCACAATAAAGAATATCGGAAAAACTTGACGAAACAGCACCCGGTAGGTATATCGTACCTAACACCACGTGGGGTGAATTCTCACCCCGTCAACGCATCGCTCTCATTTTTTAAATATATCTGAAAAAGCGTTAATTGGATTTGACTATTTTCTGATTTAACAAGTACCTAAAAGTACAAAGAACAATATAACGAGATATAAACCGGATAAAACGGCTATTACAAAAATTCAGGCGAAAAAGATCAATCTGGGGTGAGAACTCACCCCACCCGGGGCCGGGAAGGTTAAAAGATATTGCGAAGGGGTGAGTTTAACTAACCCTTAGACTCGGGTAGGCAAAAACGTTTTTCCACATTTGTGAATTATAAATAGTGGGCAAAATAATATGTAAGTTTCAACTTGACAGTATGCACCGTTTACGAGATATTGCTAAGGGGTGGTTTTAACTAACCGTTCGACTGGGGACAACAATTTTATTTCATTCGTGTGAACTATGAATATTGGGTAGATGGGAAAGTCTTAACTTAACAGCATGTATGGCTCACCAGTAATGGGGCGAATTTTGAATGAGTGATAGTAAAGCACGTCACTGGAGCTGCGTGCATTTTCGGCCATTTGAGCCACTAGAATTGGCCGCTCACCGGTAATGAATGCTATGGGAATCATAACGCAATGGAATATACACAATTTTTTTTATCAAGTTAAATATTAAATTTAATTCTGAATTTTGAAACTAAATTATGATGGTTAAATATCGTAGATCGGTTGAAAAATTGTTTGGTGCAAAAAGAAACGAAAATTAAATTGTTAAATTTGGAAAAATTAAGAAACTCCATGGGGAAAAAAGAATTAACTAAATAAAATTGCTATAAAAAATTAAACATTAATTATACAGAATTGAAAAAATCAGATATATCCCTGAAGGGGATGTCTGGATTAATAACATATTAGTTGATTAACAAATCACATCCAAACGTGAGTGACTACGTTGGAAAAAGGAAACTATATGTCTATTTCATAATTATGGACAAAATTACTTAATATTTCTTACCTTCGCTGTCTTTATTAACTCCTATTTAATTGGGCTACTAAACCTGTTTAGGAGTGTAACCTATTAATAATGATAATATAATATTTGTGAGTTAATTTTATTTTACAACTCGAAACGTAAACTTCTTCCTCAACGTTAATCGACTTTTAATTAACACTAGCATTCTGCGTTTGTTGATCTTCAAATTAATAAAAATGCAGTGTAAATAATTATTTAATTATTAGTGCAAATTATAATTAGGTAATTTGTGTTGTGATGAATACAAACGGTTGTATCTAACGATCCAGCAATTAATTAAATATATTAAACGTTGCGGTTTAGATCCTACTCAAATTGTCCGTGTTTTCCTTATTTCAATGTCTACTTGCAGCCCTTTCTAAATACACTTTCACCCTTCTAAGATTTCCTGTAAATATAACTTTTAATTGTCTGATAAATTACCTTCATTACTCATTGAAATTCGTCCTTATTTATTTGCGCCATCTGTTGTTGATAAAATAAACTACCGTAATAAAAATTAATCAGTTTTGAGCATAAATTGAGGCATATTTATATACGATTATAGCATTATTGTACGGAATAATTCTTAACCTAATAATTCCTAAATTAAAATATTTCGCTTTATTAGGTTAAAATAGTAAATTTTAGAGAAATATTTCCAAAAACTTACACGTTCCAACATTTCCAACTGTCTTAACAACCAAAGCGTGAAATTGGAAATATTCCTAATATCCATTGAGTGAAATGACAATAGATAAAGGTTCTGTAGGTGCCTTAAAAAATAATCGACTCATTGTTCATAATCTTCCTGACAGAAACCATTATAGAGCGTAACTTTGAGGACACTGAAGAAAAGAGAAGCTTTTGTAAACTAGTTTTTAAAATATTTCAACCATACGATGGGCTACAGTTTCAGTTAGTTGACCGTTATTGGTAATCTGGACGAAGAACATTGAACTGGTATTTCCGAGTGACGTAGTCTCCAACAGGCATGTACTAACATACAATTCAAGAAGCCGCTTCATTACGTTTATTAAAGAGGCTGAAAAGGATTTCGTAGTTAGGAATCCAGCGTAGAATAGGTTCTCAGAATAACGAGACCCTTTAAGTGAAGCAGTAATATTCAATGATTTTTTCCACTTCAGAACTTTACCAGAGCCTGCCATTAAGGTTTGAAAAAAAGATGCACAATAAGCTACCAGGAAAGTATAGTTAGCTATTGAAATCTTATCTGGAATGTTTTTTAGAGTGACCTACTACTTGACAGTACAAAACGCTACTAAAAACATTAAGCAACCAGCGGACAAAATACAGAAACAGGCCAAATGAGCAACAAAACTCAATAAATTTTCTGTAAACTTGATTAAAAGGCGTATCACTAGATATGTGGAGACGCACCAGTACCGTAAAATAACTGAACATGCTCTTAGATATAAAGCTTCCGTTAAAAGAACATGTAAAGAAGAAGCGTCGACGGTACTCTAAGGTGCAAGTACACAATAAATTAGTGGTCGACAATCCTGTATGTAGGATATCCAATATCGAAGTCAAATAAAAAAATTCACAAACTACGGCAATTTCTATATTATTCAATTATGCCTAAATAGGTTACTGAAGGCTACCTCTCATGCTACGTTGCATGTGAAGAATTCTGATCACAGAGGCCTAAGGCCCTCTTCACTATAGAAGTGACTAAATCATTGACCGAGGCGCATAGAATTTGGGTACATCGCATGCCATCGTCTACGTATTACATCTTCTTTACAACATTATATATACTGCGGTCGCATGAAGAAAACCAAACTTTGGCTTGAGTAGAATATACTGTCCATTGTTCATAATCATTTCTTACTCGGTCCATAGACCGGTCTACCACAATAGCATTTCTGCTGTTGAAATTTCTAGGCAATATGAATTCATTGCTAAAATTCCTTTGTTACTTGGACTCTGAACGTTACATGTTACTTCTTACTAACTACGCAGTATTGGAGTTTTTCATTTTATTAGTGCTTTGTCCAAGGCTTAGTGTTGAGATTTTTAACGTATACAGAAATCATGAAACTGGAGTGCTGGCTCAATGTTTTAACCTCCAACGTCGATGATCAAATAATTTTTAGACATTTCTTATCTTCTTTCAACGTCCCTACCGAGAACTTCAAGGCAGGTATGTTTTCTCCTATTAACCAGCCGGGGCCACACGTACCATAACTTTTGTATGGAGTTATTAATTTTGCCACTATGTGGTATTTTCTGGCTATACGAGTATAATCGAACCATATATATGTTGGGGGATGCGTTAAACGCTATACCACAGATGGTTTTGCTATATTACTATATATATATATATATATATATATATATATATATATATATATATTGTGTGTGTGTGTGTGTGTGTGTGTGTGTGTGTTTGTGAGTGAACCTGAATAGGTTAAATCTGTCCTATCGTGCTAAAACATTCAGGAACACTTAGGAGGATAGATAGAGGGATATTGAATGACCAAGAGATGCTTATGAACAGCTACCTTAAATTTTTGATATCATAAGTGAGAGGAAAGCAGGAACTAGGGAGATATTCCAGAGTTTAGAAGCCATATAGAAGAATGTGGAGATTTGTACTACACACTGAAGATATGAATGAGCGAACCGAGCAAAAGTAGCCTGAGATGGTATCAACGAATGTAATTCAGCAGCGCAATAGCCATTGTTATACCAATAATACAAAGAAAGAACTGAAACGATTCTTCTATGTTCAAGGGACTGTATGTCGGAAGTTAAGGACGGGTCATTTATAAGCCTAATCGCTCTCTTTTGAATACGATCAACGATATCGAGAGCGTATTGGGGAGCACCAACCCAAAGGTGAGAATTATATTCTAGATGAGGTCGAATTTGGGCCTTATACAACAGAAAGAGTTGTCGGGAGGTAAAGTACTGATTAGATCTGCACAAACTATGGTCAATCTATGATAGATTGGAAGTTACAGTCATTCCCACCAGAGTAATAGGGTCTGAAAGATTTGAGCCATTCATACTTACAACAGGAAATGTCCGATCTTGTTTGGCGGACGTAAGGAAACACTGCGTTTTATTAGCATTAACTAGATTATTGCTTCCCCATTCGAGAATACATCGAATGCATGTTGATTGAATTTGCCATTTCAGCTTTAACGTCTTGAGATATACAAGGTATATTACCATTATGAGTAGACTGAGATGAACTACAATTAGGAGTGCACTCGTCAGCAAAGCGATGGATCGGATTAGTTATTGAAGAAATAAGGTCATTTATGTATAGCAGTAAAAGTGTAGGCGCTATAACTGACCCCTGTGGCACGCCCGCGTTAATGCTAACTTCTTTTGAAAGAAAGTCATCAACTACGACACGTATTCGTCTTTTATCAAGGAAATTATCATTTAACCCAAACGAGGTGAGTTTGGCAAGTATACACTTCATCGGATTGTTCTAATATATTGTTCCAAACTTGGGTCACAGATGAAAGAAAATTATTTGTTGAACGACTCTGCCTAAACCCAAATTGGTGGTCACTAAGGAGTTTGTTAGTTTCAAGGAAAAAGAGCAGTTGCTGATTGATGTTTCATTTCCATGATTCCAATACAGAAGTGATGACAACTGGTCGGTAGTTCGAAGGATCGGACTTATCGTCCTTTTTAGGAATAGATTGAACATTTGCTAACTTCCATGACGAAGTAAATTCCTCAGAAGGTATAGAGATCGAATAGAGCTTACATATAGGAGTGGTACTATGTCGGGGGAACATTTCTTTAAGGCAATAGCTGGGATACTGTTTGGGCCAGTCGCCTCATTGAGATCAATCTTATTGATAATCGATTCTAGGAGCTTGTATCGACAATGAATTGGTTTTATAGTGTTTAAAGAAGGGTTGTCTAGGGGCACATCTTTACCGGAATCATTGAAACACGAGTTTGATGTAAATAAATCCAGAAGAATATTGACTTTATGTACAGAATCAGCAACTACAGATCCGACAGAAGATGACATTGGGGGTGGGGGAGATGAAGATACACCACCGTTTTTACTGATGGGTTTAGATAAAGACCAAAATTTATGATTGCCCAAAGGTGATCTAGCCTGTTCAGTGCATTTTTACCTGGTTGATGAGCGTATCATTTAACTCAAACGAGGTGAGTTTGGCAAGTAAACAGATATGCCAAACTTGGTCAAATGCCTTTGAGATATATAAAGCGACTACAACTTTCACCGGATTGTTCTAATTTATTATTCCAAACTTGGATCACATATGAAAGATGATCACCTGTTGAACGACTCTGCCTAAACCCATATTGGTGGTGAGTTTGTTACTTTCGAGGAACGAGAGCAGTTGCCGATTGATGGCTTTTTCCACGATTTTAGACATAATAAAAGTGATGGAAACTGTTGGGTAGTTCGAGGGATCCGTGTTATCACCTACTTTTTGGTATATGTTGAACATTTGCTAACTTCCATCATGAAGGAAATTCCCCAGAAGACATAGAGATCGAATAGAGCTCAGATAGGATTGGTACTAGTTCGGGGCAACATTTCTTTAAGACAATACCTGAGATACCGCCTGGGTCAGTCGCCTTTTTGAGATCAAGCCTACTGATAGTTGATTCTAGGAGCTTGTACCGAAAATGAGTCGGTTTCATAGCGTATGAAGAAGATTTGTCTAGGGCCACATCTTTCCAAGAATCATTGAAACACGAGTTTGATGTAAATAAATCCACAATAACGTTGGCTTTGTCAACAGAATCAGCAACTATAGACCCGTCAAAAGTTGTAGGGGGAGGGGGTGAAAATGTACCAAAGTTTTTACTAATGGCTTTAGTTGAACACCAAAATTTACGACTGCAGAAAGGAGATGTAGCTAGTTCATTGCATTTTCGTTGTTCAAACATTTTTTTAGGTTTAGTGATGATATTTTTGCAGACATTTCTAGCATCATCGTGTTCTGCATGACTCTAGACCATTTTATTAGATGTCCATATAATATAAAATTTATTTTTCAAAGATATTGCATCAGCACAATCCTTATTGAACCATAGTTGGAAACGTGAATGAAAAAGCAATTTCCGAAGAAAGGACGACTTAAAACAATATTCGCACCATGGAAAGGTTGCAAAGAAGTCTCGTAAATCACTTCAGCTAGCTGACTTAAAACACTACAAGGTTCTATTAGTGTTGCGAACAACAGCGGAATTGGGGACAGTAGACATTATTTTTATTAGACAATGGTCAGATAGACCTAGAAGAGAAACAACGCAAGTTTTTTAAACAAATGGGTTTGATGTAAGAAAGAGATCTAGAAGATGTTGGGTATGGCTAGGGTTATCAGGGGTTATTGTGGGTTCAGAAATCATTTATGTGAGATCGCAAGCAATAGCAAATGTTTCTGCACTATGGCCAGCTGGATTAGTAGTAAATGAAAATTGAAGCCAAATTAGAGTTATGAACATTGAAATCTCCTACAATTGAGATATCGCAAGATGGAAACTGAGACAGAAGACAGTCAACTTTCAAACTAAGGTAATCGAAGAAGTCTTGAAAGTTACTGTCATTAGAGACCTGTAAATGCAACAGTAAAATTTCGCAAATTTAGAATCATAATTAAAAATTATTATTAATTTTATTAAATACATAAATAAAAAGTTTACCTCGAGTAGGATTCGAACCTACGACCTGTACTTTGATAGAGTACCGCGCTTCCAACTGCGATATTGCAGGCTCACATTCCATTAATATAAGTAGTTTGACTGTAATCTCATTATATTTAGAATTTACATCAGTTCTACATACATAAAGACAAAGTTTGCATCGATTGGGGCTTGAACCTTGGTGGCGCAGTTGGTAGCGCGGTACTCTAGCAAAGTACAGGTCGTAGGTTCGAATCCTACTCGAGGTAAACTTTTTATTTATGTATTTAATAAAATTAATAATAATTTTTAATTACATATTTACCTTTGAACTTATTCGTTCATAACAAAAACTTATATAAATTTAGAATCATAATGTTTAAACCAAATCACGTCGAAATTTTTATTTTTAGAAATTCTCTTGCAAGCAATGCTGTCCTTGATATAGTCATACGCCTACTTTATATTGAAAGTTAGAGCGAAGGTTGTATTGGGGATATTGTAAGTCGGCTGAATCGACGCTTTCAGAGGGGACTTGTGTCTTCAGATCGAAACAAAATGTCAGGTTGTAATTGTTCAAGATGTTGGTGAACAACATTAATATTAGACCTGATACCGCAGATGTTCCAATAGTGGATCAGAAAGTTAAAACTTTCGATGACCGAGGCCGCTTGGGCCCTGCCGCCCCGGGCATTCGAATGGTGCAGTATTTTATGTCCGGCATTTATTACCCTACAAACCACAGATATCTTTTTTGTAACCTTTAATTTTGGACTTTTAATTCGATACGAAGACAGTGAGGGCGAGAAGGAACAATAAGGATGAGACTAAATGAAGGTGACAGGCAGCCCTTACCGATCTCAGAAAAACGGAGACTCCATATTAAGGAGCCCATGGTAAGGGTAGTGGTACCTCCCCGGCTGGCATGGGGTACACATGCCTCCCACCTTTGAATATATGTATATATATATATATATATATATATATATATATATATATATATATATATATATATATGTGTGTGTGTGTGTGTGTGTGGGTGTGTGTGGGTGTGTGTGTGCGTGTGTACGCCTGTGTGTGCGTGTGCGTGTGTGTGTGCGTGTGTATGTGTGTGTGTGTGTGTGTGTGTGTGTGTGTGTGTGTGTGTGTGTGTGTGTGTGTGTGAGTCGGCGGGAGGGCGGGCGGGCGGGCGTGTGGGTGGGTGGGTGGCTGCGTGGGTGCGTGTCGATTTATGAGCGGTCGAGATATGTCTACTTTGATTATTGAGCTGTAACCCTTTTACGGTAAAACTACCCTTTGTTTCTCCGCCACAAGAGAGAACTATGTTTATAATGAAAAAATTTAATTATTTTGTAGGTAATTATTGTTTATCGATTTATGAGCTCTCGACATACGTCTACTTTCATTTTTGAGCTGCAACCATTTTACAATACAATACAATAATTACCTACAAAATAGCTACGGTTTTTCATTTTAAGCATAGTTCTCTCTTGTCACGTTGAAGCGAAAGATAGTTTTACCGTAAAAGGGTTACAGCTCATTAATGAAAGTAGACGTATCTTGATAGCTAATACGTCGATAAACAATAATTACCTACAAAATAGTAAATTTTTTTCATTTTAAGCATAGTTCTCACTTGAGTGAAATAATTTAAAGGGCTGTTTTAGGGTTAAAACGATGAGCTCAAAAATCGAAATTATATTATTTTAAAAGCTCATAAATAGTTCCTAATTCTGTCGCAAAGAACGATTCAATATTATTATTTGTAACGGGGGCGGGGGGGTCGGCGTCGACTCAGCCCCCCACTTAAAGTTTTAAATTCATCCCTTGTATGACGAACTAAAAAATTTTAATTTGCGAAATGTAAAAGCTCATAAATAGCTCGTTATTGCATATATTTGTTTTTTATTTTTACAAGGGGGGGGCTAGCTCGACAGACGTGAGGCAATCAATTTGGACTGATTGGATAAAATATAACAAAATAAACGCAGAAATTCGAACATTGGCAAGAATCTGGGAAACTGAGGAAAAGAATCCTGCTGTCCTATACAAAATGAGGAGTTTCACACAAGAATTACTGGGATATGATAAGGAATTTTAACAAAGCGGAGGAAAAATAGATATGAATTAGGGCTGAAGTAATAGTTATTTTTGTGCCATCGTTCTGTAATAGGGCATATGTAGACCCCAAATGCGCCCGGGAACCATGCGTTTTTCAGCCTAGGCCGGCAAAAATAGTACTAAATTACAATTGGTATTCGTTGTAATGACATAACTGATAGAATATTCGACTTAATCGACATTTGGCATAACACAAAGCCTAATCGCGTTACCGTGTACGTGTACGGATCCGTTATTATCTCCGTATTAGTTCCTTACAAACTACAAATTACATGTATGAATTATTATGAACAACAATTTTGTTTATTGATTTTAATAACAACTGTTGACGTCTGCACAAAAATCTTGTGTACCACTCTGCCATAAAATGGTTTGCGAGTACTGATAAATCTGCACCCCTCGACTAGTTTATGCGGGCTTGCAAACATCTATTTTCAGACATAACGATAGTTTTGCGAGTATGAGCAGAATTGCGGGCCGAGTCCTAGATACCCCATTTACAATTTTTGCAACGTTGCTTGCCAAAATTTGTGGCGATTTGACGTATGTAAAGTTGACTATAACTAATAGCTTGCCCTGGTTCAACTAATAGATTCTTCGTCATGCACCCGAGTTCCCATGACTTCTCTTTTGCTTCTTTGAGCTACCGGGAATATCTTATCTTATTTATATCGGGTTTTAACCTCCCGAGTTACAACAAACGTTTAATTAAATACTGTATAACTTGTATTTAAATAATATTATTTCTGAGCTACTTAGTTTTGATTACAAATTTTCATAAATAATTGAAAAATGTGTTGTCAATGAGATTTTTGCCCTAATTTTTACTTTAAAAGTACTTTTGTTCATTTTAGTGATTGTTAACATCCATACATTGATATATAAAAAGCCTCGGTGATGCAGTGGTTAATGCACTCGCTTGACAAGCGGAAGATATAGTGCTCGATTCCATAGTCGCGCTTCTTTCTGTAATTTTTTTTAACGTAACATCACTTTGTAAAGAGCATGAGATTAGGATGCGTTAGAATTATGAATCTCTTTCTTTTAACCATTATGACATTTAAAAAACAGAGAAAAAAGTTAATAGGATGTCCATTGAGTTAAGTTTAGCCCGATCTTTTTAATTCGTAAACATAACCATCGACTCAAAGCTATTTAAGGAATTCTGTGTGTGGACATAAGTATAATTGATCTAAACGAGATGAAATAGAAATAGTTACCGGCGTTTATTGAGTTACAAAGATCCGTTTCCGGTTACTTTATAAACTTAATTATATCCTTTTAAAAGTTAACTTGTTGCATTTGATTCAGAATGAAATATGTTACATTAGATCTAATTGCATAAATAACAAAAAGCGTATTTTTAGATAATGAGACACACGAGTTTTAATTAATGACCTAATTTAAATTGACTTAGTTTAATTAATTTGACAAAAAAATGCCTTTTAAAATTGCGGTTTATCGTGGAACTGCATATACTCAATAAAGTTTCTGATTAAAAGTTTTCCACTTAATATTGCTAACAGCTATTGTACTTATCGTAATTTATTCATTATATATTAATGGATTCCGTGCAACTTCCTCTGTTTTACGGCACTGTTCACTTTCTTACTGTAAATCAGGTGAGAAATTTGATGAAGCATTCTTAATTACGGAAGAGTGTGCAAAGTTAATTGATGTATGAAACATAAATTATTACAATCTTTTAAGTCAAAATTATAAAACTCCGCTCTTAAATATAAGTTGTCCCTAACAAACCTAAGACGTTGTTTTGCCTAGGTTAGTCTTAGTCTGTTGTGAACTCGACAATTACGCATTAGTTATTTAATCAACGATGTGTAGAAAGTTTACTACAGAACAGCGTGTATTTGTGTTACAATCATGGTGAAAATATGACCATAATTACAGTGATGTTTGTGATTCGTATGTGAAACGTTTTCCAAATGTCGAACCTCCATCTCGACAAAGTATTCGGAAATTAAGATTCGAAGCGACTGGGTCAGTGGCGGAGCTTTCTCGTTCAGGTAGGGCGGTGTCTGTAACTACAGAAGAGAATCTTAATGTTGTTGCGCAACGTTTTGTGCAATCACCTACTAAATCTCAAAAGGAAAGAGTCGAATGAGTATGGCATAGCAAGAACAAATCTACGAAGGATGCAGAAAAAACTGAAATGGAGAGCATATAGATCTGCTTTATTTCAAGGCCTACACATGAAGATGATCGGGACAGGCGTTCGGAGTTCAGTGAGTGGTACACAATCCGACATGAAGCTGATCCCATGTTTTACAAAAGCATTATTTGGGGCGACGAAGCGACTTTTACGGTGAATGGCAGAGTGAACGGACACAACTGTGCGTACTGGGCTTCTACGAATCCACATGCGGTAATGGAGACAGAATTGAACACGAAAATTACTTAGACATGCTTCATGAGGGGTTCATAGAACTGAAAAACAGTCCATTATTTGAAAAACTCCTGCCGGTTAAGGAAAAGTAAATATGGCAACAAAATGGAGCGCAATGAAAACTTTGATGAATGGATTGGCAGACGGGCACTATCCAATGGCCTCTACGATCCCCAGTTATAGCACCCATGGATTTTTCAGTCTGGGGTATACTAAAAAATGAGGTTTATTCCGTTAAGATTCGTGAAGTAGAACATTTGTAGGAACGAATCCAATCAGAATTTGAAAACCTGCAGTCCCTGAAGATTTGCGACAAGATTTGTAAATCATTGTTAGATTGTACAATGGTTGTAGTTTTGTAATAATTTGTAGGTTAACTGTAAATTAGCTTTATCAAATATTATTTCATTTTGATAACTGATTTATGGCCCGCCCTGTATTTACTAAAGAAAATCCGAAACGTAGAAAATGGGCTGGTAATGGTAAAGAACTTAAAACACCCAGTGACCACATCCAATGTGCTTGAGTTATTATGAACGGTCAACTAGTATGATTTAAATAAAACCTTAACGTTGATAATAAATGTAACGTAGATATTTAAGGAAAAAACAAGACCCCCCTCTCTCCTAGTAGAAGGTGTAGGTCCATTAGCCACAGTCATTAGTTCTCACCTTGCATACGTTAAGTATATGCATGGTGAAATGGAAATGGGCGCGGTTAAAATAGGATCGGAATTAAGGTTCTGAGGGGGAAGTTATCACCGCAGTATTCGCCGAATTATCCGCACAGGATGTGCGTGCACGCAATGGTTATACGGCTATATGTGTATAGGAAACTGCCCTCAGCAAAGCAGTACCTGAAATCTAACCCATTACCTTTCGAATGGTATGTAGAGCATGTTACCTTGTGGTGTACCTGCTCGATTATATAAGGGTGTGTACTTAAATTGCCACAGTTAACCGTGCTTTTCGTTCTGTACACTGGTTTATACTCCTTATCCGTGGAATTCTTGAATTTATAACTCAACTGACCCTTGTGCACGAGAATTTCAGGTGATATTTTGTATGTCGAATAGTTTTGACGGTATTTATTCATATGAGTATATCTTTCCGATTACATTATTGTCACGAATTCTTCGTCTTTTTTCGAAATTTACAAAACAGAAAGCAAACCCAGTACACTCAGCATAACCTTCATTGTACTCAATAAAATAAACTTTGACGAATGTAAGAATTTGTTCAACTTCGGATGATGGGTATGAAAGTTTAATCTTATCTAACAGATCCTCTTCGTAATGAGATGGAATTGGACGAGTAAAGCGGGTGAGTCCGTGCGAGTGGCTTGGGCTTTTGTGTGTTTGAGTGTGTGCGTGGAGGCGGGTGCATGTATACCGACTTGTGTGCGTGCATACATATTTACGTGCGTGTGTGTACATTAATACACAAGATGTTTTAAATTGCAATGTAATTTAACGCTATGATTTAAATTAGTGAAAATTGCTAAGTTAACTAAGGCCTTTCGCATTTAAAATAACGTTTTCTTGAGTTTTAACTATGATAAACCCGTAACGTATGTCACTGCTTACCTTATATTTGTGAGATATTCTAATCTAAACATTTTGCTAAAATTAGGCAACACATATTACACAAATACGAAGTTGGCTTGTATTATGATGTTTATGAATTAGAAAAATGGCAAATAACAGCCTAAACGAGAATGTTGGGCAGTATTAGGATAACGTGACACCACTAGTCATCAGCGAATGGCTTGTGACCCTACGAGGATGACTTTTTACTAATAAAATAAATTTTATGTTATAACGCGTAAAACAAAACTTTCCTGTATAGGCGGTGATCCTTACTCGGAGAAACAGTCCTTCTGCTATATAAGTTACTTCTGCAAACGACGTACTTGATTTAGATATCGGTGCGCGCGTGTATGCGTGTGCTAGTGTGCGTGTAGTGTGGAGGTGTGTGTGTGTGCGTGGGGTTGGGCTACGCGGCTGTGGGCGAGGTCTTAGGCCTATGCGTGAGTGTACTTTAGTACACAAGATGTTTTAAACTGCAATGTAATTTTACGTTAGCATTTGACTGCTAATTTGACAAAGGCCTTCGCGTTTAAAATAGCGTATTCTTGAGTGGAATTTAGTTTATGTGTTTTGTACAGCTAATTTTTAAACATTTCCTTCTGAATTTTCAGTTAGTGTTTACGTTCTAAAATTAAAATTCAACCTTTGGTGATTATTATTTTTACTTTTAGTATTTATTTTAGTAAAAATATATTCATTGTGAATTAGTTGAGTATTTATAATATGTTACGTTTGCAAATGTTTTAGACAGGAGGATTATCTGTCTTGCTATCCTTACGATATTAAGATCTTAATTTGACAGTCCTGGTGGCGCTCATACCCTCATTTTGAACAGATGCACAGTGTCCAACCTTCTATCTTCCTTCGTAGCGTAACTTGGGCCAAACCATTTGGTGTTGAATTTATATTACGATAAGACTATTTATTACCTCTATTAAGAACTGTAGTGACGATAATTTACGCCGACTATATTCTTCCAGAAAAAATTATTCCACTTGGTCGTCGAAAATTAGTATCATATGGTTATTGCATTTAGAATTACGTCTTCTATCATGCTTTTTCCGATTGATGAGATGTATGGACGTATTGATGTGGTTGAACTATTTGGTAATTGCTTCAGAAAAGGACCGAGTGTTATTCTAAAGCTCATTTAAATATCATGTAGTGAATTTTTTTAATAATATATTCAGTAGTGCATATGACGAGCATAACTTTGGGTTTATTCTTTTTCTGATTTCTTTATCGTTATTGTGCGAATTAGCTAGTCCTATTTAACTACTTTCTTATACTATATATAATTTTGTATTAACAAAACCCCTTACATACGTCACTGCTTGCTTATTACATGTGCTTGAAAGGTATTCTAGTGTTAACCTTTTGTTAGAATTAAGCAACACACATTACACCAATACGAGAATTGTTTTACTTATTTGTTTCTTATAATTTATAGACGGTAAATGTAGTGTTAAATTAAAAGTTTTGTAATTGTGACTTTTTTATTTCCCCAGCGTTATGAGCCCTGTAAATTGAAAATGTTTAAACGTGTACCCTGTTTAAGCAGTCCATTCGGGAATCGAGCCTTAAACCGGTTGGCGTCCTTTAACTGGTACCTTCATAGGCAATCGTTGCGCATAGCTAACCTAGTATCAAATAACACGTATTTAATGTTTGTTTCCATGTAAATGAAACAAAGTAAGGGTCTTGCTATGACACTGTTTGTAAATTGACAGCTGAGGTCAATGTAGATGGCTTGTTTCTCCATCTAATCTATTCCTATCTGTCTACCTCTAGAAGGGCTCATGTTAGTCAAGTTTTGTTACTCTTATCTGTGTAACTACGTAAAAATTGCCATCACCACAAGGGTTTCACTTAACGATATGAACTTTA
The DNA here is from genome assembly GCA_036346205.1 of Vesta saturnalis. Lineage (NCBI taxonomy): Eukaryota > Metazoa > Arthropoda > Insecta > Coleoptera > Lampyridae > Vesta > Vesta saturnalis. The sequence continues at coordinate 2,277,027 of JARFJB010002450.1, forward strand.
TGCGGCTTCTAACATATGTCTCACTGGTGTTGGTACTGGAGTTTATTCGTGAGTGTCTAATGGACGATGGATTGTTTCAATATCATAGATTAATAATTATCGTTTATGGCAGTCTGACCAATTAAGTAAACCTTTACTGGATAACGCACTGTGCTTATTACTTTACCTTTTTGTTTGACGATTGGAAAATTTGACATATGTTGTAACTATTTTAGTGATGAACTACATGTCTAACTTCGAGATATTACGTTTTGTGCTGTAATTTATGGGTTGATTCAGAATACGGATTTACTGATACTATTTGAAATAAACAAATGCAAAAGTGTATTACGAATATAATTAGCTTATGTATAAAGTCTCGCAGTAGGTTTGTTGAATTTACGGTCTGAGTTGACGTAAAAGCTTTACAACTGGTTGTTAATTGACACGATAAACTGGAGCTATATTGTCACATTCGACTTTGGCTCTACTTTAGACTGCAAGCAGACATTTCATTTTGAAATATAGTTTGGGGAGGGTTGTACACACAGTAAAGCTGCGTTCTGGCATTATTTGAAGTGCTATTAGTATAATTTTGACGGCGTTATTGTTCTGGTTCCATGTTCGGTGCCGTTCTTCCACTTTATCTTTAATTATTAATTTCCGATATTTATATTGTTACGGTCCGAAACCGGTTACTTTTTTTTGTAATAAACACATTAAAACATTTAGTGTCCATATTATTTCATAATTAGATTTCATTTCTTTTAATCAATTAACCTATTTTCATTAACCAACGTTGAGCGTCTACGTTTTTAACGTCGATGGTTTTCTATATTTTTAACATCTATGGTGAGACAGTTGAACGTTTTGCTGTGAGTTAGCGGAAGTGATTTTTGCCGAAATGGCATAGTACACTAGTGAAGAAGTTAATTACATTTCTGCTAATTTATAAAGCATCCAACATGATATGGCATTGAAATTGATTTGTATTTAAAATATTCACACCAGGTTTACTGGAGATTCATTATTTTTTACTTGCTTAACTAGGTGCGTATAACATAACTTCCCATCAAACTTCTTCTATTTTTAGCTGTATTTCCAGAGACTTGATTCTCTCCTTTTAAATATAGAAGGCCATAGCTCACCGATATCTTTTTTTTACGTTTTACGTTTTACGTTTTGCGTTTTACGTTTTTTGTTTTTCGTTTTTCTTTTCACGTTTCGTTTCACGTTTCACGTTTCACGTTTCACGTTTCTCGTTTCACGTTTCACGTTTTACGTTTTACGTTTTACATTTTACGTTTTTCGTTTTTCGTTTCACGTTTCACGTTTCGTCTCACATTTCACGTTTACGTTTTCATTGTCGTTTCACGTTTCGTTTACCTTTTACGTTTACGTTTACGTTTACTTATATGTTTTGTTTTGATCTTTGGAACATTGGTTAATGGGGAACATCTGTTGTTATTTCGAAGGTTTACATGAGATGATTGGCTGGGAATCCAGTAAAAGAACCTCTTAACCAGATCGGAGACAGGTTTACCCTAAGATAGCCGCTTTCTCTCTAGTTTTGTATTACTTTATGTATCTTTACATTTACATGTATACATATTGCTCGGTGTGTATTTTAATGCTTCGGCTGGTCTAGATTACTATTTTGTGCTCACTAGTAGATTTAAATCTGATTTCATGCTTTTATTAATGATGACTCTGCCTCACCAGTTGAAAGCTAATGACACTGAATTTATGTGTCACATTAATGCTTAGCTTAGCTAATTGTTGCATGTTTAATTTTTCCTTTCAGTTACTGAAAAGCACTTTTTAAGTTCCACATTACAGATTCTTTGATGGCCGTTATGTAATTTCGTAAAGTGTAAATGCAAATGCTTATGTGTAACACATTTTTGTAGTTCTCTCTTCAAGGAGCATCTTACTATGTAAATCTATACATATCTAGTTAATGATTATTAGACTTGAAGTCTATTAAGGTAGCATTTTCTATAACTATTAGAGTATATGTTTTTAAACATTGTAATTAATTTATAATTACTGGGCATAATTAGCCTGTAACTATCAGAATTTTTTTGTATACTAAATAAGGGGGACATACCAGTCTAATCAAATATTTGGGTTGTGACTCCGGGATAAAGCAAGGGCTTGTTTCATTGCCCTTAGGGTCAGTTTCAGTGTTAATTTAATCGTTATTTTTTTGTGGTGTAACCCTTATTAGTGCGACCATCATTATTACTTTTATTATTTGTTGGTGTACCAACGATTACAAAAAAAAAACATTATTGACTTTAAATTTACCAAAATAAATATTTATTTTACAGCCTTCGAGACTGTTGGCGCCCTCTGTTTTATTTCTTTTAATTCTGTTAAATCCTTTACCACGCCTCTGCTTCCATATAAAAGAGCTAGCCGAAGAGCACTGCGTCCTAAAGGTAGGTCAAAATATGTTCATGATCGCGCATAAGAGTATGGAAGCCGTGGATATAGATACTGGCACTTTCGAATTGCAATTGCTTTCTTTAAACTAAAATCATAATTTTTTCGTTAAAAAGAATTCTAGAAACCTCTAACAAACTCGTTCGTCTTATCAAAACTAGCGGTTATTTCAATATCAAAGTAAAGTTTGTTCTGGAAATAGCTCCGAAAGTATCACTTATAGTCAACTCGTACACGCTATCGGGTCGCTATATCCATAAAAACTGACGTTCTAGTTTTTTGCTCGCATTTTCGGTACGGGACTGTAGGTGGATCTAGCTGGAATAGAGGTCGTAGTGGTAGTTAATCTAGTGTTGGCTAAGGTATAATACACCTAATTTGGTACATGCACACGCTCGCTCGCTCGCGCTCAAACGCGCAGCCACACACACGGAGTTGCTTATTTGATCCTCGTGGGCGTACATATACGGCTAATTTTCTTATTTGCGCCCAATTTATATAACAGTAAAGCATGCAAACAACCCCAAACGTCGTACCAAACAAAATCACACATCTGGAAAAGCTATGTATTAATATTTTATTCAAATACGTAAGTTGTTCCTTAGTTTCGGTAGCTCTTGGTGAGTGAGCGATATTTGAGGTGCTTCTCATGAAAGGACGCGCTCAGCTCAGGCACCACCAAGGTAACCGCAGTAGAGTAAACTTCCAGACTTCTATACGGTAGATGGTGAAGAAGTCCCTCAGATTAAAAATAATTCCAAATGCTATTAAGTAAAAAGGATTTACAGTGCGATTTAAGTAACTTTACGCAATTAAACACTTTGCTCTTAGAAAAAATAGATAAATAACTTTTAGTTAAAAACAGATTTTTTTCTAATTCTGTTGATCTTTCGATCAAAATAGGGCTTCTTTGTTTGTACCCTCAGCTACCCTATATAATAACACATGCAATGATTAGAATTTCTGTAAATTTTGGATGTAAATACCTAAATAAGGGCGCGGCGAACTTCGCCTCCGACCCACGCTACGCCACTGATAGTTATCAAATACTGATAAATGATTTGGATAAAATGAATAAAACTGACACCTTTTGGTTATAGGTTGGACAGTCGTCTGACCAGTTAAGTTAACCTTTACTGGATAACACACTATACTATGTTGTAACTATTGTAGGCGTGAACTACATGTCTAACTTCGAGATATTGCGTATTGTACCGTAATTTATGGGTTGATTTAAACTTCAGTAGTAGTACCCGGACACCATCCCCACTCCTTTTTTTTACGTCACAAGCCCCGCCCCTTTCACTTTTTTATATGCCCACGTGGGGGACCGGTTTTTCCACCCTTATTTTTACACGCTTACGTGTAGGACGTGTTTTTTCACCCCTATTTTTACACATCTACGTGTGAGACCGGATTTTCCACCCTTATTTTTACTCGCTTACGTGTAGGACGTGTTATTTTCATCCCTATTTTTACACATCCACGTGTGAGACCGTATTTTCAACCCCTGCTGGAAATTTTATCCCTAATTATTTTTTATACGTGTACGAGTGAGACAGGATTTTCCACCCTTATTTTTACACATCCACGCGCGACACTGTGTTTTCAACCCTAATTATTTTTTACTCGCTTACGTATAGGACATGTATTTTCACCCCTATTTTTGCACATCCACGTGTGAGACCGTGTTTTCAACCCTAATTATTTTTACTCGCTTACATGAAGGACCGTATTACCCTTATTTTTACTATTTCTTTTGTGGTTAAACCTTATGGCTGTATTAAGGACCTTTTGACAGCCAGGACTTTTGCTAACGTGAGGGGCTGGTCCTGGTCTTGGCTTAGAACTGTATTTAGGGGTGGGGGCTGTATGTAGAGCTAGGGCTGGAACTTAGGACTGGTCTAAGGATAAGTCTTAGAGCTTGGTCTTGGTGGTGGAGCTAGGGTTGGAGTCAGGCCTTGGTGGTGGAGCTAGGGTTTAGAACTGTATTTAGGGGTGGGGCTGTATGTAGAGCTGAGGATAAGTCTTAGGGTTATTTCTGATAGTATTAAGGTCCTTCTGATAGTTTAGCCCCGGAGGCTGGGCAGACACATACGCATACAATAATTGCATAATTAATAAGATATTATTATTTAGTCTATTGCTTTAAAAGGGTTAAATGCTATTGGAGAAAACGTTTCTAATAAGGAGATGAGATAGCATCTGTGTTAAGGATTGATCTTGCGTGGGGGAATTTGAATGACAGTAAAATTTAATTATAGAACACTTATTTTTATAGTCATAATTAAAAAAAAAATGCTCAGTGAACTATAAAAAAAAATACTGACACTCCTAATCAAACAAAACATTTTTATTAAGTTAATTAATCACATTAACAGTTTGTGTTTTCTAAAACGCATATTAAAAACATAGTTTACCTGCATTGAAATAATATCCATCCGTCCGCTAAGAATGTTGTACGCCTTAATATTTTTTAAAGAAACTTAATGCTTGTGTTTTAGAACTGTAATTAAAATCTGTAAATAAATAAAGGGTTAACACCACACTTACCAGATCTGTACTTAAAGAACGTTTTCGAGGCACTGATTTACGAGTGAAGTTACTGTTTTTTATGCTTCATGTCAAACTAAAGAACAACTTTCTAGATTGTGTAAAAACCACCTATAATTAGAGTGTAAAATATACAATCTTATCATCTTTATCGCACTTGCAGCAACATGCATTTACCTCTCTCTTAAAATAAAATTGTTTTGAAAATATTCGTATACGGACACACAAAGTGTTTTTATAAAAAACCATATTAAGTGTTTGGAATGTTTAAAATTCCATAACATTTTGTAGTAAGAAATCACTGTTCACGTTTACTTTTAACTAATTACCGTGTAATTATATAACTTTTGTTTAATTTAATAGTCTAAAAACCAATATAAATGGTTAATATAATTTCTAAAAAATATTATTAGAGTTGATACGCCGTTTTATTTCAAGTAATTGTTTTCAATATATATAAAATGTGTAAGTGGACCTGTATTATTTGTTGTAACCTTCTACTTACATAAATTCAACTTATACACGAATTAATAACGACCTCCACTAGTTTATAACACAATCGCTATGTAGCGTGTTTTTTATTTACACCCGTACTTCTATAAACTATTAATGCTCCATTTTAATAGGGTGATCAACTATCTGAAAAAGGTTTACTGTTAAAGTATACGATGAAGATCGTTTGAAGCAAACCCTGTATTATTCTTATATACGAATGATATTTCAAAAAGTACTAGTATAATTAACATGAAGGTTTATAAATCTACATCCAGACAAGGAATCAGTTTTAAACACAAAGAATTTATCTGTAAGGGGTAGACAATGCTATTACATAAGACGTTTTTACAAAAACGTGGTTATTCCACATTGAGAAAATTGTTAGTCATGAGAAACAAGCTGGTCTTGAACTTGGCCTTGAAGTTAGCTAGTCATAGGTTTTGAAGTTTACCTTGAAGTTAGCCTTGCGAGCAACTTTGATAAAAAATGTACACCTGAGTTTAAGTTGACGTATATTGGTTTATGAATATTTTTATTATTCTAAGAAAAAATGTTATTAAAAAATGTTTTCTATTAATTACCCTTTGTAGACTATATGTTTTATCTATACACGAAATTTTATTTCACAACAGCATACTCATTCTACCTTGAGAAAATTGTTAACCTTGAGAAACAAGTAGGTTTGAAACTCAAACAACTCCCTGTTACCACTCTCGTCAATGTAGATAGAGGTCCAATGCTGGTCTGGTTTGTTTGCAGGATCCGTGTTCATGATAATCGTGCACGGTCGAGGTGCGTGTCTGGGTAGTTGATTAGAAGCACATACAAGTCGAAAACACATTCTTCTTGTGGCTGGTGGTCGATTTCAAGCATCTCAACACATCGGCCGCATACATCTTTGTGGATTTTTTATCAGATGGGATTAATAGCAACGTCAACTAAACGTTTTTAAAAAATTTCTAATTTGAAAATAAGAGTGACGTAATCTAATTTTATTTGAAATTTCATGGAGAGTATCATTATCATCGAGATTTTGAGATACTACCATCTCATCGTTTTCACCTTGAACGATTATATTGTAACCTATAAAAGCAAGCTAATAACCCTAATAGTTTATCAGACATTATTACATGGACATGAGGTTAGTCCTAAATTAAATGGTTTCAACGCTGCTCTGGGAATGCTGTACACACTTAAAACCTTTAAGTCTGCTCGCCGAAGTTGTACCGTATTCACTTTTTTCAATTTTTTATCTGCACTCTGTTTCGAAGCTGTAATACGTTTTTCTAATACATAAACAGAATCTTCAATACTGTGATACGTGTAGCAGCAAAACACATGAGCTAGTTAGTTTCACCTCTATATTACTTTACATGCAAGCCTGATCTTATCATAAATAAATACATCTGTCAAAAAAAAAAGCTGGTTAAACATAACTCAACGGCCAGGTATAGCAAGCAACGCTTCCAATTATAGCTCTTAGTCAACACAATAGGGCCTACAACTACATACAATCGACTAGCACTGCTTTAGCACGAGGATCAAACGAAAAAACACGCACGCACGCACGCACGCAAGCTCGCACGTACGCTCGCACGTACGCACGCACGTGCGAACGCTCGTACGTACGCACGCACGCTCGCACGTACGCACGAACGTACGCACGCTCGCACGTACGCAAGCTCACACGTACGCGCGTTCGCACGCCCGTACGTACGCTCGCACGCACGCACGTATGCGCACACACACACACACACACACACACACACACACACACCCGAGAGAGCGAAAACACGCTAAAGCGAAAAACTTGTAAACTTGCAAACATGAATCAAGACGGTGGAGCACCGCTAGGAAAAAAAAACAGGTTTATTAACAAAACCGAAGGAAAGCTTAACGTTTTGAAAATATATTATTATTATTATAAACAACAATACATCATTATTATTTAATAACATGCTTTATCGGTTTTCTTCTTCTTCTTGAACCGTGAGTCGTCCTCATCATCATCATCATGATTTTGAGATTTGCCCTTCACCCCTATCTCATCGCTCTTCTTTCTCTTCTGTGAATCATGATCTTGGATGTGAGATACACCCAGCTCAACCACGTCATCGCTTTCATCATTATCTTGAACGGTTATGTTGTAATAGTTTATTAACAAGTCAGTAAAATCTCTAATGTCCGCTGATGTTGGCTCATAAACAGGAGAATACATTATAGTAATGCTCACTCGATGACAGTTACACTTTAAAGAGCGAAACACACGAGAAACGAGAACGCAGCTAGCCTTGGGTCTTGTGCGCAAGCGTACTCGTCAATGTTAGGTAGAATCGGACATCTTCGGGATGTCTGAAGTATTGACCTAACCACACTCTAACATAGCCCCTGGGGGGGCATGTTTATAAATCTAAACGCCTCTTTTATGGTCGAGGTATTTTCTCCTAAGAAGCCAGAACGCAGCTAGCCTTTGGTCTTGTGCGCGAGAGTGCTCGTCAACGTTCGGGTAGAATCGGACATTTTCGGGGATGTCTGAAGTATTGACCTAACCACACTCTAACATAGCCCCTGAGGGCATGTTTATAAATCTAAAGGCCTCTTTTATGGTCGAGGTATTTTCTCCTAAGACGCCTGAACGCAGCTAGCCTTTGGTCTTGTGCGCAAGCGTGCTCGTCAATGTTCGGGTAGAATCGGACATCTTCGGGGATGTCTGAGGTATTGACCTAACCACACTCTAACATAGCCCCTGGGATATGTTTTTATAAATCTAAACGTCTCTTTTTATGGTCGAGGTATTTTCTCCTAAGACGCCTCAAAATCTCGATGATGATGATACTCTCCATGAAATTTCAAATAAAATTAGATTACGTCACTCTTATTTTCAAATTAGAAATTTTTTAAAAACGTTTAGTTGACGTTGCTATTAATCCCATCTGATAAAAAATCCACAAAGATGTATGCGGCCGATGTGTTGAGATGCTTGAAATCGACCACCAGCCACAAGAAGAATGTGTTTTCGACTTGTATGTGCTTCTAATCAACTACCCAGACACGCACCTCGACCGTGCACGATTATCATGAACACGGATCCTGCAAACAAACCAGACCAGCATTGGACCTCTATCTACATTGACGAGAGTGGTAACAGGGAGTTGTTTGAGTTTCAAACCTACTTGTTTCTCAAGGTTAACAATTTTCTCAAGGTAGAATGAGTATGCTGTTGTGAAATAAAATTTCGTGTATAGATAAAACATATAGTCTACAAAGGGTAATTAATAGAAAACATTTTTTAATAACATTTTTTCTTAGAATAATAAAAATATTCATAAACCAATATACGTCAACTTAAACTCAGGTGTACATTTTTTATAAAAGTTGCTCGCAAGGCTAACTTCAAGGTAAACTTCAAAACCTATGACTAGCTAACTTCAAGGCTAAGTTCAAGACCAGCTTGTTTCTCATGACTAACAATTTTCTCAATGTGGAATAACCACGTTTTTGTAAAAACGTCTTATGTAATAGCATTGTCTACCCTTACAGATAAATTCTTTGTGTTTAAAACTGATTCCTTGTCTGGATGTAGATTTATAAACCTTCATGTTAATTATACTAGTACTTTTGAAATATCATTCGTATATAAGAATAATACAGGGTTTGCTTCAAACGATCTTCATCGTATACTTTAACAGTAAACCTTTTTCAGATAGTTGATCACCCTATTAAAATGGAGCATTAATAGTTTATAGAAGTACGGGTGTAAATAAAAAACACGCTACATAGCGATTGTGTTATAAACTAGTGGAGGTCGTTATTAATTCGTGTATAAGTTGAATTTATGTAAGTAGAAGGTTACAACAAATAATACAGGTCCACTTACACATTTTATATATATTGAAAACAATTACTTGAAATAAAACGGCGTATCAACTCTAATAATATTTTTTAGAAATTATATTAACCATTTATATTGGTTTTTAGACTACTAAATTAAACAAAAGTTATATAATTACACGGTAATTAGTTAAAAGTAAACGTGAACAGTGATTTCTTACTACAAAATGTTATGGAATTTTAAACATTCCAAACACTTAAAATGGTTTTTTTATAAAAACACTTTGTGTGTCCGTATACGAATATTTTCAAAACAACTTTATTTTAAGAGAGAGGTAAATGCATGTTGCTGCAAGTGCGATAAAGATGATAAGATTGTATATTTTACACTCTAATTATAGGTGGTTTTTACACAATCTAGAAAGTTGTTCTTTAGTTTGACATGAAGCATAAAAAACAGTAACTTCACTCGTAAATCAGTGCCTCGAAAACGTTCTTTAAGTACAGATCTGGTAAGTGTGGTGTTAACCCTTTTATTTATTTACAGATTTTTAATTACAGTTCTAAAACACAAGCATTAAGTTTCTTTAAAAAATATTAAGGCGTACAACATTCTTAGCGGACGGATGGATATTATTTCAATGCAGGTAAGCTATGTTTTTAATATGCGTTTTAGAAAACACAAACTGTTAATGTGATTAATTAACTTAATAAAAATGTTTTGTTTCATTAGGAGTGTCAGTAATTTTTTTTATAGTTCACTGAGGATTTTTTTTAATTATGACTATAAAAATAAGTGTTCTATAATTAAATTTTACTGTCATTCAAATTCCCCCACGCAAGATCAATCCTTAACACAGATGCTATCTCATCTCCTTATTAGAAACGTTTTCTCCAATAGCATTTAACCTTTTAAAGCAATAGACTAAATAATAATATCTTATTAATTATGCAATTATTGTATGCGTATGTGTCTGCCCAGCCTCCGGGCTAAACTATCAGAAGGACCTTAATACTATCAGAAATAACCCTAAGACTTATCCTCAGCTCTACATTCTAAACTAGCTCCCACCAACCGACCAACAGCTCACCAAGCTCTAAGACTTATCCTTAGACCAGTCCTAAGTTCCAGCCCTAGCTCTACATACAGCCCCCACCCCTAAATACAGTTCTAAGCCAAGACCAGGACCAGCCCCTCACGTTAGCAAAAGTCCTGGCTGTCAAAAGGTCCTTAATACAGCCATAAGGTTTAACCACAAAAGAAATAGTAAAAATAAGGGTAATACGGTCCTTCATGTAAGCGAGTAAAAATAATTAGGGTTGAAAACACGGTCTCACACGTGGATGTGCAAAAATAGGGGTGAAAATACATGTCCTATACGTAAGCGAGTAAAAATAATTAGGGTTGAAAACACAGTGTCGCGCGTGGATGTGTAAAAATAAGGGTGGAAAATCCTGTCTCACTCGTACACGTATAAAAAATAATTAGGGATAAAATTTCCAGCAGGGGTTGAAAATACGGTCTCACACGTGGATGTGTAAAAATAGGGATGAAAATAACACGTCCTACACGTAAGCGAGTAAAAATATGGGTGGAAAATCCGGTCTCACACGTAGATGTGCAAAAATAGGGGTGAAAAAACACGTCCTACACGTAAGCGTGTAAAAATAAGGGTGGAAAAACCGGTCCCCCACGTGGGCATATAAAAAAGTGAAAGGGGCGGGGCTTGTGACGTAAAAAAAAGGAGTGGGGATGGTGTCCGGGTACTACTTTCAGTATTTACCAATACTATTTGACATAGTGAATATGGAAAAGTGTACTACGAATATAATTAGTTTGTCGGTTTTTTTTTAATTTTGGTTTTCTTGTATACATGTGGTTTGCTAAACTTATGGTTTGAGTTGACGTGTAAGCTTTATAATGGACATGATAAACATTCGCCTTTGGCTTTACTTTAGATTACACGCAGACATTTTAATTTGAAATATGGTTTGGGGAGTTTTATACGCTTACTAAAGCTGCCTTCTGGCATTAGTACTAGTTTAATTTTGAGAGCGTTATTGTTTGTGGTTCCACTTTCGATGCTTTTCTTCCACTTTATCTTTTGTTTAGGGTTATTTATTATAAGATTTAGTGTTGTGCATACTGTGGACACAGAATTTTACATTTTCATTTGTGTTATTCTTCTTAGAAACATTTTATCAACTTCGGATTTTTTTCTGCTGAATTTTTATTTTATTATTCATTTAGGGTTTTTTTTTATAAAAGGGTCTAAGTGAATATATATGATTACACGTAATCCAATAGGTTACGTGTGATCACGTTTATACTTGCATTTTATTTTAGCTGTTTTTTTCGTTTTTCCCATTTTGAATTTTGTTTAAAGTTCGAATTATTAAAATGAAAAGGCTGACTACCAATTAACGATTAATCCTGATTCAATTAGAGCATTGTCCTTCGCGCGTCCGAGTGATTTTTAACTTTTATGTCGCTGAGCTGTTGGGTATAGTTTATCGAATTTGTAAGACCTAACGTTTAAATGAATGTAATACGAATTATTTGTAATATTTTGATGACTTGATTGTAATTTAGTTCACCTCATTCTTTTGTGCACTTAGTGGCAAAATAGTAATCAATGAAAATGTAAAGTTAGGTAGTGTAACGTAAAGTGAAATAATATATAGTTATTTGTGTTGGAGAGTAGTAATGTCTGTATAATTCTACAAGTATTTTACACAGTTATATACAATTACTCTCTTATTAGGAATTACAAACACCGTTATTACACTGATTATGGATAATTACCAAAGACGGATTTATGATTTGCATAAAATGAATACATTTTGTAAAAAAATGACCAACGCAGAAACAATGTATGAATAATTCATTTTATTGTTAAAGCAGGTGCAATTACTGGAACAACGCCCTTAAAACGATAGTAACAATAGATAAACATAAAATGCAAACTAGAAACAATAAAGAAGATCGGTAATCAGGACATTTCCTTGCAGTAATAATCCTAGCGGAACAAGGGAACGCGAATGGCGTGTATAAGAAATAGAGTGCAGGTGATCTTATACATGCTTCACTGACTACCCTTATTTAAATACCTTTGTTTAGTTAGTATTTCGCAAGAAATTCTTATACATTATACGTGCAACTGATTTGCATTCAAACATGATGTTTTTCTACGATAATAAACATGCAATGTTGATATTTTACAGATGGCCATATGATCAACACCAACTGTTCTTCATCCCATAATCGAAAAGCTCTCTGCTGTAAAATGTCGGTCGAGTTTGATGTCTTTATGGATACCAACAAAAAGTAAGTGAAACTTTCTTTACGATTGTTATCTTAATAATATTGGTAACAATATAAAGCAGGATTGTGGGAAAATGTGGGAATTTGTTGCATATATTGTGTATAATACTTGCTTTGTTCATGAATTACGGCAACTAAAATTATGTGAATTTATCGTAAATACAAAGTATATAATATAAATAGACATGAAATTTACTTCTTTCATAGAATCTTACAAGATTCTATTGATAAATCGAAATTGTGCCATGTGTAGCACTAAATTTTTTTTTAGAATTAAAACACTTAATGAAAAAATAGTCTTTCTACCAATTTTAGAATATTTAAATTATGTTGAGGTTGAATGTACGGTAAATTAGCAGTAAAAATGAATTTTTATTTTATCGCACCATAATTTACCACCTTGTTACATGATCAAACTGCACTAGCGCCGTGTAGTGCAGGCTGGCGACTAACTACAATAATGATGGGCGGGGTCGTGATAAGACGTAAAATGGATGAAATTTGACTTCCATGCCGTCACACATACCCTTAAACCACAAAATCCGGAAAACATGTCCTTAGAGTACCATCCGCAGCAAGTGCGATTGAACGCGTGATTCACAAATGACTTGTAAACAATTCTGTTCTACCGCCGTAATGTACTGTTGGATGGCTTCTATTATCCTCATCAGCCTTCTGCTTTCGATACTTTTGTTTTTAGCGTAGTTGGCAAATTGGCCCATTTTAATGAAAAAACAGTCTTTCTACCAATTTTAGAACACTTAGATTATATTGAGGTTGAATGTACAGTAACTTAGCAGTTAAAATTGATTTTCATTTTATCGAATCATAATTTACCATCTTGTTGCATGATCAAACCGCGCTAGCGCCGTGTAGTGCTGGCTGGTGACTAACTACAATAGAGATGGGCGAGGTCATGATAAGACGTAAAATGGATGATTTTTAACTTCCATCCCCTCAGAGTTACCATTAAACCACAAAATCCGGAAAACATGTCCTTAGAGTACCGCACCAAACTCATAGTATTTCAGATGTGGGGAACCGATTGCATTATTATAACATTTTAATGGTCCACCCGCGGCAAGTACGATCAAACGCGTGATTCACAAATGACTGGTAAACGACTCTGTTCTACCACCGTAATGTACTGTAGGATGGCTTCTATTGTCCTCATCGGCCTTCTCCTTTCGATACCTTTGCTTTTAGTGTAGTTGTCAAATTGGCCATTTTAACGAAAAAACAGTCTTTCTACCAATTTTAGAACACTTAAATTATATTGAAGTTGAATGTACAGTAACTTAGCAGTTAAAATTAATTTTTGTTTTATAGCATCATAATTTAACCCTTGTTACATAGTCAAACCGCGCTAGCGTCGTGTAGTGCAGGCTGCCGACTAACTACAATAGAGATGTATTAGAATTTACATAGCTCAGTTGGTTAGAGCGGTATTCTAGCAAATTACATGTCGTAGGTTCAAATCCTACCCGAGGTAAACTTATTATTTATGTAATAAAATTAATAATAATCTTTAATAACTATTGAACTTATTCGTTCATAGCAAAACTTATAATACTTATGTAACTCATTGTTGTATACGTTTATTTACTTATTTCTACATTGAAATTAACCGAATGGCTTATATTTTTATAAATACCACTTTAAATTTCATCGGTAATAAGTGGAATCTAAAATTCCGATTAAAATTTTCCAGAAACATCAATTATTAATTAAGAATTCCAAATTAAATTGGAATAAATTCAAGGCACTAATTTATTAAATAAAGGATTGCTGTATATTCCTTTTTCAACGAGCTTGCCTCGGAAAGTTTTGTATATCGAAATTGGTTTTTAATTTAATGTGTTGATGTGGATGTTAATATGAATTGTGAATCTGGTATAATGAACAAATTCAGTGTTTTAATTATACACGGTGGTTCAAAAAGGGCGATATGATATGTGGTGTGTAAAATGTTTAAAATGAACTTGTGTGATCCAGATAATTGAAGTATGCAGGTGGAACGTAATGGTATATTGGTGGGTATGAGTTAGTGTAATGTAAATGACTAAATTGGAGGTGGCTTGTGGGTTTTGTTATCCAGGTACATGAGGCTGACCGGTTTGGAGTACACGGGAAGGGGTGAGATGTGCAGGAGGGTATGCAGAAATAGTGATTTTCTTGTGATGGTGAAATTTTATTATGATTCTATTTTTTTCAATTTTTGTTTATAATTGTGTATGAGAGAGGAGGGTGAGCGAAAAACTATATAGCGAAGTCCCTTACAGTTCGATAAATTGCTAATCCTGGGTAGAGAGTACCCTGGAATTGGGGGGGGGGGAGGGAGAAAAGAATGTCGCCCTTCACGAGAGATCGCTCTCTGAAAGGGTAGAGCTAGTCCACGATGTACGATTGTTTTACCTTCGGGAGGGAATCCACGTTGGAAAAGGAACGGTACTAGATAGTCTCTTATATACTCCTCAGGTACATACCGCCGGGGAGCTGATAGGAATAATTAATAACGGGGAGCAGGAAATCAAATAAAAGCGGACAGACAGAACTTTTCCGTGCTAATTTCTGTACACTGACATTGTGGTCATATCATTGTGATTGTTTCGAAAAATAACGCCTACGATTCTTACTGAAATTACATGGTCACCTTCTGCCTACGCTCAAAATTACTTACTGTAACTCTTAATTCCATCGTCTGCACACTACCGATATGGCTTTGGCTGTTTGAAGATATCGAAATAGATTAGTTCACAATTACATTCATTGCACCTGATTCTCAAAACACAAATGAAAATTGTGTAGCTATTATATTGAATATAGTCATTCCAGTTGAACTATCTAATTGTTCGTGTCAGTTGTACATTATCTAAAATACTGAAATTTGCTTAAATGAACAAATTCTTACAAAATTTACTTACATATTCTACATTCATAGATATATGTATTTTGTATATAATAACAGTTAACCATTTCTTACTTCTTTTTTTAACTGTTACTTTATATTGACAAAATATAACAGGAACTATTGTACCGCTGAATTAGCAACTTTAGTTAGAATTATGTTATTACTATTTTATTTTCATATAGGATAGACTTTGTGCCAGGAGCATTTATTTTTCTTTATTACTAACTTTAAATGCAGACAGTTTCTCATGAAAATCGGTCTGGTCTATTTGAGATAAAACTACTAACTCTTTAGTTAATTTAGTACTTACACTCTTGAGTTCAACGGTTTTTTTTATTTTACTTACAATTATTGCGTTGAGTAAACAAAAACGTTTACAAGTAATAAATTACTTTGATGTGTTTCTACAGAATTAAAATTTCGGTAATCTGAATATTTTAGATGTCTCGTTTTCTAAATTAATAATAGTGATAGAAATCTACAGTTTACATTGGTTTGTGACTTATTGACTAAAACAATCATTTGGGTAACTTAAAATTTGATTTATGAAAATGTAAGCTTTCACCATTATCATTATTACGCATATTAAAATACTTATCTTTTTTGGGTTTTTTAATGGTGTATTTGTATATTAAAGATGGTGAAATTAGAAAATGTTTCAAATTTCACAAAATTATTTCGACATCTTTAACAATTTGAATTGATAAACTACTGACGAAGATAACTGTGTTAGCGAAACGTTAGTCCCACAAGGAAAAATCACAAACGGACATATCTGGCTATCTAGGGGCCTAGGAGCATTACCGAATCTTGAGATCACACGGTTACCGAACAATTTTTACACTGCTTGCATTGATTACCGTGCAGTGTGTGATGTCGTTCCATCTTGTTGAAACCAGTTTTCTTGAACGTGTGGAAAATTGTTCAATTCAGGTGTACGTGTAAGGAAAGTTTGTAACATCTCTACATAACGATCACCTTACTAGCGTGTAAAGAGCTCTCATGAACTTCCTTAGGATTTGTGCCTGCCAAATAACGGAAATTCTGCTTATTCACGTACCCTGTGAGATGCAAATGGGCCTCATTTGACATCCACAACTTGCCTATAATTTCATCTTCATTTTGCATGTTTGTCATTTGTTTCCAGAATTTATATCGCAACTGGTAATTGTTTTCATTCAGTTGTTGCACCGAATACGAACACTCTCGGGACATTACAACCGCAGCTGCTTGTTTACTAATTGAACGCCATGGGCTCTGTAAGACATACTCGCGTTCAACATCAATGTTTTGTGGAGTACAAGCACTTCCTGGCCGTCCTGTTGGTTTCTTCTTTAGGCCAGATCCAGTCTCTTCAAAATTATGAATCCAACGTTTTATCGCGTTTTGACAGAACCGCATCATGACATCCTAAGTTGTAAAAACGTCGAAACTTCCTCTACGCAGCTTGCATCACCGCTTTTATAAAACATTTTTATGGCTAACGCACGCTGTTGCCCGTTCCACTGATCCAGGGTTACTTAAATGACAGAGAGTTTACTTGTGCACGGTCCCTGTCTGGCACTGCTGCCATCTGCTCATTGCTGCCATTGCGCGTTAAAAAATTCCCGCTATTTTGTCTCACCCTGTATAATAAAACTCGTTTACTCAAACTCAAAAGGTGGATTTGTATTACATATACGCCCAAAATTCACTTAAGAAAATTTGTCGTATCTATAAATTTGCTTCCTTTCCTCTGACCAACACTTGTAACTGGTCGTATCTACCCACTTCTGGTCTGAAACGTCGTATCTATGTAGATTACGATTTCACAGTTTAGTAACCATAATGATTCCAAACGAGTTTACGTAGATACAACCTTAAGGGTTAAACTTGTATCTAGACTACTGCAAGTTAGTTTATTGTTGTAGTGGTTGTGAACGGGGACAGTTTTTGTAAACCTCTTAAATCCGTTACAATGGTGTAGAACGATTTTAACTAGGAGGCTTTAACCTTGCGAAATCAGTTGTAGCACTTTGAATACGTGGCCAGAAAATGTATTATTTGCATTAGACTAACATAAACGTTAATATAAAAGCTCAAAAAGGAAGTGAAGGAGATGCAGAAACCTAAATAGAATGACTAGAGTTGAGACACCGAAATTTAACCATCAGCCTTATTTTGTAACTGTAAACTGACAGTTAAAACAAACAAGTAAATAATGGCTTACAATTATTAAAACACAAGCTACAATAGAAAATACGTAAGTAAATTTTGTATGTAGAATTGGTTTATATACCCAAATTTCAATATTTTAGATTACGTGCAATTGGCACGAACATAGTTCAATGGAAACAACTATACTCAATATATAAGCTACATAATTTCCAGTTGTCCAAACCGTAGTAGATTTTCAACGGGGCTAATTTTGCATCTATGGCTTTTGCAATACCGTGGAACGATTGTGACTGCGAGGGTTTAACCTAGCACAATCTCGCAAGTATAACTGGTCAACTAGCAAAGTAATTAGAGCACTTTGATGCGTGGTCAGAAGATATATTATTTGCATTGGTAAGCATACACATTTTTAGTAGGCGTGAAAGGGAAAATTTCAATTAACACATATACAAAGACGAACAAATTAAGTATCCAGTAATGAAAAATAGGTATTCAATAAACATATGAAATAAAGAAATCAAATTTTATTAAAATACTTATCTTTTTTTGGTTTTTTAATGGTGTGTTTGTATATTAAAGTTATACAATCTAAACGTTTCGATAACACTTACAGTTATCTTCGTCAGTAGTTTATCCATTAAAATTGTTAAAGATGGTGAAATTTGGAAAATTTTATAAATTTCACAAAATTATTTCAACATCGAGTTTTATAATACAGGTTGACACAGAATAGCGGGAATTTTTTAAATGCGTAGTGGCAACCATGAGCAGATGGCAGCACTGCGGGACAGTGGCCGTGCGTAAGTAAACACTCATTTAAGTAACCCTGGATCAGTGGAACGGACAACAGCGTGCGTTAGCCATAAAAATGTTTTATAAAAACGGTGATGGTTTGCAAGCTGCGCAGAGGGAGTTCCGACGTTTTACAGCTTAGGATGTCATGTTGACGTTCCGTCAAAACACGCGATAAAACGTTGGATTAATAACTTTGAAGAGACTGGATCTGCTCTAAAGAAGAAACCAACAGGACGACCAAGAAGTGCTCGTACTCCACAGATCATTGATGTTGTACGCGAATCTGTTTTACGGAGCCCACGGCGTTCAATTCTTAAGCAAGCTGCTGCGGTTGCAATGTCCCGGGAGAGCGTTCGCAGAATTCTTCATTTAGATTTAAAATTTCATGCGTACAAGCTGCAGATAGTGCAACAACTGAATGAAAACAATTATCAGTTGCGATTACAATTCTGTCAACAAATGACAAACATAGACAATGAAGATGAATGAAGGCAAGTTGTGGATGTCAGATGAGGCCCATTTGCATCTCACAGGGTACGTGAATAAGCAGAATTTCCGTTATTGGGCAGACACAAATCCTAAGGAGGTTCATGAGGGTTCTTTACACGCTAGTAAGGTGATCGTTATGTAGAGATGTTACAAACTTTCCTTACACGTACACCTGAATTGAACAATTTTCCACACGTTCAAGAAAACTGGTTTCAACAGGATGGAGCGACATCACACACTGCACGGCAATCAAATGGAAGCAGTGCAAGAATTGTTCGGTAACCGTTTGATCTCAAGATTCGGTAACGTTCCCTAGCCCCTAGATCGCGAAATTTGTCCGTTTGAATTTTTTATTGTGGGGCTATCTCAAGAGTAAAGTGTACACGACTCGACCAAGAACTCTGGATGAGTTAAAACAGAGAATTCGGGACGATTTTCACAATATCCCAGCTGAGATGTTGCAGCGGGCAATGAGGGATCTCAATAGCAGGTTTCAAGAATACATTCGTACAGGAGGGCGCCATCTAAAGGACGTACTTTTTAAAAAAATAATAAATTCTATTAATGTTTCTTAAATGGCAAGGTTTTAATTACTATCAATAAAATGTTTTTCTTTCATCACTTTTGGTTTTATTGGATCGTTAAAAAGTTCCCGTTTTTTTTGTCACCTTGTATATTGCAAAATACGTCTGTTATAATCGTAAGCGCCATGGTGATTTATGTGTATATGAAAAAACATTAGTTATTGCATTAAATCATTCTTGCAAAAAAATTGGTTGATTATTAATTAGGAAATATCAAGTGTTGGTAAATTTTTTATGATTTACGTGATTTAAATTATGGTTAAAAGCAAGAATTTTTAGAGGATCATGCGGTCGTGTTAAATTGCATTGTTTTTTTCTACTCGGGTCATACAAAACGCTACTCTAACTTAATGTAAAGTTTTCCTAAATTATTAAAAAAAGCTCAATTTGTTCATTATCCAATTTAACAAATGAAGAATAAAAGTAATTTGCGAATTCAAAGTTGAAAATGATTCAAAAGGTTTCTAATTAAATACTTTAATTCCATTCTCTCTCTGATTTCTTGTTTCCGTAATTTAGGGCTTGTCTTACTTCCTGTACGAAAGAACAATGAAACATCGATATGAAAACAGGTGTACACTGTAATGAAATTAAATCTAATAAACGTTTAAGAGTTTAAAATTACTCCCTTGCTTCTCTTTTTTTGTATTAAATGAGAGATTAAATTACAGTTAAACTTCAAAGACCTACCACGTTTCTGTTCATATATAAGTCAATGTTGTTATATTATTACAAACGGTTAATTAACGTTTTATTTTTTAATAGGCTGTAAATTATTTTGGAAATTTACTTTTAGTAATTAACATTTTCTTGACTGGAATGAAGGTATACTAACTTTTATGAACCTATTAAACGTTTAATTATTGAGAATAATGATAATATATTAAACTAAATCTAAAATTTTATTACTTATGATGACCCCTAAAAATATTTAAATCAAAAGAAAATATAGCCGCCGCTTTTTTCAAGAGTGGAGTAATTCCAGCCTCAAAAAAATACATTGACTATAAAATCTGAGCGTTGTTACGCGACTATTTAACTAAAATTGTTCACTCAGTCATTATGTAACACTTACTAATTAAATGAGAGCACTATGTCCATACAAAGGAGAGCAAACACACAAAAGGTATTTTTTTTTATGATTGTGGACCTGAACAGGCTAAATTTGGCCTATCGTGGTAAAGCACTCGGGAACACTTAGGAGGATGGATAGAGGGATAATGAATTGCCTATGAACAGCTACCTTAAATTTTCTCATATCATAAGTGAGAGGAAAACAGGAACTAGGGAGATCATTCCAGAGTTTAGAAGCCGTGTATAAAAATGTGGATTGCGCCCGTTCGGTACGACAAGTGGAGATTTGCACTGTATACTGATGATGTGAATAAGCGAATCGAGTGTTTCTCGCAAAGATAGCCCGAGATGGTATCAAAGAATATAATTCAGCAGCACATTAGCCGTTGTAATAACGGTAATACAAAGAAAGAACTGAAACCATCCTTCTATGCTCAAAGGACTGTATGTCAGAAGTTAAGGACGGGTCATTTATAAGCCTAATCGCTCTTTTGAATACGATCAACGATATCGAGAGCGTATTGGGGAGCATTAACACAGAGAGAGGTGAGAATTATATTCCAGATGAGGCAGAATTTGGGCCTTATACAGCAGAAGGAGTTGTCGAGAGGTAAAGTACTGCTTAGATCTGTACAAAAAGCCTATTTTACGAGCAGCTGTTTTGGTAGCTGACAGAAGATGGTCAACCCATGAGAGATTTGAAGATACAGTCATATCCAACAGAGTAATAGCGTCTGAAAACTTAAGAACTGAGCCATTCATACTTACAACAGGAAATGATCGATCTTTTTTGGCGGACACAAGGCAACACTGAGTTTTGTTAGCATTAAATTTAACTAGATTCTTGATTCCCTATTCGAGAATACGTTGAATGTCTTTGTTGATTGAATTTGCCATTTCAGCTTTAATTTCTTGATTTGACATAGAAGGTGGATTCTCACTATGAGTAGACTGAGATGAACTACAGTGAAGAGTGCTATCGTCAGCAAAGCAATGGATGGGGTTAGTTGTTGAAGAAATAAGGTCATGTACAGCAGAAAAAGTGTAGGCGCTATAACGGATCCCTGTGGTACGCCCGCGTTAATGCTAACTTCTTTTGAAAAAAAGCCATCAACTACGACACGTATTAGTCTTTTATCAAGGAAACTAGAAACCCAGTTGATGAGCGTGTCATTTAAATCAAACGAGGTGAGTTGGGCAAGTAAACACTTATGCCAAACTTGGTCAAATGCCTTTGAGATATCTAAAGCGACTACAACTGTTTCACCGGACTACTCTACTGTATTGTTTCAAACTTGGGTCACATATGAAAGAAATTTACCTGTTGAACGACTTTTCCTAAACCCATATTGGTGGTCACTAAGGAGTTTGTTAGTTTCAAGGAACGCGAGCAGTTGCTGATTGATGGCTTTTTCCATGATTTTAGACAAAATGGAAGTGATGGCAATTGGTCGGTAGTTTGAGGGATCGGTCTTATCGCCTTTTTTGGGAATAGGTTGAACATTTGCTAACTTCCATGATAAAGGGAATTCCTCAGAAGACACAGAGATCGTATAGAGCTTAGATAGGACTGGTACTAGTTCGGGGGAACATTTCTTTAAGACAATAGCTGGGATACCGTCTGGGCCAGTCGCCTTATTGAGATCAAGCCTACTGATGATCGATTCCAAGAGCTTGTACCGAAAATGAATTGGTTTCATAGCGTATGAAGAAGAGTTGACTAGGGGCACATCTTTTCCAGAATCATTGAGACACGAGTTTGATGCAAACAAATCCACAAAAACGATGTTCCAAAGTTTTTACTAATGCCTTTAGCTATAGACCAAAAATTACGACTGCCTAAAGGAGATGTAGCTAGTTCATTGCATTTTCGTTGTTCGAACAACTTTTTAGTTTTAATAGTAATGTCACTTTTGCAGATATTTCTAGCACCAACGTATTCTACATGACTGTCGACCGATTTATTAGATTTCCATTTAATGTAATATTTATTTTTTAAAGATAGTGCATCAGCACAAGCCTTATTGAACCAGGGTTGGGAACGTGAATGACCTATACGGTACTGTTTTTTGGTAATGTATAACTCCATTCCCATGAGGATGACTTCAGATACTGAAAGAGCGATGTGCGAAGAAGAGGACGACTTAAAACAATAGTCACGTCATGGAAAGGTTGCAAAGAAATCCCGTAAATCAGTCCATCGAGCTGACTTAAAACACCACAAGGTTCTATCGGTTTTGTGAACAATAGTGGAATTAGGTACAGTAGAAATGTTAGACAATAGTTGGAAAGACCTAAAGGCGAAAGAATGGAAGTTTTGTAAACAAGAGGGTTTGATGTAAGAAAGAGATCTAGAAGATGTGGAGTATGGTTAGGGTTATCAAGGATTCGTGTGGGTTCAGAAATCATTTGTGTGAGATCGCATGAAATAGCAAATGTTTCTGCACTATCACCAGCAGGATCTGTAGTAGACGAAAATTGAAGTCAATTAGAGTTATGAACATTGAAATCGCCTACAATTGAGATATCACAAGAAATAAAACCTTTTGTCATTATTTGTATGGGGATCTCGGAAACTTAGAGTTACACATTTGCTTAAATGGGGAAAGATTTGCTTCTTTAGAAGACTAATCCAGATACGCTTTTGTTGATTTAAGGAAAAAAAGGAAAAGGCCAAGTATTTCATTCCCTCCCCAAGGGGTAGGGTGGGCTGCTCGAGCTTTCCGAGCTCCTTCAGCCACAATCATGGATTCCCAGCATACATACATACATTACGTATATATGCATGGTGGGATTAAGCATGAGTGTGGTCAGGATAGGATCGGAAGGAACGGAGTTAGGGTTCTGAGGGGGAAAATACTACCCCAGCATTCGCCTAAGCAGCCGCACATGGTGTGCATATACGCAGTGACCATGCCGCTACATGTGTATGAGGAAAACCCCCTGAAAAAACCTCATACAAGGTAGACGGTAACAGGAATTGAACCCATTACCTCCCGAATGCTAAGCAGATCGTGTCACCACTACGATACCAGCTCGGTCGTTGATTTAAGAAAATGTATGGCATTTGTAAAAAAGTAAAATTCTCCAAAATCGTTTCAACGCTTTAATTCGTTTATTTCTAAATATAGATAGAAATTGTTTAAATACAATTTGTAGATAATTACTAGTTACTAGTTTTTTAAGTTTGCTTAGCATTTTGAAGTTATGATGCAAAGTTGAGTTTTTATAAATCGAAACCATAGTTGGCTATGCCATATTTTAATAGTGCATTTTTTCTGATAGTAATGTTGTAAGGGTTGTATCACTTATTTTAATAACTAAAAGCTCAATACACGTTTTTCTGTTACTAGGTTTAACAAAAATCATATCTTTCCATGGAAAACAAAAGAAATTTATAGTAAGTATTCGAAATGTCCATCATTATTATCGACACACATCAAACACCTTTTCAACACGGAGTTAACAAGCTTTCCTAATTTTACGCCCATCTAATCTGTTAAACGCATTAAAAACAGCTTTCTGTAGCTCCTGCTGGGTTCCATATGATCGCACATATACGAGATCTTTTATTACTCCAAATGCAAAAAAGTCTAAAGATAAAAGATCAGGGGAACGTGCAACCCATAAAACAGGACCATTTCTGCCCATACACGAGTTTGGAAAAATTTCATCTAAATATCTTTTAACTTGCACCTGATAGGGGGCACCGTCGTGTTGATATACCACTGTATGTTTGCACGGGCTTGTAAATTTAATTTATCTATGATATTGTTAAAATTCTTCCCTAAGAAATTGCAAATGTCGATTTCCAATTAAAGTCCCATTACAAATAAATGGCCCAACAAGCTGCGAACCAATAACACTGCATCATAAACTGAAGCCAAACTTAATCTGATGTCGTCTTTCTTGTAAACGGTGAGAATTTGTTTGGGCCCAGAGGTGTTCATTATGGCGATTGAACATACTACAGTTTGTAAAATGTGTTTCGTCAGTGCATAAGATCCGCATGGGAAAGTTGTTATTTTCATGGCACATACGAGTATTTATGAACCAATTACAAAAATTTTATCTTCTTTCATCATCACCACGATGCAAAGTTTGTCCAACTGAATATTTATACGGATGGTATTTATGTTTGACTAAAGTTCTCACTACTGTGCTTGTATAATTTATTGAGGATGTCCAAGGATGGTTGAGAGCGACCAAAAAACAATAAAAAATAGCGTTCGGCCGCTCGTTGACTGTTTTTGTTACAAATTATGTAACATTCGATCATATCAAGTTTCTCGAAATTTGCGTACACCATAACTTATTTTCTAAAGCAACTCCACACTGAAAAAACCGATAAGAATTACACTAATGAACGAATTGTCAAAGATGAAGATAAACAACGGTTCAGTTGCTTTACTTTTGTTTTCCATGGCAAGATATAATTTTTGTTAAACCTAATAATAGAAAAATGTATTGTGCTTTTAGTAATTAAAATAAGTGATACAACCCTTACATCATTACAATCTGAAAAAGTGCACGTTTAAAATATGTCATAGCCAACTATGGTTTCCATTTAAAAAAATTCAGCTTTGCTTCATAACTTCAAAATGCTAAGCAAAATTAAAAAAACTAGTACGGTGACGTTATTGGGCACAAAATTATCTACAAATTGTATTTAAACTATTTCTATCTATCTTTAGAAATAAACGTATTAAAGCGCTGAAACGATTTTGGAGAATTTTACTTTTTTACAAATATCTAGTAAGCCATGCATTTTCTTAAATCAACAAAAGCAAATGTGTAACTCTTATGGTTTCCGAGATCCTCATACAAATGAAAAAAAAAACTCACTGTGTATACATAACCAACCTAACTGGAACAAAATGATAATAGAACACTAACCTACGATGACGTGATAGAATGAATACAGGCGAAGCGCAAATAATGCATACAAATACAAAGAAATGACGGTTAGAAGTATACTAATGATATAAATAAAGAGTAGTCGGTTGTCGTCGCGCGAGTTCGTAATTTAAGCGGTGCACCAGGCCTTAATATGCCCACTCTTGATGTTGAGCTACATTTGTCCACGGCCGAGCAGCCAAATAGTATCGCCGGTCAACCACCTTCCGAGCCTGCAGTAGCCGCGCCAACGCCACCGCTGGACGGGTACGCACCACTACAGCCACCGGTCAAGAGCATTGGACGGACACTGAAAAATTAACCTGCCTGACCCACAACACTTCGGGATGTACCCGAAAACTCGCCACCTACAACAGCAGTAGCACAACCAGTTCACCAACCACCCGGCCACACCGCTCGTCGGGCCTACTACGCTAACTGCACCTCCTCTTGCTGTATGCAGTCAGTGGAACCTGCTTCACCTAAAGGCACGTTACCATTTCGATCGACCACGAAGCACCGCAGACTCCAACACCATCGTTATCTACCAAGCCATCAGTGAGACGTCCGCCTCCAGAGATCCAAGAAAATCCATGTCGCATCGTTTTACATTGTCGGTCTTCTTTTAGAACTAGTGATTTAGAAAATCTTTAAAACATCTCGATGTGCAAACATTTTAAGGTGTTGGTTACTTATTTTGGATTAGTGATTTCAAACTTTTGTTAAAACACCAATTTCGTTGCGGAAAAGGCCAGCTTAGGTTGGTCTTTTATTGCCGTTACTTTTATAGCGGGCGAAGTTTGGCCAAAAGCTATCTCCTACTTAACTCACTATACACTTACAAAACTGACGGCCAAATCCAAATTTTATGATTTGACTGTGTCAGTCATCATTTGGGACCAGTGATTTTTTTGTTTATATATTAATTCTGTTCGCCAAACATATTGCGTCGTTAGAAATAACCACATTTTATGGTTTTATTGCGTTAGTCAACGATTTTGAAAATTTATATATGCCAACGTCATATAAAACCCAAAGTGTTGCGTAAGTGGACAAGAATCTAATTTTATGTTTCTGCGAGGTTAAACCAGTCTTGTCTAAAATTGTTTGTGTACACTAATTTCGCTGGGAAATGTCGTCTAAAATCAACCAAAAGTGTAGGTTCGATGTAGGCCGTCATTTGGAACCAGTCACTCGTGTTTAAAATCTCTGGTCAGGAATTTCGTTGGGGAAGGGTAAACGTGTTGCTTCAATGCGCAAAAAGCAATTTTATACTTTTATGGTTGTTGGACTAAACCCTACGTTTTATGGAGTTGTCATCATTTGAGGCCAATTATGCCTAGAATCCATATTTATACACCTATTTCGTTAGGAAATGGTATTATTTGAATGAGAAGGAGCCATATTTTATGGGTTCATGTTGTTGAGGAATCACTAATGTCTTCAATTTTTATTCATATACCAATTTCGTTGAGGAAAAGGCCAAACATATTGCCTCCCTCGCAAAGAAATAATGTTTATAGTTTTGCATAGTTTTTTATTTCTACACCTTTTTAGTTAGGAAGAATCAACAGTATTGTCTCGATACGCAACTAGTTAGTGGAGTTGTGGTAACACGATCTGCTTAGCGCTTGGTTCGATTCCCGTTACCGTATACCCTGTATGAGGTTTTTTCAAGGGGTTTTCCTCATACATATACAGCGGCATGGTCACTGCGTATACGCACACCATGTGCGGCTATTTAGGCGAATGCTGGGGTAGTATCTTCCCTCTCAGAACCCTAACTCCGTTTCTTCCGATCCTGGCCGCACCTATCCTTAATCCTACCATGCATATATATATATATATATATATATATATATATATATATATATATATATATATATATCACTTAATGTATGTATGTTGGGAATCCATGATTGTAGCTGAAGGAGCTTGGAAAGCTCGAGCAGCTCACTCCCTCCCTTGGGGACCGTGTGAAACACGTGGCCTTTTCCTTTTTGCTTGATGTGCTGAATTTTATGGTGTTTGTTCACCATTGAAATCAGTGATTTGCAATATTTATATTCATACACTAATATTGTCTGAAGAAGTGGGAGCATTATTTCCGTGGCGAACAGATACTACATTTTTGTGGTTTGTGCTTCTCATTTAGGGACTGTGATGTCCAAAATCTTTATGTAGACACCAATTACGTTTAATTAAAATACTTATCTGTTGGGTATTGTATCGTGTATTTTTCTGTTTATATTTTATATATATATTTAAACGTTTCGATGATAGTTACAGTTATCGTCCTCAGTAAATGGTAATATCTTTGCGAATTACTTCAGATGTTGAATATGAAAAATGAAAACTGCTATTAATGTAACAGTTTGATAAACGTATAAAGCCAACTATGGAATCTAATTTTAGTAAAGAACTGTCAGGTCCTTAATAGATTAAATATCACTAAACTGTCTTGAAAATGATAAATCAGAACATCTTCTAACGGATGGACGCTAATAGTGAAAAATGTCACAAAGAACAAAATTAACAATATTTAATGAAATTATGATGTAAGTGTAAAGTTGTGAAGAACTTTAATTTAAAATTGATAAAAGCATTCACAAATAGAAAGAAATAATTTTTGCTTAGTAATTGAAATTGTTATTGTACAGTAACAACACAATGTAGTACGTTAAATATGATTTTTAAATTTAACTACATACGTTAAATTAGTGTAGTGCTATGGTAACTTAACATATCTAATTGATAAAGCATTCACTTTAAGTAATTCTTAAAGATACTATCATTTAATTGTTATCGGAATGTTTACATTTATATAACATATAAATAAATAATGAACAGTGGGTGAAGTTTAGCCAACACGCTGCTCTCGCATTTCATCCACTATACAGGTGTTAAGCCGATTTCCAGTAGACACTTTCATTCCAGCAGTGTGGGTATATCAAAACAAAATGTTAAACTTAAATTTGTAAAACAAATTACAAACTATACAACAATCACCCTGAATTTATTCCATTCACCACAATCATGTTCACTTTATCTCATTAATTTGCAAAGGTGAAAACTGACCCCCAAATATAAAAGAAATTCCCATCAGAAAAACCCAGCCAAATTGAAACTTGCGAAATGTATTATTAACCACGCAACAATCATCATCAATGTATCCAAATATAAAGAAAAGAAAAATCTTGCTAATTGCCAACAGAATTGTCCGATACGGTTAGGAAGTGATATTTTGTAATTAGTTACCGATATGTACGACAAACACATCTTTTTACAAAGTGCATCGGCGTGTGAATATGTATATATATATAGATATATATATATATATATATATATACAGTTGGCAAGATTTTTCTGGCGGGACTTATGAAGTTTTTTTATATTTGAGTTTTTACCCTTTATCCCTTTTGCAACTGAATGGGATAAGTTCAGGATAGTTATTGCATGGTGTGTAAAATGTTTGTAAGCTTAAAGTGGGCAGGTTTTTTCTGACTAGACTTTTATATTTTATTTTAATTTGCTAACCCCACTGGTGGTTTGCCTGTTGAAATGAAAGTGGCTGCTGAAAATTGGCTGCTAATTTAACAACGGTACCCACTATACACTTAAAAAACTGTTGAGCAAAGCCAAATTATATGAATTGACAGCGCCGATTGTCATTTGAGACCAGTGACTTTTTGTGTATACAGGGTGGCTCAATAGTGCGTGGTTGGAAGGTAGTGGGTTTATTAAGCAATATTTCTAAGGTTTGTTGATGGGATGTGGTGGGGTATCCTTAAGGATACAAACCTAAAATATTTTTACTTGACTCGCAAAGTTTATACAGGGCGATTTATATCAAAGTTTCATTTTTTCAATGGAACCTCTTGTGTATTATTGTATATTTGGATTCCTTGGTCAATTTTATTGCAACTACCGCACATGGTATCTAAAACGAATCCTTTAGCCGCAATTCGTCATTTTTACAAATAGTAGATGTCTGAAAAAAATTAAATATCGCTGTAATCACAAAACTTAGAAGACAATGACTATGAGATGTTACTAGACATGAAATGTACTAGCGTAGACCGGACGGTCAAATCCGAATTCTTCTTGTGTTTACAGAAATTACTTTGTCAATTTAGAAAATTTCAATCAATGGTAATTTTATTTTTTCAAATGGAACGACTATTTTTTCACTTTTGCATCAAATTCGAAATTTTTTTACCTTTCTAACGATATAAATTAGTCTGTATCTATCTTCACTAGATTTCTTTAAATTTCACGATCTCTGATTAATTTTTCCATTTTTAGTTTGTACTAACTAGTAACCCATGGAAAGTAACAAAAACGTTTCGGATTCTATTTTTCATATCTTTCGCAGTCGTTGGTAGTTCTGCATACACTTTTTCCTTGACGTACCCCCACAAAAAGAGATCAAGCGGGGAAATATCTAGAGATCTCGCTGGCCATCGTGTTGGTCCATCCCTTCCTATCCACGTTTCAACCAATGCATTATTAAGGCATTCACTTACTACACGGGCACGGTGTGAAAATGCATGTCCCTAATTTGAGCGAGTGGGACATCTTCAAGGAGTCCAAATAATTTATTATCCAGGAAATTCAAGTTAAAATTCGAATTTAGAATACCGTCGAAGAAAAAGGGACCAACAACTGAAGTACCGAATATGCCTGCCCAAACATTAATCGACCATTTCTGTTGGCTATGAACTCGGAAATAGTGAGGGTTTTAATTTGAGTAATCATGAAAATTGGATTGGTTAACAAATTGCGGTGGAAGATGCACTCATCTGTAAACATGATCTTATCCAAAAATTGGGCATTTTCATTTAACTTGAATTCTACCCAATTGTAAAGATTAATTCTGTTTTGAAAATCGATCTCCTTCAGCTCTTGATGTAGTTGGATGTGCTAAGGATGAAATTTGTTTTTGTTTATTATTCTTCTGTTTATTTTATTTTTTCTCATTTAGCTCCTCATTTGGTTTTTTTGTTTATGTGTTTTTCTACTTAATAAATAATGTTTTATAATGTGAATAGTTTTTTGTTTATTTTCCACGGGTTACTAGATAATACAAAATAAAAATTGAAAAATGCAGCTAATTATCAGAAATTGTGAAATTTAAAAGAAATCTACCGAAGATAGATACCGAGTAGTTTATATCGTTGGAAAGGTAAAAATATTCCGCATTTGATGCAAAAATGAAAAAATTTCCGTT
This sequence comes from Vesta saturnalis, assembly GCA_036346205.1. NCBI lineage: Eukaryota > Metazoa > Arthropoda > Insecta > Coleoptera > Lampyridae > Vesta > Vesta saturnalis. Next base: position 2,307,794 of record JARFJB010002450.1, read on the forward strand.
CCATTAGAAAAAAACCAAGTTACCATTGATTGAAATTTTCTAAATTGACAAAACAATTTCTCTAAACACAAGAAGAATTCAAATTTGACCATTCGGTTTACGCTAGTACATTTCATATCCAGTAACATCGCAGAGTCATGGCCATCTAAGTTTTATGATTACAGCGATATTTAGTTTTTTCAGACATCTACTTTTTGTAAAAATGACTAATTGCGACTAAACGATTCATTTTAGATACTATGTGTGATACATAAAGTCGCCCTAGAATTGACCAAGGAATCAAAATATGCAATAATATACACGGGGTTCCATTGAAAAAATGCAGCTTTGGTATAAATCGCCCTGTATAAACTTTGCGATTCAAGTGAAAATATTTTAGGTTTGTAGCCTTAAGGATACTCCACCGTATCCCATCAACAAACTTTAGAAATATTCCTTAATAAACCCACAGTCTTTCACCCACGCACTATTGGGCCACACTATTAATTCTGTTAGCTAAATATATTGCTTCGTTAGAAATAGCCACATTTTAGGGTTTTATTGTGTTGGTGTGTTGGTCAACATTAGAGACCAAGAATTTTAAAAATTTGTATACGCAATCATATAAACCCTCAAGTGTTGCATCAATGAACAAGAAACTAATTTACGATGTAGAACCAGTGATGGTTTTATACCCTAGCTTCAGTGGAAAAATGACTAAACGTATTTCATTTGAAGTCAGGCAAACGTATTGGTTCGATCTACAAGAGAGAATTTGGAACTGGTCAGTCGTGTTTAAAATCTTTATTTGTTCAAGAATTTCGTTGGCAAATGCCTCAATGCGTGAAAACCAATTTTATACTTTATACGGTTGTTGGATATCATTTAGACTTACCCTATGTGTTTAATGGTGGTACATATCATTTGGAACCAGTTGTGTCTAAAGTGTTTATTTATACTCGAATTTCATTTGGAAAAAGGTGAAATGTACTTCCGTCATATTTTTATGCATCGGTATCTGGACCTAACCTCGTAGTCAACTATTCGTATAATCATTTTTAATTGATTCTTTATACTTTTTCAATTACCTTATGCATTCGTTTGAAACATTGCCTAAATACATAGTGTCCGTTTAGTACTCCGTTCTCCTGTGGTGGTGTTATGTCAAATCTGATTTAGCGAATAGTTAATGAAGAAAACTTTAAGAAATTATGTTATAATATACAGGGTGGTCTAAAAAAGCATGGAAACAAATTGTAATATTTGTTTACATAATACAGCCTGTATATTATTACATTTTTTATTTCCTCTATAATTGTACTTTACATTGATATTAGGTTTATTGACTTAGTCATAAGGGTTTTGAAGTTAGAGATAAATAAACGGTATTTTTAAAAATAGCACTCACCAAAATAGTGGTGTTTTTACAAAATCACAAATTTTTGAAATGTGTGCTTTTAGTATAGAATAACGTATTTAAATTTTAACCATAATTTAAGCCGAATTATCATATTTTCAAACAAGTATAACTCAATTTTTTTAATGAAATGATCCAATGTTTTGTCGGAACTCGATTCGGATTTAAAGTATCTATCAAAAAATCAAAAGTTTGTATATTATAAAAGTATCTGCAAGAGAGTTATTTAGAAAATTGTGGAAAAGTTTGTAGGAACTCATGTTATAACAATGTGAATCTTTATTGACTTTCAGTGGATTTGTCATCTGGGAGGGACATCACTTTCAAAAGCAAGCAACGGCGAAAAATATAGATTTATGATCTTTAATGGCTTTTTACCAGGTGCGTGACGTTGGTAACAAGAAGTAAGCGCAGCGTGCGCCGTCTATATTCATATTTACTAATTAGAGACGTAAACAAATCTCAGTGTGTTGCTGACATTAGCAAGTGCGTGTGTCTGTACTGATATTTTTTATTATTTAAGTGCACTAAAAGTTTTAATATTTCCTGTTCACTACTGTTTCCGGTAAGTAGAAAGACCAATGTTTGAACTAGTATCTGCTTTATAAATAAAAGTTTGTTACATATCCAGGAACGGATAATCAAAAACTACGTCCCTGACTGGGGACAAAGATACTATGTGGAAAGTGCGTAGGTATCAACATATACAGGGTAACATTTTTTATACGGACTATTTTTATAGTTTTTAATTTCTTACCTTCCTATCATAAATCTAAGTAATACCTAGTGAGAAAATATGGTAATCGTGCAAAAAACAGTATCGAGATTTTTTTAGATTGCATTTTTCTATTAGCTACTTTCTTTTCAGAAAATGTGGAATAATAGGCGTAGTAAGCCTCTGACTGAGGAAGGGTTATTGCAGTTGCTAGAAAATGACGATATGTCGGAGATCGATGGATTGTCTGACGACGGGGATGCACAGTGGAATAAGGTAGATCATGAAAGTGATCATGAAAACGAGAGAGATATTGATGATAATATGGACCTAAACATAAATAACGCAGGAGTAGATGCTATCGACAACGATGAAAGACTAAGCGATACCGAGGAAAATCCTAACAGAAGTTTTGAAGAACAAAATGAACTTAACAATTTCTATGCAGAATATGGTATAACCACGAAAAAGGACATTGTTTGGATCGCTGAAGCGCAATATCAAACAAGAAAAATTCAATGGAATGCACAAAATATATTAGAAGATCCTTTGGTTGAGTTGCCCGCTCCAGCAGACTTTTTTAGTTGGTACATTCCAGAAAATGTGTTTGAACAATTGGTGGAAATGACAAATCTCTATGCCAATCAACAAAATATTCCCAGATTTCCTCCAATAAAACTGGCAGAAATAAAACAATTTATTGGTATTCATATTCTTATGGGGAACTTAAAATTTGCTAGTGTCAAAATGTATTGGAGTTCAGCATATGGTATAGAAGTAATAAAAGATAACATGCCCCTGAAACGATCTTTTAAATTACGAAACACTCTGCATCTTGTTGATTTCACTAGTAGAGGAAACTCCAATAAGGATAGGTTATGGAAAGTCCGGCCTATATATGGCGCATTACGGAAAAGGTACAAAGAACTTCCACTAGAACAGAATCTTTGTGTCGATGAACAAATTGTCCCATTTAAGGGAAATATTGATGTGAAGCAATACCTAAAAAATAAGCCAAAGAAGTGGGGAATTAAGATTGTAACAACCCTTTTTGAGTTGTATGAAAATATACCATAATTTAAGGTCTTTCGTTCATTTAGTTGTAAATATAAGAAAATTTATTTATTAATGATTTGTAGCTATGAGGTAGGCAACTTAATTTGCATTTTGGTGTAACTTAAGTGCAATCTTCTTAAGGGTATATATTTCTTAAAGGTTTATACTCCCACTTCAAATTATTTTTCTGATCATTTTATTCGCGCATTACGTCATCGTGACTTAATTCTTTGCGCAAATCCTTTCGCGCACGACTACCTCGTCTAATTTCAAAGCATCCATTTTTTTCACTTCCTAATGAAGGTTGTGAGAAGCAGAAAGCTTTTTTTTGGGGTTTTCACCTAAATTTTGTGCAAGTGCCATTAATTTGATGGTAAGATATCTTTTAACTCGTAATACTAAAAATTAAAACATTTGCTCTTTTCAGGCACTTTTATTTCGCTTTTACTTTGATTTACACTTTTATTACAATTTAAGTACGCATTTAATTTTAGTGTTGCGTACACTTTCATTTTATGATTGCAATTTTTGCATTCAAAATAATGCAATAAATATTGGTTTATTCAATTTCAAGAAGATAAATTTATAAGAAATAAAATTCCATTTTATGGGTGTAGTTGACAAGATAAAACCATTGTTATTGCAATATATTGCGCAACATTACACAAGGATTACGTCATCTTGTTTTGCATTGCTCCATTATTTTTTATAATACCAGGGATTCTCAAGAAGATTTTGTATATTTAGTAACAGGTATTTAATGTTTAATGATTTTTTTTTGTAATTTAAGGCTATTTTTAAGATATATTCATTTTAACTGTCAATAAACATAGTTGTATATTTTTTATTTTTTTTACATTTTGATAAAATTGTGGTAATCAAGCAAATCAAAAGACTGACCCTATATTAATCTTCCGATTTGAGTCGAAGGCATTATTTTGGTGAATAGTTAGTATCTCCTGTTAGTTTAACGATTTATGATCGGAGAACATTTTTACTTTTACTCTTATTTCATTATTATATATTAAAACACTTTTTATATATTTTATACGATTACCAGTTCGACCACTAACATTATAAGATTTACATCCTAGCTGGAGAGAGTGGTATGGTTTATGATTTTGTAATATATCAGGGGAAAACTACAGAGATCAAACCAGTTTATATGAACTTCGGGGCATCCGCAGCCACAGTTATGCAGCTTTCTGAACGTATTACCGAACCAAATCACATCCTAATGTTTGATAACTATTTTAGTTCGTATAATTTGCTTCAGTACCTTGCTTCAAAGTTAATATATGCACCCGGTACAATTAGAGTCAATCGTTTCACTGGTCTAAAACTGTTAAGTCAGAAAGAAATGAAAAAGAAAGGAAGAGGCTGTTCCGTCGAGGCCGTGGGTAAGGATGGCATTGTTGCTACGAAATGGTTTGACAATAGGGAAGTTGTAATGGGATCAAATTTTGTTGGCATAGGAGAGAAAGACTTGTGTAGGAGATGGGATAAACGGAAAAAAGATTATGTCCATGTTTCTAGGCCAGAATACGATGAGAACAAAAACAATTCAAGGTGCAAACTGGAAGGGTGTAAGGAAAAAACACACGTATTCTGTACAAAATGCAAAGTCCATCTTTGCTTTTTAAAAGGTAGAAACTGTTTTAAAAAATTTCATAAATAAATGTGTTTTTACTTGTAGTTTTACGTTCAAAACAATAAAATAAGTTTTTTCAATAACAAATATTATTAATTCTTGGAGGTCGTAGGGTGGATTTGTCCCTCCATGGGGACATGTACTATTTAAGTAAGGGTGGGGGTAATGTTTTTTTTTGTGCTAAATTTTATCATTTGGTACCAAAATACATATGTACTTTCGATTAAAAATTTTTTAATACATGTTTTCCTAATATGAAAATGTAAACTTTCACCATTAACACTCATAATAAAATACTTATCTTTTTTGGGATTTTTTAATGGTGTACTTTAAATTATACAATCTAAACGTTTCGATAACACTTACAGTTATCTTCGTCAGTAGTAATGTTAGTTAAAAATTGTTAAAGATGTAGTAAACAATTTTGTCAAATTTGAAAAATTCAAACATAAACATAAGCCTGCTATTAATATAACAGTTTGAGAAACGTATAAGCCAACTATAAAATTGTAGTAAAGAATAACTAGGTCATTAAAATTAAATATTGTTAAACTGCCTCAAAGATGACAAACCAGAACACTCTCTACGACGAAAGCTAACAATGAAATTTGTCAGCCAAAAACACATTTAACAAAATTTAATCGAGTTATGATGTAAGTGTAAAGTTGTGAAAAACTTCAATTTTAAAATGATAGAAGCATTCACAAATCCAAACATTACATCAAAAAATAACCCAGTTAAATCTAACAAAGAGATATCTTTATCAATAATTGGAAGTGTTATTAACAATGAAAAGCACAATGCAGAACGTTCTTTGTAAATTTTAATTTCAATTTAATTTCAACTACTTATGTCAAATTATAGTGCTGTGGAAATTTAACATATAATTGGTAAAGCATTTGCTTCAAGGTCTAGGAAAAACACAGCAAAAACCTAGACATACCAAAAGCTGAAAACAAATTAAAATCAAGGCGTATCATTATGCTCTTTTTTAATTATAAGATGCCAAAACCTATTTAAACGGAGATTTTCTTCTTGTCTATTAAAATTATTCGGTGTTTATATATTTCAATAGCTTCACGTTGCAAACGAACATAATAATGGGTTTGTCTTGAAAACTCCATTAGATTATTACCTTTGATGCTGCTAATGAAGTTAGATATAACACCGTTAACATATTACGTAAAACAAAACCTCCAAAGAGCAACTTATCCTTTCGTCAACGACATGCTTTACTTGATCTTAAACGCAATGAAAATATTATAATATCAAAATCAGATAAAGGTAATGCAACTGTTATATTAAATATGAACGATTATAACACTAAGATAGAACAATTGTTGGGACCAGAAACTTATCATGAAATACCGAAAGATCCAACAAAAAGTTTCTTTTAAAACTAAAGAGCTGATTAAATTATCATCTATTCCTGAAGAAATAAAGAAGAAACTATCTAACTCTGAAGCTATTTCACCAAAACTATATGGTTTACCAAAATTCATAAACCTAATATTCCTTTAAGGCCTATTGTTAGTGCAATTGGTTCTCCTACATATCACCTTGCAAAACATCTTACATTGTTATTACAACCTCATATAGGAAAAACACCCCATTACATTAAAAATTCTGCCGACTTTGTTGAAAAAATGCATAGTTTCAAAATTGAAGAGGGTGATATAATGGTTAGTTTTGATGTTATTTCACTTTTTACAAAAGTACCTCTAAAAGAAACTATTGAATACATAGATCATCTTTTTCCAAAGGACATAACCATTCTTTTTCAGCACTGTCTTACTACAACTTATTTTCAGTGGAATAATAAATAATAAATTTTATGAAGAATTTTATGAAGGTGTAGCAATGGGTAGTCCCCTTAGTCCTGTTATAGCTAATTTTATATGGAAAAATTTGAAACATTAACGTTACAAAATACACCTAAAAAACCTTCAGTTTGGTATAGATATGTAGATGACACATTTGTTATTTGGAGACATGGAGAAGAAGCACTGCATGAGTTTTTGGTTTTTATAAATGGTATACATCCTAGTATTCAGTTTACCATGGAAAAAGAAACTAATGGAAGTTTACCATTTCTTGACATATTAATATCTAAAATAATAATTCACTATCTTTTAAGGTTTACAGAAAGCCGACACACACTGATAGATACCTTCATAAATTATCCAACCACCATCCACGTCAAAAAATTAGTGTAATTAAATCTTTAGTAGATCGAGCAAAACGAATTTGTGACCCTGAATTTTGAATGATGAATATAAATATTTAAGAAAATCCTTACAAGATAATGGATATTCACTTACAGATATTAATAATGTTATTACACCTTCTAGGCGTAACCTTAAAGAAAAACCAGTTCTTAATGTTGGTACTGCTTTTCTTCCTTTTATAGCTAATGTTACAAATAGAATTGAAAAATCCTAATCAAACATGGCATTAGGACTATTTTTAAACCGACAAGAAAAATTAAAGAACATTTAAGATCACCTAAAGATGTGTCAAACCCTTTATCATCTTCCGGAGTGTATAAGTTGTCTTGTTCATGTGGAAAAGTATACATCGGGACCACAAAACGTAGCTTTGATACAAGACGCAAAGAACATATGAGATTTTGTAGATTGGGTCAACCAGAGAGGTCTGCTGTGGCTGACCATGCCCTGAATAATTTAAATCATGACATTCAATTTGACAATATGAAAATATTGTCAAGACAAACCCATTATTATGTTCGTTTGCAACGTGAAGCTATTGAAATATATAAACACCCGAATAATTTTAATAGACAAGAAGAAAATCTCCGTTTAAATAGGTTTTGGCATCTTATAATTAAAAAGAGCATAATGATACGCCTTGATTTTAATTTGTTTTCAACTTTTGGTATGTCTAGGTTTTTGCTGTGTTTTCCTAGACCTTGAAGCAAATGCTTTACCAATTATATGTTAAATTTCCACAGCACTATAATTTAACATAAGTAGTTGAAATTAAATTGAAATTAAAAATTACAAAGAACGTTCTGCATTGTGCTTTTCATTGTTAATAACACTTCCAATTATTGATAAAGATATCTCTTTGTTAGATTTAACTGGGTTATTTTTTTGATGTAATGTTTGGATTTGTGAATGCTTCTATCATTTTAAAATTGAAGTTTTTCACAACTTTACACTTACATCATAACTCGATTAAATTTTGTTAAATGTGTTTTTTGGCTGGCAAATTTCATTGTTAGCTTTCGTCGTAGAGAGTGTTCTGGTTTGTCATCTTTGAGGCAGTTTAACAATATTTAATTTTAATGACCTAGTTATTCTTTACTACAATTTTATAGTTGGCTTATACGTTTCTCAAACTGTTATATTAATAGCAGGCTTATGTTTATGTTTGAATTTTTCAAATTTGACAAAATTGTTTACTACATCTTTAACAATTTTTAACTAACATTACTACTGACGAAGATAACTGTAAGTGTTATCGAAACGTTTAGATTGTATAATTTAAAGTACACCATTAAAAATCCCAAAAAGATAAGTATTTTATTATGTTTTCCTAATGTTCCACTGAAGTAGGTTGTGTCCCCATTTGGTAATAAACAAAAAAAATGTAAAATTTTTGAGAATTTTCAAAATAACACTTGCAGTTAATTTTATGATACACAAACTTGAAGTCATTTTAATAGTGAACCGAGTCGAGTTCCGACATTTAAAAAATTGAGATATACTTGTTTGAAAATATGATAATTCGGCTTAAATTATAGATCATCCTGTATAGTTTTTCTAAGCTAAAATTTAAATACGTTATTCTTTACTAAAAGCGCATATTCTAAAAATTTGTCGTTTATAAAAACCCAACTATTTAGGTGGCGAGCGCTATATTTTTGGAAATACTATTTTTCTATCGTCTCTAACACTAAAACCCTTATCTATAATAAGTCAATAAAACTAATAGCAATGTAAAGTACATATATAGGGGATCTAAAAATGTAATAATATACAGGGTGTGCCATCTAAAAAAATGGCCTCATTAACGATTTGCCAAGTCATTTTTGTGACAGATTTGACAAAACGCAGAAGAACGGAGTGCTAAATCAACACCCTGTATTTAAGCTTTAAGTATTTAAAAATAAATACTGAGACAAAATGAAATACTGAATTGTTTCTTATTACCTTGACTCTGCACTGAACATAAAATTAGATCAATTTCCAAGTTAAATGCTATTCACGCTCGATCAACTGTAATGTCGACTGTGATTGATGGGTGTAAAAAAGGAAATTTTCCCGAGTAAAATTATTTTCCTTTATAACGTTGCGGTGGTAATATTCACGATAATAAAAAAGCATTAGAATTCTAGAAAAATATATAAATAATACGATTCGAAGCTGTAAATATTTTTGTGTTCGAATTCAATCTGGCTTTAAAAAAATAAAGACGTAAAGAAATAATCGAGTTAATACTCAATCGTAATTTCACATTGGTTCGATAAATTGCTGAAGCAAACCAAATCTCATTCAATCACGTACGTTTTTCACCAACAACTTCTCAACTCATTTCAATCATAGTTATCAGTTCAATCATTCTAGGTTTCATTTTATAAAAGTGATTGAATCTGTTATTCCATTTTCATATTGCATATTTACGCTTTCTGTTATTTTCTGTTTTTTTTTTCATAAACGGATTCTATTTTAATTAAAGGCAATTAAAATTACATCGTATAATTAGCACATCTTGTTTCTTGTAATTTTCAAAATGGAAGTCAAAATGATGAAACGCTGTTTTAATTAATGTTGATAATTAATCCTAGAAATTGAAATGCGTGAATACATTCTAATGAAAATTAAGACAATGTAATTATACAATCTTGCAAGCAACTTGTTAAAATGTAGGACAAAATAACTTTTTTTTTTGGTATTGTTGGTTGTGACTATTAAAATTGATTATTTCATGAATTGCTGGAATATGTCGCCTTACATTAAAAATCTTTTCTAGTTTGTGCAATCAACACCCATTTCTGCTTTTTGGGTAGCTTTATTTACTTTCCAATTAAGAAAATAACGTCTGCGTTATAAAAATGCTTAACTTTTAACGAATGCACGTGCTATTATATCAATTAAAACAATTTTAGAAATTATTTTATTCTTAGCGTTTTCTATTAGATGGTGGAACCGAGCTAGTAGCGTAGTGGTGACACGACCTGCTTAGCATTCGGGAGGAGTAGAAATACGGACACCATCCGCCGTATTGTTTATTGTGACGTCACCCTTGGGACACCTTAATTTTCACTTTTTATATATGCCCACGTGGGGATCGTATTTTTTTCACCTGAGAATAAAAATATGTTATTTAATCTGTGTTTATTAATATTTATTAGGTCCTGTTTTTATCAAAGGAGATTGCATAATTGTTATTAAAGTTATTATACTTCTTTTAATCCCATCTACAGAAAAAAATTATTTATACATTGAGGGTTGTATTCTAATAAGGGGTCCTAGTCTTGTAAGACTAATTGTATTCTAATAATGGGGAAGAATTAATAGATAAGACATGTAAAGATGACATGTGTTTTCATAATAAAAAGATGTTATTTAATCTGTGTTTATTATTATTAATATTTATTAGGGTTGTTTTGATTTTTATGAAGGATATAAAAACCTAATCCTGTAACGATTATGTTCTATGCAATCTTTAAGACTGCATTTAAGCGCTAGCTCAAATTTTTTCAATATCTGACGTTAGCATATTATATTTATGACTATTAATCAATTTCAATCTGAGGTTTAAATATCATTCTGATATAGATAACTGTTTTACAATGTGTTTTCGTAATAGGATTTATTATAAAGGAGACTGCATAATTGTTATTAAAGAAATGTTCTTGCAAGATAAGTGTAGGGGCTATCTCTTGGATCTGTTTTGGTGTATAAACTAATGAACATTTTCTGCAATAGAAGTTGATCATGCACGCCTCTCTCTTGTTACGGAACTCTTAATTAAAAACAACTAAACTACTAAAAACGCTTTTATTTATCAGAATAGAATGGTTGAAAAACAAGCATTATAAAGTTATTTGATTTTCCCATCATTTATAACTAAACAGGCAGTGAAAAACTTATTTACAAAATCAAGCATTGGTAAATTATTTATTATTCTAAAATACAAAAACATTATCGTATAAAGTCCACACACATCCGAATGGTAATCCTGCAGCGTCGTTTTCTTGTAGCGGAACCATCTAGAACTCTTCTCAAGGAAACGTAAATGGTAACCTAGCGGGTGCCATCCAAAGAAATCAAAATATTCCCCGTTACCATTCTCGACAATGTAGATAGCAGTCCATGCTGACCTGGTTTGTTTGCTAGATCCGTGTTCACAATAACTGCACAAGGTCTAGGTGCGTGTGTCGGTAGCTGATTAGAAGCACATACAAGTCGAAACACATTCTTGTGGCTGGAGACCGATTTCAAACAATTCAACTCTTGTACCGCATACATTTCTGGAGTTGGTATGCGCCCAGTCTGGCAGTAGTAATGCATTTTCCAGAGCGCACATAGGCTCCTCGCCCTTATGATTTAAACAACTATACGCCTTTCCTTCCTTTTTCAATTTTTTCATCGACGGACAACCAACCTCATTAAGGAATCTTAAAAATTGTTGTTTTTCACTACCCTTAACGTGAATTTTGTTAAACGGTAGTAGAGTTCTTATCAGCTCCTCTTAGAAATCGTTGTATGGCACATACCGTGACCGCCATTTCAAGCCGTCATATTTATCCTCTAAATACCTTATCTGTCTTGACATGGGTTTTGATATAAAATAATCTCGAGGTGACTTTATCAGCATCAGCAGTGACGAACCATGATCCGTAATCACGGCAATTTCTTTCGGTATGAATTCGTTATCAACACCTCTTTACGTCCAAGTATGCGTCCATCTCCTTCCAGCTGTTGTTGTACACTGAAGCTTGTGATCTAGAGTTGTCCCTTTTAACAGGTGAAATCCACGGCCACATTCCGATGTTTATCGATCTCAATCACGTTATCGAATTCGGCGTACACCAAACAGTTAACGGTTTCTACGAGCGCTTCTTCTAAGCCGATTTCTAGGCGAAGGAAACCGTTTCTAACTAAATTCCCGTGCATGCTGGCGTTTGCAAACAAGTCAGGGGTTAGGTATAGGGTCATTAAACAGTAGCCATTGGGGTAACCGCTCCTTGATATATCGTTACCTCATTCAAAAAATGAATACCCGTACCGGAGAATAAGGTGTGATATGCCCTTACATATAAACCGTTGGCTGTAAAGTCTGGTTGTAAGGCCTTCGAAGGAATTTGTTGACCGTCAATATATAACGACATGTAGTTAATATTGCTGTGATGAAAATTGAATGGATTTGAGGAATAATCAACGTTGAAGGCTTTGTTTGCGACGATGCCTCGTTTAGGTAACTCACCCAAGAAGATATCCAGTGATTTTCGCTGTATGCCTGTAGGTATAGTTAACACCTACGTCGGTCATTGTAACAGGATGTTTTGCTGCAGTTGTTTCTAAAGCTTTAGCGTGTGCAATTAGAATGGTGGGGTTGATTCGCATACGTCTCACCAGTAAACTAGCGTCCGTAATTCGCGTCTTGTAAGCTGACTCGCGCACCGCCATTAGACTAAAGGTATCTCTTGATCGTACAAATTTAGCCTTTAATTCAATACCGCTTATGAGAAACTTTTCCTGATTAAACAAATCCGAGTTCACGTGACCAATCATCTCAAATTGTGTGATGCACTTGCAGCGGCAAAGAAACGAGAGTACAGCATTATCGAAATGCCTCCAACCCATGCACCTGTTAACCTTATTCGGTTTGGCAGTTGTGTAATAACACTTGACGTCATATTGTCGGGAAAATACGTCATGGAACTTTATATATATCTCTCAGCTGCGAAGCTAACACCCAGCTATTAAATTTGTCACTGTATCCACGCCACTTGACTAGGTATTGTTTATATCGTCCGCAGCCCTTCTCTAAAATCTTATCGACTGAATATGGTCTTTATCAACCGTAACAACTTGCAACTCCTCCTCGTAAAAGGTATCCGCAACAGGTTCGTTATTAAGATCGCTTATGCGATAAACTGGAGGTCTTCTTTTTATCACTGCACTAATTGTAAAAGTCGTTTCATATCCCTGCTCAAAGGTGTACTTAGTTCTGGGGATTCTAACATGTTCACCGGCTTTATATTTAGGATGACGTGATGTGCCTAAGCTTTCGCGTACAGGTTATTCCACACCTCCAAAATGTTTGTATCGTTTACAGCCGCAGGGGCCATCTTTATACTTGAATGAGGGCTATTGTGGTAAACCCTTTGTTACGTGAAATGCGTGAGTTATTTTCTTTATGGCTACAACGATTACCTCTACAGGCACAGGCAGTACTTATTAATAATACTGAACATTTAGATGTACTTGCTATTGTGGCTGATAAAATCATAGAGATTCCAACTTGGCAAACAGATAACGTTCAAGTTGCTTCAGCGAATGGCGTGTCCTTAGAAAAAGAAATCGGTGTATTAACGCAGGAGATAGCTGGCCTGAAGTTCACTGGTGGGCTTTCTAAAGAATATACTGTTAAAGTGAACTGTACACATAAAAAGCTTTGAAGGTATAATTTTAGACATGGACCAAAGGCTACTCTCCATGTTACTATAAGCATTCGGAAAATTAGTTCATCGAGTACTGGAGGCGACACATTACTCATATGCTGGTCTTAGTCGTCTATTTATTGAAAGCAAAGTTAATGGTATATAATTTCTCCTTGATACCGGGGCAGATTTGTCTCTAATTCCGCCGGCTCTAAAGGACACTTTTTTAACTGTAGACGACATTAAACTTTTCGCTGCAAATGGGACAAAAATTAATATATTTGGTGACAGATTACTTTTTCTTGATCTTGGTCTACAAAAGATATTTAAGCGGACTTTCTTGATAGCTGCTGTGCCGATTTTTTAAGACATTTTGGATTACTGGTTGATATAGAAGGGAAATGTTTAATTGATAAGAACACGAAGTTGGAAATATTTACGCAGGAGATTCCACCACTTTGTCTACTATAACTAACAGTTTGGCATGTTTTGAATTATTAAATAAATTTAAGGAAATTGCAGTACCTTCGAGTATGAAGCATAGTAGTACACACAATATTTTTCATCATATTGAAACGAAAAAGTTGGATACTGGCAAGAAAGAATTCGATTATACGTTAGAACAAGGGGTTTACAGGCTATCAAAAAGTTTTTGGGCGAGTCCTTTACATTTGTTTCGGAAAGATAATGGTAACTGCAGCCTTGTGGAGATTACAGGCGTCTTAATGCTGTGACGACTCCAGATCGGTATCAAATACCACATATACAAGATTTTAGTGCTTTACTTCATGGTAAGGCAGTTTTTAGTAAAATTGACTTAATTTGGGCTTATTATGAAATTGCTGTTCATCCTTCAGATGTTGAACAAACTGCGATAATTGCCCCTTTTGATTGGTATCATTTGGATTGTGTAATGCGGCTCAAACTTTTCAACGGTTTATTCTGAGGTTATTCGCGGTTTCGACTTCTGTTTTGCTTACATTGATGTTATTTTAGTAGAGTCTATGTCTTCAGAAGAGCATTTAGAACACTTAGAAATATTGTTTCAATGATTTCTTAATTTCTGAGTTATTATCAACACTGATAAAAGTAGATTTCTTGTCGAAGACAAACATATTTTGGAAGGCCGCCAATTCACATTGTATACCGAACATAAACCATCAATTTGTGCTTTTCAACAAAATCCAGAAAAGGTATTCCACGTCATTTGGACTATATCGATCAATTTACTACAGATATCAGATATGTTTCGGGTGTCAATAATGCCATTGCAGACGCATATTGTCGTCTTTGTTCCATTGCGGTACCATCTAATATTAATTATGAACTACTTAGTAGGAAACAATTGGAAGATCGAGAACTGCCTATTTTATTAAAAAATAAGCCTCTTATTTCGATACCCGAATGTAGTATTCCAATTTATTATTATATATCTGCTGGTGTCGCTCGCCCTTACGTATTACTTAACTTTAGAAAAGTTGTTTTCAATGCTGTACATAATTTGTCACATCCAAGTATTAGAACCACTTCCAAGTTAATTCGTAAGAAATTTATATCACCTTCCATTAATAAAGATTGTCCAAATTCGTCAAAATATTGTATTCAATGTCGAAAATCCTCTTCCAGAGGATTTTCTTATTGTTTCACTTGCATTGATAGGTTCACTAGATGGCCTGATGCTATTACTGTAACATATGAAGTTTGGCAACCTCACAAGGCAAGAATAAAGGTTGGTAACTATGTGATGTCGTAATGTGTGTAATTTGTTAGAAGAACAATAAATTCTTAAAATATAATAATATTGACCAGCGCATGTCTTATTTCGGTATTCCAACACAAATAACCACAGATCAGGGCCGTCAGTTTGAGTCGTCGTTATTCAAAGTTCTTTGTAATTTACTCGGTTGTACACATATACATACTACACAATATCATCACTATTCTAATAGTTTAATACAACGCTGACATCGTGCGCTTAAATCTGCTATCAAATGTCACGCTACATCGCATTGGGTGGGCATTTTACCGACTGTTCTGTTAGGATCGTGATCTTCCTTAGGGGAGGACATCGGTGCAACTCCGTCAGAGTTAATTTACGGTACAACTATTCGGTTATCCAGTGATTTTTTGTATTATCAAAGCAGAAAATTGATCCAACTTCATTTGTAGAAAACTTACGGAGTGCGACAATTAGACCTGTTCCAACGTGAGCACATGGAAAACATACCATATTTGTTTTTAAGGAACTGGCAAAAGTTTCTCACGATTATGTGTGTGTGTTAGTAGAACCCCGGCACCTTTGGCCGCCATCTTGGATTTTGACGTCACAAGACCGCCACGTGGGGGACGCGTTTTTCCCCCTTATTTTTATGTTTCTTTCGGAGGCCTTTTTCAACCCCTAATTATTTTTGTTTTACTCGTTCACGTGTAGGACATGTTTTTCACCCCTATTTTATGATCGCCCCGTGTAGGACGCATTTTTTCTACCCCTATGGTTTCTTTTCGATGGTCAACCCTAATTAGAGCTTTTTTTGACAGTAATTTTGTACTTGCTCACGTGAGGGGCATATGCAGGGGTTGGTCTTGGACTTGGGGTTGGTCTTGGACCTGGAGTTGGTCTTAGGGTTATTTATGAAATTTCAAATAAAATTAGATTACGTCACTCTTATTTCAGATTAGAAATTTTAAAGCGTTTAGTTGACATTGCTATTAATCTCAACTGATAAAAATCCATATAACGTGAAGTACATGTGTGTGTGTGCGTGTGTGTGCCTTTTGCCTTTTATTTCCATTATATCAGTTTGATATTCTTAAAAACATGTTAATTCAATTTAACTCTATGTTATTACTTTCCGGTCTTTTTAATGGGGTTTTTATAACAGTTAACGAACATGTTTCTATGGAACAATTTTGTGTGTATGTAATTGAACATGCAAATAAATCAGATATAATTTTCCGAATGTATAAGTAATGCCTGTTTAGAAAGAGAGAATCTGCCTATACATAAAGCATCATTGCATAAGGGTAGAAATTATTTATTATTTCACGTCATATTTAATTATACTTTAATGTATTCAGTTTTGAACTGTAATCTGGTTTACGCAAACTGTAAGACATAATTTCGGTTGATTGATTGAGATTGATTTGATCGAGCATGATTTGTTTGAGATTGATTAATTAATTAATTGATTTGTTTGTGTGTGTGAGAAAGAGCCGAAAGAGAGAGAGAGAGAGAGAGAGAGAGAGGGAGAAACCAGATAGAACAAGAGCGAGGTGTGCATTATCAACTTCTATTATGGAAAATGTTCATCAGTCTATACGCCACTAGATGGCACTAAAATCAATTTTAACCCAAAGGGGCCATGGCGCAGACCCTGTCTTACAAGGCTAGGGTCTCCTTATTAGAATACAATTTTGTATGACGGGGCGAAGGCCCGAGAACAAGTTGCGAGGCCTTACACGTGTCTTACAAGAACCTCCTTATTAGAAATACAACGTATAAATAAATAAATTTCTCGTATAGGTAAAGGATCATCCGAACGTAGCCAATAGCATATGACCATTTTAAAAAACAATAGGATCGATGATTTTAATAATAATATCTTATTAGGGTAATTATGCAATTTCCAACATTGTATGCGTGTGCGTTTGCCTAACTTCCAGGGCTTAAGCTCTTAATACTACCAAAAGGACCTTAATTGAGGTTAAAGCTGTCCATAAAAAATAACCCTAAGACCAACTCCAGGTCCAAGACCAACCCCAAGTCCAAGATCAACCCCTGCATATGCCACTCACATGAGCAAGTACAAAATTACTGTCAAAAAAATGCTCTAATTAGGGTTGACCATCGAAAGAAAACCATAGGGGTAGAAAAAAACGCGTCCTACACGGGGCGATCATAAAATAGTGGTGAAAAACATGTCCTACACGTGAACAAGTAAAACAAAAATAATTAGGGGTTGAAAAAAGCCTCTGAAAAGAAACCATAAAAAATAAGGGTGAAAAAACGCGGCCCCCACGTGGGCGGTCTTGTGACGTCAAAATCCAAGATGGTGGCCAAAGATGACGGGGTTCTACTTGTGTTTGTGGTGTTGTCATCATTGTAGCCTCAGTATCAGGATTCTTATAGAGTAAGTTAAAAGGCAAGGTAATGTGTTATTATTGATATGAATGGAAAATTGAAAACCATTTCTAAAGTCCGACTAATACCGAGATTTATAACACATTCTCCTACTGATCTGCAAATAATACCAGTCACTGCAAGGATTCCTAGTAAAGCAGAACGAATGAATCGCTCAGGACGACTTGTACGTCACAGAGATTGGATGGGGTTTATGACATTCCTAGGTTGGTGTTGATATAATGGTATTAATAAATATAATGTAGATATTATATATTTATTCCCTAATACAAGTTTTATTTACATTTGTATCTTCAATCTCAAAAACAGCATTAAAACTAATTTAATATCCAGTGAATGTTAGAAAAATTTTATTTCCAATACATGATTCAAGCTAATTTGTTGATGTGCCTCTTCTTAACAAAACTTTGTATTTCTTACCGAATCTCAGCCACATTACACAGGCACTCATACTACGTTGTTTTAGGTTAGAAAGTGGCTGACGACGGGAATTAAAAATTCATCTAAATGACATAGTTATGGTAGTCCTATTCTAGTGAATTCAATGTCTCAGTGGTTGACTTCTGGCAGTGGCTGGACTTTACATACATTGACCCGACGTCGAATAATCTTTTTACTATAATATTGATGCAGAGTGGAGCTGGTATTTCCCAATTCAACGAAACCTTGTGTAACAGATAACAATCTCTTTAATAGGTTAGGTAATATGAAGTTGTAACTTATCCAGCCAATTAAATACAAAGTTAAATCGTATGTGGGCCAAATTCTTAATTTATCATGGCGAAGGCATTAAAAACCAGTAACGTGAAACCAAGACAGACGTGCACATAAATAAAACAACACAAATACAATGTAAAAAATTGAAATTATAGATACCTCTTTTACATCTCTAGAAACGGATCTAGAAATGCAAATGAAGACGAGAGACATAAAATTTGTACATGCCACCTATTACATTACCAAAAAACATTCGTCAATGTCAAATGAGTATACACAGACTGCCATTTTTTTAAGATGATCTTTGACACTCACTTTCATTGTATAAATTATCAGCAAAAGTTTTCATATTCGTATTAAATCAAGTGTGCCTTTTTTTGGTAGGTTAAACAATCAAAACTGAAGATGGATGGAAGGCACCGGATGCCATATGTTGTTTATCGACATGTGATCTGCTTTTGGTCGGTGTGTGTGTGTGTGTGTAATATTTGCTCAGCTCTTGGTTATTATCGAGATGTAACCTTGAATTATAATTCAAGTTTTTTATCGATTAATTATAAGAATTTTCGACAGTTGAGATTGTGGTATTAATTTAATGTTCGAACTACATAAATTAATCTCTTACCATTTATAGGTGTGTTGACCCGCTCGATTTTTAACTGGTACCGTTAATTCTTAATTATTTCTTCAATTCAAACTTCTATTTGTATACAACCGGTTGGGAGTACAAATAACAGCTTGTACTCACATCGTAAATTTTTTTAAAAGTATTTCGTTTAGTAGATTTCCAATCAAGTTATAAAATTTTTGTGATAAAGTTCACATTTAAAACTAGTTTGTTCATTATCTTGGAAGCGTTAAGCATTTTATTGCAAATAAATTTTTATATTTGAAATTCTCATACGATATCAAGAGTGCAAAGTGGTAGTTTGCGCTCGAGAAATACGACTGACGTCGATAAATGTTGCTTTTTATAAAATTACTTAAAACAGTAACGTTTCTGAAATTCTGGATGATCTTAGCTCAATACGGTAACGTTACCCCAACGCGTCGAGACATTGATATTTAGAGAGTAAAAATCAAGTCATTTCCTAAAAAAATTAAAAAAATCGGGCTTTGTATTACTTATCTTTTACTACCTCTACTGTTGCATAAATTAGAGTTAGAAAGTCATAAAAACTTAAGGTAATACAACAATAAAATTTTTACGTAGGACAAAAAAATTAAACTTTTTTTGCTTAGAAATGACCATTAATAAATAAAACATGACAAAAAAATAGTGTTGCGTCACTTCCTCTTTCAAGTAAATTGCATTGCTTTGTTACAAGAACGCGTCAAGAATGTAGTGCCAAGTACGTAACAAGTTCAAGGCTGAGGCTAATAGGTTAATAAATTTTCGGTTAGCCTAATTAACCAGCTATCAGAACTAATCGCGATTAAACAGTTAACTGCGATTATCCGGTTAATCGCGTTACCCGATCATCACTGGCAGTGTAGTTCCAGTATACAGTATAGAGTTTAAGCGATAAAGTATAGAGTATTAAATGTAGAGTATAGAGTATAGATTGTAGAGTATAGAGTATAGCCAAAATGCCAATACTCCAGTTTTTCTTCGTCTACGTAATGACGCCTGATAAGGTAAGGGAACAATCACCTAAGTCGTTACGTTCAAATCTAAATCCGAGAAAACACAACCAGGCTATTTGATTTTAGAATTCGACAAGGACGTACCTATACAAATACTTGATACTTAACCCTTTAGATTCTTTGATTCTTACACGGCGTACTTTATACCAGGCTGGAATATAGCCCCCACTTTCAACTCCGACGATGACGTCGGTAGGTCGATTTCTGCACGAAAAGTATTGAGTAACGGACAGAATTCCTTGTTGTTAATCAAATTTTAACGACTAAAAACCAAAAGTCTGGTCTAAAATGATCGGATATTACATTTTTTTAATAACAGTCCATACGTCCTTTATGGCCTTTAAGCCCTTTACGGCCTTGACGGCCTTTACTTTATTTACGACTTTTACGGCCTTTACGCTCTTTACGTCCTTTACGTCCTTTGCGTCCTTTACGTCCTTTACGTCCTTTACGTCTTTTATATTCTTTAGATCCTTTAGATTTTTTAGTTTCTTTTTTATATGCCTTAGCCAGGGTAACGATTAAACATCTAAATTCTATACGCTTGTCAGTCTCGGTAGCCCCAGATAATCCTTTTTTACTAGACTTCTTATAATTATTGTGCTTTTCAGATTTTTCTTCACATTTTTTTTCACTTCTTGCACTCTGTGACTGTTTTGGTTTTACATTGCACGTGTTTTCAACTTTTTCTATTCTGTTTTTTAGTCTACTCATTTGATGCCTTAGATTTTGGACTTTTTAAACTCGAAATGTTTTTAATGTTTTAATGTGTCTCGACTAGTTAGAAAAATGATCTGTTTCGCGCTTTTTTTAACGGTTATCAGAAACTTACTGATAAGGTGAATTAACCTGAATTATCATATTATAACTTTGGTATTCTAGTAAGTGTAGTTTATTTACTCATTTTATACTTTTTAAGTAAGTGTACTGTAACGTCCCCCAGGTACCCTATCTCGAAAAGCGTAATTTGAACTTATTTTCAATAATGCAAATTCAAGAATAAAACAAACGGTAAGTGATTTATCTTGACTTGCCTGACAATAATGTTACTATTACTCAAATTAATTGCCTGCCTTACTTTGACTTTCCTGGCAATAATTAGAACATTAGAATTTATTTACAAGTCTGATATTTAACTACGCGCAAACCTCAAATCTGATCAAATGAAGTGGCCGTCTAGTGGTAGGTACGTGCTATCTGAATTAGATAGGCTGGATGAGGTGTGTGTTGCATTATGAGGGGCAGGTAAAAAAAATGAAACTACTCAAATTAAAATCAACGAGCTTTGCTCTCGTTAATATACTATTGTGGAAAGAACCACCAATAAAACCCACTTTATTCATAAATAAGCAATTGCACAGGCACATTAATAAATCAAATAATACAAAAAAAAACAAAGAAAGTGTTAAATATATAACAAAACACCATTAAATCAGGTTAAAGTGCGTAAAAAATTATAACATTAAGACAAAGTGAATAAAAAGCAGTTTAGTTACACAGAAACACAATAAAAAAAAACAGATGTAGTCACTTGCACAATTGGGTCATAAATAATCAAAATAAAAAGCATAATAAAAATCATAATAATAAACGTGTGCCCTTTAAAACCAATCATGGCGGACTTTAAGTAAATTAGCACATAAAACAATAAAGCAAATTACGATACCTATAAAATACAACAACAGTAAAATTGCACAGGTCATAATAAGGCAAAAAGGACAAAAGAAAATAGACAAGGAATTTACGTAAATTGTTTAGACTAAAGCAAATACATATGAAAATTACATATATATATAATATATATATATATATAATATAATATATATATATATATATATATATATATATATATATATATATATATATATATATATAAAGAGAAATTAGTTCTCAGGCAAACAATTTTACTTAAACAAACTAACAAACTCATTAAAACAAAGCCTTACATGGGTAAGTTATAAATAGGTCCTAACATCGTGAGTGCGTTAGAAAAATCAGTGCTCCTTTCTCAGGTTGCACATTCATCTCTACAACAAATAAAAACAATAAAATAAAATTCGAGGTGTTTAATGGCCTGGCCGAGTGTGTACCTACTTGGCAATTACCTTTACAATTAGTAACCAAAGTGGTATCATGCCACCTCTACACAAATATAAATATAAACAACAAACAGCAATGCTAATTCACACAAATACCAGAGTAAGAGACCCCTGTACTGTCTTTTATTTTAGCGAATTTCCGCTTGCTGAGCCATCGTGCGAATGAGATACCTTCGCAAGGCAATGTTTGATTCTTTTAATACGTTACATAGGTTGGTAAAGTGATTGTCTGCGAGCTTCCATTTATATAAAAATACCTACTTACACTAGAGTAAATATTCCTTTAATTGATCACAGACACAAATCGTTAACATACGGGGTTTTAACTTCAAAAAAGGGTGATCGCTATTTATAGGTTAATATTTGAAAAACACATTACAACTAACCGCCGAAAGAAAAGGCAACTTAGTGTTGGTGAATTCAAAAGAAAATGTACACACACAATATTTTAAAGACAAACTGTTTACAATGAAGGTATTTAATTAACTTCAAATCGATCTGGCTCGATTGACACTCTAACTGTAACTAACTTTCCTCGATTTCAAACCTAACTATCTTTACTCCCGCAATCAACATTTTCAAAAGTAATATAAAACAAGCAACATTAATTTACGTTGGAACAGATTCATATTATTATTGCACAACATTTCAATTTTAAAATATGCATACGTCCGTCACAAACCCTACATTTACGTCTCGTTTCAACGTACCAAACAAAGATATGTTTTGATCGGTCTGTACCGCACAATTACTTATTAAACTAGTGACATTTTTACATTAAGAATCGGCGCATTACAAATTACAATGATTCGTTACGTCCTTCAGTAAAGCAGTTTTAAGCGTACACCTGCTACCACAAACATGTGTTTCTCAAGCTCAACTAGCTATGGTAAAATTAAAATTTTTATGTAATTTCGAATGCAAATTAGCC
The DNA here is from genome assembly GCA_036346205.1 of Vesta saturnalis. Classification (NCBI taxonomy): domain Eukaryota; kingdom Metazoa; phylum Arthropoda; class Insecta; order Coleoptera; family Lampyridae; genus Vesta; species Vesta saturnalis. The sequence continues at coordinate 2,330,782 of JARFJB010002450.1, forward strand.
ATTTGAATATGTTAATAATTTTTGTTCAACAAATAGAATGTTAAATGTAACGGGTGCCCAAGAATTTTCAAATTTCGTGTTATGTTATATGATGATTTATAGTTATATAGAATTTAAAGAATAAGAAATGATTGTTTTTTGTTTATTATTGATCCGCGGTGAACTTCAAAAGAATATAGTTGGTGAACAAGCAAATACCGTTCCAGGGTCAGAAAATTACCTGCAACCTTTTGCTTTTCTTTTTTTGTACCATGTGGCTGTCACAACCTAAGCTTGGTACTAAGCGATGCCGCAAAAACCTCAGTACCAACCCTTTTTGGAACAATTCAACGATTGTTTGGATTTTTTTATCACATCAACAAAACGTTGGAGCAAATTGTTAGAGAATCTGTCATAATCATATGAGGCGTCATCAGTATTTGGCCTTCTCTCACATTGAAAGAACTTAGTGTAACTCGCTGGGAAGCATTGATTGCATGGTATGATGTCCTGTTTCAAATAAACATTGCTAGTAAGATATTCCAATCAAAGATCGTCAACTTACCTCAAGCTGTCGCGATTTTGAAGTCAGTTGAGGACTTTTTTATGGACTTTCGCAAAAATGGAGTTGTTAGTTGTTTAGTGAAAGCCAAAGAGTTGGCTGAAGATTTAGAAGTCGAAGGAAAATTCAAAACAACCCGGATTAGAAGGAAAAAGAGGCAGTTTGACTACGAATCTAATGAAGTAGCACCGATTGACTCCCAAGAGCGTTTTGAAGTTGAATTTTTTATACCACTTGTTGAAACTGTCCAAATAGCTGTGCAAGAGATGTTCGAACAGCTTTAGGCCAAAATGTTAAAAGTTGAGTTTCTTTTTAAACTTGATGAATTGCCCAAGAGAGAATACTTATTAATTAAATGCAAATACCTAGAAGATCTCCGGAGCTGATTTCTATCAAGGACCTCATCCAAATAAAGGTTCGTTTTACTTTTACGTTTTAGCTATTCAGAATTTATCATCTTGATTTATTGTTTTGTCAGTTAATTCATAATTCAAACAAAATTATTTTTCAAAGTTTTTTAATTTCCAAAAGTAAAAAAGCAGTCTCTTAATTCCTTTTTGTTTGATTTTAGCCGGGAAAACGCCTCTGAACGTGCTGAACTTTCTATTGGAACCTGGATCTGCAGGCGCTTATGTAAATGTGTGGTTTGCTTTGCGAATACTTCTGACAATACCAATGTCGGTAACGCCGGCGGAGCAAAATTTTTAAAATTAAAATTAAAACACCAAGGTCTACTCTTTCGCAAGAAGGTCTCAACAACCTTGCGATTTTGTCCATTGAAAATGGTATTTCATCGTCATTAGGTTATGATCTAATAAAACATTTTCGGCTGCTAAAGCTAAAGTTAAGTGTATAATACACCGTATTTTAATTACTCGTATTTTTTCTGTAAATGTTTTCTTGATTTTGGCATACTACTATCAATTTATACTGATATTGATGTACCTTTATGAGAAAAGTGAATACCAAAGTTTATATTTTTGAATCTTTTGTTGTAGTAAAAACTGTGTTTCTATCTGTCAAAACAATAAACTGAGTAAGAGAATTTGTTAGAGCTTGCTCTTTACACAAGTACAGGTTGTCCCATTTTCGTTTGTTTTACTGCGTATCTCGCTTATTTCTTAGGTTAGAACCTTGCGGTTTTCGCGACACCGTGCTATTTTTAATGAAACCAAAGATGCATAATCTAATTTGCCATAGCCTTCTTAGTTTGTGTGCTACATGGTGATTTTGGAAAATTGCATTTTCAGTCATCCTCTGTAACTCTGTTATTGTCAGACATATTAAAAAATAAAACTGATATTTGTAGATTTTTACGTAGAATCCAGTGGCGTACTCAGATTTTGTTTAGAGGTCACAATTTTTGAGGTATTGACATAACCTATTTTTTTATGGGACACCCTATATATTTTTTAAATCTTTTCCCTTCAAGAGATTTTCAAAAATATGGCATAGTCTATATTTATTTTTATAACTAACGTGACAAAATGATTTTTTTCTATAATTTACATTGATAATAGTGGATAGCCGTGGGTAACCATGGTAACGCAAAAACAAAATAATTAACGTTCTGCCATTACTTAGGTATTTGATTTTGAAGTTTCTGCTTCTCTCAAATTATTCCTGGTTACATTTTCCAAATTTAGTGCTGATATTTATTGTTATTCGTTGTTTTTGTTTATTGTATCGTTCTTGTTCTTGTTGTTGTTTAATTATTTTTAATAGGCTCGAAACCAAAAATTTGAAAACTTTGAGAAATATGATATGAATACCTCATATTATCTAATGAAAACGCAGATCAGGCCTTAGAACTCTATCTGAACAGGTCAGTTAATCTTTACCTTTGAATTTGTATTTATTTTATATACCTATTTTGTCATATAGATATCCCGAAAGAAGATAACCCGACAGAAGAATATTTCAAAAATTAAAATTTAATCTTTGCCAACATGGATGTTTTGACAAATCTCGACCCCGAGTTTACAACAAAGAGAACGAGGAATCAGAGATCAACGTTTTAGCAGTTGTTCAAGCCACTCCTGAAACCTCGTGCAGTAAAATAGATGAAGAGACCGGTGTGTCTAAAACAACAGTGCAAAGGATTTAAAAAAAACATAAATTCAAACCCTACAAGTATAAACTTGTTCATAATCTGCACCCTGGTGATGCTGAACGTAGATCGGAGTTCTGCAATTGGTTTATAAATATGAAAACTTAGGACAATAATTTTGAAAAAAAAAAAATAATTTGGTCAGACGAGGCACATTTCACAAGTTCGGGAATTCTTAATAGACATAACTCGCGGTTTTGGAGTCAAGAAAACACCCACGTGATTTTTCCTAGAGAGCGTCAAAGCAGGTTCGGATTTAATGTCTCTTGCTTTATTTTTAACCGAAAAATAGTTTACAAGATTTATGAAGGAAACCTAAACTCTAATGGGTACTTACAAATTCTACAAGAAAAAACTATGAACATTTTAGAAGATATTCCACTGGCTCAACTGAACGATATATTCTTCAAGCAGGATGGGGCTCCAGCCCACAATGCTATAATAATGCAAAACTGGCTAAATGAATGTTTCCCCAGGAGATGGATTGGAACAAATGGAGCTGTTCGATGGCCATCACAATCACCGGATCTCTCAGTTTTGAATTTTTTTGTATAATAAAATTTATTCAAGGCAATATGCCAACATGCAACAATTAAAAATTGCAACGGAAATGCTTTTGCAGAATTACGAAGACAATCATTTATTTTGGAAAATGCTATTAAAAGAATTTATAAACTTTGTGAAACTTGTAGGAGACATAATGGTCTGCAATTTGAACAATATTTGTGATTAATTAATTATTTTGTTTTTTATCAATGTAAATTATAGAAAAAAAGAATTTTGTCACGTTATTTATAAAAATAAATATAGACTATGCTATATTTCTGAAAAGATCTTGGCAAGGGGAAAAAGATTTAAAAAAAATATATAGGGTGTCCCATTAAAAAAAAGCAGGTTATGTCAATATCTCAAAAACTGTGACCTCTAAAGAAAATATGAGTATCGCCACTGGATTCTACGTAAAAAAATCTACAAATATCAGTTTTTATTTTTTTAATATGTCTGACAGTAACAGAGTTACAGGGGATGACTGAAAATGCAATTTTTCCAAAATCACCCTGTAGCACAAAAACTAAGATGGCTATGGCAAATTTGATTATTGCATATTTGGTTTCATTAAAAAATAGCACGGTGTCCCGAAAACCGCAAGGTTCTAACCTAAAAAATAAGCGAGATACCCCGTAAAACATACGAAAATGGGGCAATCTGTACAGTATAGGGTGGTTTTTTTCGTTATTATTATAGGGTATAGGCTAAACGGTAAGAGATACAAAAAAACTAAGATACGTGTCCCGTTCTCTTTTTTAGTGTTTAGTTTAATGGTGCAATCGGATCTACGCTAACTAAATTGGTTTCGAAGATACAGAGTGATTCTCAAAATCTGCCGGTTTTTATTATCTCTTATGACTCGGTTATTTATGGAGATAAAAAAAGCTTTGGATGCGAAAGTTTTATGACTTTTTACGTTGAATCCAGTGGCGTTCTTAAAAAAAATATAGATGTTTTATTTTTTGAGATATTATCAAAAGTAGCATTTTCTTAAATGGGACACCCTGTATCTGATAATCTCAAAAAATTGCATTTTTTCTTGAGATTGCAACAATATATAACACTTAATATTTTGCATTGTCCTAAATAGCTAAAATACTAAAAAAACATTTTTTTTTAGTTGGCCATGGATTTAATCAATTCTATTCTATTCTATTATTTTATAATAGGCATAATAAAATTGAAGATAATAACAATAATAAAACATTAATAAACTAAAACAACAATTACAAAAAACAAGAAAAGATTTATAACAACTCAACACTAATTATTTCAAATACTTATATATAACAATTAGCATAGGTGGTTAATCACAATAGGTGCTCAAATTGTCTTCCATTTTGCTCGATGCATTTTTGGGCTCTGCTTGTAACTGAACGAGTGGCGTTATAGATTTGAATATTTGGCACTCTTCCAATGCAATTAATAAAATTTGCTCTGAGTTCTTCTACAGTATTACTTGGTTTTATAGACTTCATTTTGATAGATCCCCAAAATAAAAGTCGAGTGGCGTCAGGTCGGGGGAACGCGGAGGCCATCTGTTTGGTCCATATGTACCAAGCCAATTTTCGCCAAAATTGACATTTAGTAAGTCCCTTACCATGTGGCTATTATGTGCTGGAGCACCGTCTTGTTGTAAATAAACATTATTTCTTACAGCTAATGGCATGTTATCCAACTCCATTATTACACATTCTTCAAAAATTTGGATGTATCCTTGATCATTCAAATTTTCATTAAAAATTCTGTAGTTAAGGACTCTGTTTTGATATAGCGCCACCCATACATGGAACCCAAACCGTCCTTGTTGTATCCTGGCGACCGTCTGATGAGGATTTATGTTTGACCAATATCGATTGTTATGTCGATTAAAAATTCCTTCGCTAGATATGAAAGCCTCGTCGGTCCATATTATATTTTGAAAAAAATTGGGATTCCGATTAATCTGCTGCAAATACCAATGACAAAATGTTAAACGCCGCTCTTCATCTCTAGGATGTAAGTTATGAATCTTTCTTATTTTATATGGTTTATACTTATGCTTTCTTAACGTTTTTAAAACTTTAGATTTACTTGTGCCAATATCTTTCCCAATAATACGGCTAGATATCGTGGGATCAGCAGCAACACAAGCTAATGTATTTATTTCATCTCTTGTTCTATTTGCCTTATTGTAAATCTTACTTCTTGGTTTTCCAAATGATCCATACTCACATAAATTGTGATAAAATCTTTCAAATATTTGTTGTTCTGGCTGTCGTCGTTCCGGATAACGCTCAAAGTATAAGTCTAGAGCTGCATCTTTATTTTTATTACTCTCAATGTAGCACTCAATCATATTTAATTTTTCATAATTTTGAAAATTATTCATTTTAATCACCTTTTTTAAAAAATATAATCGGAAACGAAATAAGAATACCAATACATAATTGTTACTGAATTTTATGAAATGTAAACAAACAAAAACAATTGCTTAAAACATTCAATTAATGGCCAACTAAAAAAAAATGTTTTTTTAGTATTTTAGCTATTTAGGACAATGCAAAATATTAAGTGTTATATATTGTTGCAATCTCAAGAAAAAATGCAATTTTTTGAGATTATCAGATACAGGGTGTCCTATTTAAGAAAATGCTACTTTTGATAATATCTCAAAAAATAAAACATCTATATTTTTTTTAAGAACGCCACTGGATTTATCGTAAAAAGTCATAAAACTTTCGTATCCAAAGCTTTTTTTTATCTCCATCAATAACTGAGTCATAAGAGATAATAAAAACCGGCAGATTTTGAGAATCACTCTGTATCTTCGAAACCAATTTAGTTAGCGTAGATCCGATTGCGCCATTAAACTAAACCATTGAGTAATGTACTCAATGACTAAACACTAAAAAGAGAACGGGACACGTATCTTAGTTTTTTTGTATCTCTTACCGTTTAGCCTATACCGTATAATATTAACGAAAAAAAAACACCCTGTACAGAAAGCGTATTGAAGTTAATTTGAAAAAGTCGGTTAAAAGAATTAGTATTAGAAGAAGCCATTAAAAAAATAAAAATAATGAAAAGGTACTAAATACTTTAATATTTACTATTTATTATTTTTACTTTTTGGTTTTTAAAATGGCAACTTCAGTTATTAAGTTCAGACAAATTTCGGTTATAGAGTATCCATACCATTTTTTGGAGGGTTTTCTATTCCTATTTTCATTGTAAGGGGCGCCAAGACTCATTCTTGCACACACAGCATTTTGCTGTTAGGCCGGCACTGGTTACCTACATTCTCACATTTCTTACATAAAAATACCTAAAATAAGATATTTTGAAAACATTATCAAATTACGACATATTATCAAGACATTAAAAAAAAATCCACTAATTATTTTTTCTATCGTGGTAACAGTGGCGATTTGACAAACTTTTATTACAATAATAAAATTTTCGCGGTACGCTACCTACACAGTACCCGAAGTAACTAAGGAAATTTAAAATACAGAAAGAAATAGTGTTGTATAGTTTAATTACTCCACATTGATATTATTTACTTTTATCCAACCATATTGAAGAATCGATTTTTTTATAAAAGACGTCTATAATGAAATACAGAATAATGTAGTCTTTCCAGTCGTTGATTTCTCCAACATACCACACAATTTCCGATCCGTCACCCACCATTAAACGTTGTACATATCTTTATATCATTTTAACTAATTTAGTAAATTATTATAAATTTAATTTTGTTACTTCTGATAGAAATATTTCAGGTTATAACTTATAAGTGAGATTTATATACTTATCGTTTATCGTAATAAACGTTTGAATGACATGATTGATTTCCAATGAACTTGATTTATTGTCAAAATTATTTACAATTTTTGATTATGATGATGATTAATCTTATTAGAAACGATGCCGGAATAGAATTGGAATCCTGTAGTTATAGTTCAATTAATCATTACTTAGGATGTCGTGTTTTTTAAAGACTTTAAGAATTAAAAATTAAGTTAATCATTTTTAATCTTTGTTCATTTATTTATTTGATTACCATTAGTCGTTGATGTTGTGGTTTATTATGGTAGAAAGTTTTTAATGGTATAACGCCTTTGATAATGAATACAAAGTGTTACATCAAAAAATCAGCTCCCTTAATAAAATACAGTGCACGTACAAATTGTATATAATAATCGTATTAAAAGAGTTTCTTTGAATAAGCCAGGGCATCTGTGTATACGTGTACGTGAATGCTTATAAATCATCTCACATAAGCTTTTCATAATTCTCTTTGAGCACCTGTGTGAGTTCTATCACAATGTCAGACATGTCCAGTAAATTCTTATACTGACAGTGCCATAAAAGATTACGGTTCCAAAAGAAGGAAGGCTTGCTTCTTTAAACTAATACACAGAGCCTACCACTATATTATCTACTTATAAAACGGAGGAGATTTAGTTTGGAGATTAAATGTACCCGCATATCCTTATTGTGTTAAGTTCAAGTATTTTGAATGTGTGGAAGATTAGATTTAAAGAGAATAATGCGTGTTTGTGAATATTAATCGTGTCTTATTGAATAAGTTATTTTTTATTAATTTACAATGAAAAGCAATATGAAGCTTTACTATAGCATTACGCCAGAAGTAAGAAACTCGCTTTCTATTTTTCTGTACTACACTTTATAGGGGTGTGACGCGCATAACTTTGCGTTGAACATTTTTCTAGCTTTTCACTCTGTGGTCAAGTTTTCCACACATTTTTTTAAATCAATAAATACGTGCTGTTTCATTACTTATCCATTTATACCATTTTTATCAACGCTTAGCGTGAAAAATTCATTTTAATTATAATGGTTTGAGGCTACAAGTATCAAATTTCTTTTGACAAAGTCAAAGTTGACATATTGCCATCATAAAGCACCTAACCTACTTGGAAATTGCGTTGTTTTAAGAGAAAATTGCTTAAAATGCAGTTTTCTAACTCTATCAGCTTAGATGTTTACATTTGACCATACAAACTTAATATCGTTGAAAAGATTGTCAAAAAAGCTATTGATTAGTGCCATAATAAAGACGGCATGCCGTTTAAAAAAAATTAGTTATTGACCTTTTTACATTGTCATATTTGAAAAACCGCAGAGAGCGTTGAAAAACACTAAAACAATTGCTTGGCCATTTAAAACGCTTCCATAAAGTTTAGAAAATTGAGCAAAAAGAGTTTATGAACTTATCTTTAATAGTTTAGAAAAAATAATTTTTTAAATAAGTCCCTACATCTACGAATTTTGAAGTAAAAATTGAAAAATCTCAAAAAGTATGACAGATAAAGTATTACTGATCTTAATAAATTTAACACATAAGTTAGTGTAGAATACAATAAAACAATTAAAAAAAAAATTTCAGTTTTTAGAATATTGAGTCACCCTGTACACAAAAAAAGTTATTTTTAGCTTTTGCTAAATAAAAGTAGCTGTTATTAAAAAAAATTAACGTTTATATCTCAACTAGTAAAAAAGTTGTAGGGCTTTTTCGGACCTCTTGGGTCACTCGGTGTTGTGTGTGCTGCTGCTTATGTACCCTACTGCTTTCACTCACTGCTTTCACTGCTTTTACTGCTTTCACTGCTTTCACAGCTTTCACTGCTTTCACTGCTTTCACTGCTTTCACTGCTTTCGCTGCTTTCACTACCTTCACTGATTTCACTGCTTTCGCTGCTTTCACTACCTTCACTGATTTCACTGTTTGCTTTCCTGTTTTCACTTCTACTTTTGTTGATTCTCTTTTAGGTGTTGAGGATTTTAGTTGCAAAAGTTTTTGCGTCCTCAAATTTAAGCATCGAGCACTGTACAGCTAGAATTATCAGAGAAGCCATAGAGATTGAGAAACGCCCACATAATATCAACACAAGAGACGATGCTTTGAGACTACCATCAATATGGAAAACATCATTAATCCCTAGACAACTAAAAATCCACAACACCTAAAACAGAATCAACAAAAGTAGAAGTGAAAACATTGAAGCACACAGTGAAATCAGTGAAGGTAGTGAAAACCGTGAAAGCAATATGGTACATAAGCAGCAGCACACACAACAGGAAGTTAGTTCAGTTCGAATAATTCTAAGCAGGAGCAGACAGTTACCAACCTGAGGATGGCAAATGAGACTATGCCGAAACGTCGTTTTGCAACAAACGGTCTTTTGGAGACCAGAAGAGCTACGCAGATCAACACCCGAGAAACTAGAAGTACATACAGCAGCCGCATAATAATTTATTTATTGCCCAACACAATAAATGTGATTGATATGGGGTTATTCAAAGGTAAGGGACTTCTGAAGGCCGCTATAACTTAAAAAATGGCAATAGGCAGTTAAAACATTATGTTTCTAAAGTAAAGGGAGTTTTTATTTATAGTTTTGTTTTATAATCTTCCAAACCTCAATTTTCTGGCTTTTTAATCTCTAAATAAATTACTCTTTGCTCTTTATAATGGACTAGACAGGCAGGCTAGGATAACAATAAAAAATTAGGGCTGTATCTGCTCATCATACAGTTAGCACAGCCAATACACAAGTACCGTAAAACAGGCTGAATCGGGACGATTTTCAAGGTATTTTATTAATAACTTTTTAAGAAGTGAATATACGCTGGTGATATTTTGCTTCACTTGCCTACACACGTTAAGCTATCTATGGTTGGTAATGATTTTTGTATTATTATTACTTTTCCTTCGCCACTCAATGGGGCGAATTGGGACAGAAAACAAATTTTTGAAACTGTTAGTTCACATAGATTACGTCAAAAAGCTAAAAAAACCTGAAAATAAGAAAAATAAATGAAAGTTTATTGTAGAAATATAAAAAATAACATTGTTCACTTTCATAATGATCTAACGCGTGTGAAGTTAGCACCCTTGCAAAGAGTTCCAATAGTTCTGATTAGACTTCTAGCTTCCTTTTAAAGAGTTGAACAGTAAATATAATCTAAATAAGCTAACCGCAAACAAAAGAATATCGCGTATAGTAAGCAATCTAAGCAGTAGAAAGCAACTAAATAACCCGAAAAGCCCTTGTAGCCCATCGGATCTCAGGTGTTAAAAAATCGCTATGGAATGCAGAAAAGGGCCAATGAGTCTAAATAGTCAATGCTCCAAAAAGTCTACAGCGAGTATATTTGTCTCATCGAATCTGGAAGGCTACAAAATTTTAAAGGCTTAAAACGCTGCAAGTTACTAAGGTTCTAACAAATCTGAAGCCACTGTAGAGTTTAAGGAATCTAACAATTTCAAAAGGCCTTGAAGTCCAAACAGCTGACTGGATCTAAATATTGTACAGTTTACAGAATTTAAATTTTGTATATAGTAAAGATAATAACCAGCTTAACAATTCAAGAGTCTACCGCGTGTAAGCGGCAGTCTAAAGACTGTAGAGAAATAGAAAATAAAGCCGTATGAAAAGGCTAAGGAGACTGTACAGCCTGAAGAGATGAGTAGGTAGTTGAAAATTAGTATGAGTGTTTTGAAAAACGTAAAAAATAAATCAGAAAAAGTCGATAAATAGTTTAAACTCTTCGTGTTAAGAAAGTCAAAAGTGTCTACAGTCTATGGAATATATAGTCTAATGGGTGCAAAGATTTTACTGGTTCCGAAAGGTGAGAAGTATCCATTCAAAAGAATCTACCTCACATAGTAAACAATTTAAACATCTGGACGAACCCACCTAGGAAGTAACCTGAGGATTTCCAAAAAATCTACAACTACTATAGAGTTTAAGGGGTCTAACCAGTACAAACGGTGAACAGACCCGAAAATATCTAAAGAGTCGAGTCAAAGAGTTTCAATTCATGTAACAGCTGATTCAGTCTAAAGAATAGGTATACAGTTAAAAGGGTTTCAGTACTCTAACCAGTTAAAAGAATTAAATCAATCTAACTATTTAATAGAATTTACACGATGTAAAATTAAACATTTCAAAAGGTTTAGAGCGATTGCAGTATGAAAAGTTTAAGTGGCCTGAAGGAGTACACGGTACGGTATCTAACAAGTACACACTTCGAATAGTCGAAATAATAGACAGGCTACAAAAAATTTGAAGAGGGTCTCTGGCATATAAAAAGTTCAACATACCCAAAAATGTAAAAGTCTAATAAAACAATCTAGAAAGTCAAGTAACTCTACTCAGTGTAAACAATGATGTGTCTACTGTGTATTAAAATTAAAGTGAACATTTGTAGAGTTTTGAGCGTTTAAATAATAAACAATATGAGAAATGTAAGGTGTCGGTATAGGCACAGTACCTAACGAACCTCCAGGATTAATACAGTGAAGTATCTAATGAGCCTAATAACATATAGAGTCTAAAAGACTCTCCCGACCCTACCGGATAAACCAACTAAAGAGTTAGACAGATTATGAAGGGCCAACAAGTATAAACGGCTCACCGCGTTTAAGGAATTAGAAACAGTTTAAAGGGCAAACAAGATTTAAGAGCTTAATAAATTAAAGAGCCTCAACAGTAGTTATTCATAGATGGAGTAGAAAGTCTAAGGAATGTAGAGAAACAAAATAAGTCCTAAAACTCAACGGTGGAAGCAACCAAAGGATCTAAAACTCTCTAGATTGTTCAGAAATAAAAAGCTGACGAGGCTACCGTCTAAATTGTTCATTGTCCAACGAGTCTACTAGAAAGCTTAAGAATTGATAGTGTTCAAAGTCTTTAAAGATACACGGAGTTTATACAGTCTTATATAAGATTGTAATAAGGCAAAATAAATAATAAACCCACAGAGTTAGCAGAGTTTAAAAAGTCTAAGAACCTACAGTGTATAAATGTTCACGTAAACAGTAACACCAGACAAAGAACCAGACAGCATAACAGTTCTATACTTAAAGTAACACCATGCAGATGGCGTTGAATGGGTTGAAAAGAACCAAAAGGCAAAAATTGCTTGAACATGTAGTCTAGAGAACGTAAAAAGTAAATATATACAGTTCAAGCTGTCAAAAGAGTCTGAAGGGTCTAAAATTTGGGTTTTGGAGTCTACAGAAATTAATAGGTTTATAGTCGAAATAGTTTCAAAGTAAAAAGACTACTAAAAGTGAAAGGGCAACAGCACCTAAAGAGTCTAAGTAGTCTGTGATATTAATCAGTAATGAAAGTTGATGGACTCCAAAAGGTATAAAGAGGATATAAACTTATACATTTCTTCAAGATCAGAAAGAACACGTTCTCTCTAAAAATGTGCACCCAGTTCAGTTTACTCTGTATGTTTTTCAAATGTCACCGTAAAAAAAGTCGAACGAGACCAAATATCCTACGATTAGGTAGTCTAAAGAAGTCTAAGGCGACAAAAGATCTACAGGGTAAACACTAAATCCGAAAAAGTTAAAACAATTTAAATCAGCTGTAATATCTAAGGAGAACCTAGCCTAATAAATCCAAGTGTGTTTACAAAGTCTAAGGAACAAGTTTACACTATCATAGGATTATAAATAATACAGATACTCAAAAAATTCTGCCATGTATTGAAGTAAGTAAGCTTAAGGGTTAATGGCATTTGACACATAAACACCCTAAAAGTTTAAGGACTCTAAACACTGCAGGGTGTAAATAAACGGCTTAAAGAGTTTACTAAGGCGTCGAAAGGGTTTAAAAGAAGCAAACAGTAAATGGTCTAAGGAGTTTAAGAAAAATGTGTAATAAAGTCTACAGGCTGTATTGTCTGACATCTAAAAACTTATCCATACAATGTAAACAGTCCCACAAGTGTACGGATTATCGGTAGTTTCTAATGAGTCTAAAGAACCTAAACATCCTAATGAGTGAAAAAAGTTTAAAAGTATCACAAGATCAAAGAATAGAAAGAACTCGTAGAATTTACAGAACATTTTGAATAGTGAATATAAAAATTGTGATAGTATTAGTGACGTGTTTATTTTCTGATTCGACAAAAGTTCACACACATACACAGCACGCGGGCGCACGCACGTACACACGTGCCCGATCGCGCACACGTTTTGTATAATCATTAGATCTTCGAAGATCGGGAGATCAGAAAATCAAAGAATGTACATGGTGTAAACTGAGCTAACGGTACACAGATTTAGTCAATACCATTAAAGTTAATTTAACCCCTTGCACGTTTCCGTTATTTAATTATTCTATGTCGACATTTATTTTTGGTCTGTATGCAATTATAATATAGGGTAAATACTTTTCACAATATCGTGTGGTTTTCGAGAAAGATTTTAGGGTTAAATATGTTTCATTACTAATCTAAGTGCGTGAATTGACGTTTTCAATAAAACTACATGCTCCCGACTAATTATAGGACAGATGTAGATCGTTAATAGTTCTGTAGTTTCTTTTAATGCTTTATGGATTGCACCGGCACCATCAGCTGTTTCCGTGCAATCAACACTATTTTTTGCAGATCTCGCTTCCTAGCCTGATTTGAAGCAATAACAACGGAACCATGGCTCATTGTTAGTGTGCTTCATTAGTGCCTTTCATTACGTCATAGGTGCGCCAGCACTATCGGTCGTTTCCGAGTAAACGATACCTCTTTTGCAATATAGTCTACGATTATTGAGTACCGTTCTGTCGAAAACGGTCAGTCGTGCTGACGTAATTTGTAGAGCACTAAAAGAAACTAACGATGTGCGTCGGTCTCGTTGTTAGTACATTGAATAGGGATAGGACGCCAGAAGTGCAAACAGGGTTGTGTTGCGTTGAAAACAATGTCATGCCGAAGTGATGTGTAAAGCTCTAAAGGGCACTAACGAAGTGCTTCGGTCGCGTCATTAGTGATCTCAATAACTGCAATAAGGCAACATCCACAAGGAGTATTGTTTTCTTAACAATGGCGTGCTGGGCTTAGCTAGAAACCGTAAGCGGCACTGGCATAGCACTAACTATTTGCACAGGACAGGTCGTTGGTGCTCTTTCATTAACTGTGCTAGCGTCTCAGCTCCCAAAACCCATCCAGTTTTCTTAAATGAGGATTTCTTAGAAGAATAATTTAATTAGATATATGCGAACATTTTCACAGTACCGATCGTTTAACAACAATCTTCTAAATTAAGTGATAAGAATAAATCATGCTAAGGTAGAAATAGGGGGATGATTTAAGATGCCTTTATTTCCAATCATTTCAGCACAACTTTTGTGCATAAAGTGCTCGTAGACGTAGATTGCAAAACAAGAACAGTTTAGAAATTTTGAAAGCCCTTGAGATACAGTTTAGACTTTAGAGCAACAAATTGGAACATTATCTCACGGCATTGTAAACAACGTTGCTATCAAAGTGTTTTAAACAACTTTAAAGCGTAAAATCAGCGCATGGGGCTGGACAACAAACAGTACTAATTTTAAATAAATTCATAAGCAGGAGAATAGAAAGCGTATTTACATCACTTACTCCTAATTTTATTAAACAAGAATCGAGGGTACCTGAATTAGATTACTGCAAGATACATATATGCAACAAATATGCAAATTTCGATAATTTAATAAACCCACATTTGCACATTTGAAACGATTTGAATTGACAATTTTAGTTGTGTCACTTACAGAATCCTAAAATAGACTTCAGCCACAAGCTTTACAATTATGTAAGCAGCGTGCATTAATCAAATTTGAATTTTGAAGTGTCAACGTCGATATTCCCCAATTGATTGTGACGTGTGCCTTTCAATCCTAATAGCTTCATAATTAAATAAGGATATAGTAGTAGGCTGTTTCACAGATTAATAGTGGCAGTAATACTAATTTATAACATTATTTGAATTAATTACATTTTAATTATTTATTGAGGTATTTATAAAACATAATTTTTCGCACATAATGGAGAAAAATAGAATTTCTAATTTTAATGTTTGTTTTTTATTTCGTTCCATAAAAAGTTTAAAGGGTAGAGATATTAACGAATTTGCAGGATCTATGAATAATCAGGACGTGGATTAAAAACTGGATCAAAATTTTTTTAAAAACAATTATTTAACTTAATTAAAAGTAAAACCATACGACGAATTCGCATTTCATCACGAGTGTAAATGGTGCGCATCGGCCAGCTGTATATTATTACGAGGTCTGTATCAATAGCTCGAGATAGCTAAAGGACAACGGCAGAATAATCTGTGGTAATTCTTTTAAATTTTGTTTTGCGATTGTGTAATATTGAGAAATAAAGTGCGTCATTTTTAATTGTAAAAAGTAGGTAATTAATTTATTTTATTTCTGAAAAATTTGTGTAATTGTAATGATAGGTTTTTTATAAAGAAATCCCATTATAAATAGTTATTTAAGTGATTTTGTATATTAACAAAAATTTGTTTAGCTTTACTATTGTTTTTTTTTTTGTATAAATGCCATTTTACATCAAATAATTAGAAAAAAGTAATTATTGTGTTCTGGGGTTTAATGTTTGTATTGACAATCCCCTTGTTTATGTAGTTATGTGGTGCACAAAATTTATGTGAAAAATCTGTAGCATCTACTAAATTCACAAATACTTCATCCAAGGAACTTAAGTAGTATCATTAGTAATTGCTAAAATTAAGTTTAGTAAATAAATTGGAAGTAACTTTTACAACACCGTATAATACTTTGCATCTTCTTCAATGCTAGGTGGTGCGGTGCCGTGAATTACATAGTTGAAATAATACAAGTGTGAGAAAGTTGATGGTGTGATGACCTAGACTTTGTAGTAAATGTTGATTTGAAGATAGTGCTGCGTGCTGTTATCGAATGTTGTGAAGTATGTCTAGTGCCCATTGTAGAAATATATAGTCCAGAAACAAGTATCAATTTTGAGTAATGTATTTGTACGATAGTAACTAAGTTATCGTGTTATTAGAGTTTGTAGCGTTGTGCGCTATGGAACAAATGGTAAGCATTAAAGAGGACTTAAAATTTGAGTCTTTGTTTGATTATGATTACTTTGAAAGAGCAAATCCTTCTTTACCATGGGTAAGGGTGACTCCCCATAAGTGAATCTCAGTTGACGTCAAAGATAGTGCTGCTACCACCTTGCGGATGACAGGTAGGATCTTCTTTTAATAAAGACCTCGGAGGGTGCTTAAGATGGACTTTGCAACGGCGGAGTCTGCATATTCTCGACTGGGACCGGATCCACTTTCTGTATTGTTACGAGCAGCCGCTTTAGTAGCTGACCAAAGATAGTCGGCCCACGATAGATTTGAAGATATAATCATTTCTACAACCTGAAAACTTAGATCTGAGCAATTCACGAGGAAACTCTGAGTTTTGTTAGTATTAAATTTAATCAGATTATTACTTCCCATTCAATGGTACGTTGAATACCTTTGTTGATTGAAATGGCCATTTCGGGTATAATATCTTGATATCAGATAGAATTGTATTGCGCGACGATTGTACCACTGTGTAAGGGTAAGGCGGACAAGAGTGATTGCAAGAACTACGGAGGAATAAGTTTACCCAGTGTACCTGGTAAAGTATTTGGAAGAATACTGATTGTAGAGTACGAGAAACTACACAAGCTAAGATTTGAGATATGTAGGGTGGCTTCATGCCAGGGAGAGGATGTGTGTGTTGATCGGATGGTTGCTCTCCAGCGGGTGATCGAATAGTGTTTAAGTGTAAAAAGTAAGCTGTATGCGCGTTTGTAGAGTTGGAGAAAGCATACGACTGAGTGAATAGGGAGAAGCTGTGGGAAATATTAAATGAATATGGCGTAAATAAAGGTCTAATAAACGGAATAAGGGCAATATACAATGGTAGCCGGGCATGTGTTAGGGTGAGGGGAGTGTGAGTGAATACTTTAATATTGAGCAAGGATTGCGACAAGGCGACGAAGCTGTCACCGTGGTTGTTCAATGTATATATAGATAAATGTGTTAGGCAAGCATGTACCGATACAAATGGTGTAATGGTTGGTGACGTAAATGTACGAGTTCTGGTGTATGCAGATGACACAGTCTTATTAAGTGCCAGTGCGGATGAGCTACAAACTGCGCCGAGAAAGTTTGATACAGTCTGTGAGAGCATGGACCTAAAGGTAAACATGAACAAAATTAAGATTATGGTGTTCAATCGGTAAGGTTGTAGGTAGCACACTACGAAAATTTGATGAATACATTGAAAATATTCCGATTGAAATTGTTGTCGCGATAGCAAAAGTTAATTACTGAAGGTTATTATATAATAATTGTTATTTGAGAATGGTTTGTATTTCTTTGTTGTAAGAAATTTGTGTAGGGTTTTAACTGAGGGCGGCCCCCAACCAGATGTTTTAAGTTGCAGGTGGAGGCTAAACTGCCTTTATCGAAGGGCAAGACAAATCACTAAATATGTTTATAAAAGCGTTTTGAAAATAAAAATGTCAGTATTATACAAAAAATTACACCGCGGTCAAAGCATAAGTTGTTCAGGGATTGAAATGTGATATTTGAAATACAGGATTTCTACGGTTGATTGCACATGTTAATTAGAAATAATGTTTCTTTGTATAATTAAAGTCAAAAGCGTTCACACGAAATAGTTTTATTGCTTTTGTTAGTTGATATAGAAAATAGGGGGTGAGGGAATAAAAACAGTTTGTTGTGCTTAGAACGGGGAGTTTGATTAGAATTTTCAAAGCGTGCGGGAGTAAGATTTGAGATCGATTCGGTGTTTGTTTAATTAGATCTTCTTTTCGTTGTTTTGTGTTAATCGATAAATCTGAGTATTTAAACATTTGTGCTGGTGAAAGCTTAAAAGGATAACCTACATTGATAATGTAAGTAAAAGAAAAGATTTTACGGTTTGTGAAATTACACAGAAAAGGTCATTCTACCTACTCATTTAAATTGTTCAAGCCAAACTGAAACCCGGACCTGCAAAACTGTTGTGTTCATTGAAATTACGCAAGCATAGCGAATCACGCTCTCTTTTCTCTCTTTATGTGTTCTATTTTGTGTATTGATAATTCCAACCTGTATTTATAATGATAAAACCACAAACGATCATGGGTATAAAGTCAGAAGCTGACCCTATGATCTAATTATTTATATATTTATCCAAATGTCCCTCTTGTTACCGTTATATGCCTATATGTCTATATTTTTGTGTTTTGTTTTATGCCTAAGAAGAATTGAGAGCGTTATTTTCTTGCATTTGTAATAATACGTACTAATCATGTTGGTGAATCGGTGTTGCAGGACTTTATGTCAGATGTTATACCTTGTCTCACTGCGTATGTAATGTGTTGGCCTCGAATGGTTTTTTTTCTGTGTAATCCATTGTATCATTCATTGTTACTGTACATGTGTATCATTTATTGTGCTCGTATCCACAAATTTGTATGTGTAACGTACTTGCCCTCTTTCATTTGTGTCTACTTAAATAATCTGTAACCTGTTTAATTTTCTGTTGTTATTTTTTTTTATGTAGGTTGAATTTGTAATATGTATTACTGGAGCGCTTAAAGTATTTTGTTGTTAATAACCGCCCTGATTGGTTAAACAAAAGGGCTACATGATCGGGATTACACTTTACCTTTTTTTTTTTTAGATTGATTGACGATCTTATTGTGGATACGATCACACTGTTTATATTTATTGCCTTTATGTGTAGTTATTGAAATTGCCTTGCATTTTATTTTGGTGATATTTAAATTTTGTAAGGTACGCCTTTTTTTAACTTGCTTTAATGATGTCCTTTGTTTTTTGTGTTCCGTTTATGTCCGGTAGTCCCACACCCTGCATAATGCTTTATATGTAATTATGTAACTAAAAGCAGACAGGAATTGGTTCCAAAGGGAATCCCCTGTTTGTTATTTATTACTTGTTTATTTTTGCTTTAATTTGAATACCATTTATAGAACTGATTTTATGTTTATTTGTGACTAAACGTCGTTTTAGGCAATGTGATAGATTTTGTACGCCTTTAATACCGATAGAGTAGTGTTGATACATATTTAATCCTTGGATTGCTTTGATTACTTGTGTTATCTGATCTTTGTTTTTCTTTGTGTGATTATTATCGGAATAAAGGGAGTTTTCTTGGTGATTCTTTTTCTCCCGATGTAAATAGGATGACGAGCGAATCACCAGGTAGCGCAACTCGTTCATCTCAATTACAGTTTTGTTTCATTTAATTACCTGCCACCTTATGCAACAAATTAACCTTATCCGACCCTATCTCCTGCACATTACACAACGTAGGTTATTTGCCACTAGACGATCACTGTTTTTTTTTATCAGGTTAGAATTTTGCGAGTTCTAGATCAGATTTGTAAACCAACTCTGATTATTTAATCACGGCCAGTAAGGGAGATTTAAGCTATTAATAGGAGTAAGCCTAACATTAGCCGACGTAGCATCATTCTCAGTGACATCAATTTAAGCAATTAATAATAGCATCTTATCAGTCAAATTAAGATGCATCCTTTAGCTATTGTTTTGTCTCTTGAATTTGCATTAATGCGAACAAGTACAAATTACACGTTTCATGATAGGGTAGATCTGGGTTACGACAAGGTGGAAAGGAGAGTAAAATGGTCAAGATGAAATTGTGGAACAAGTGGACGAGTTGATATATCTGGGTACAATGTTTACTGCATATGGTACAATGGATGGCCACATTGCACGAAGTGTCAATGCCGATAGGAAAGTGGTTGGAAGTGTGTATATAAGTGTATGAGTAACGAAAGCATGAGTCTAGCTGCGAAACGAGCAGTCTATAATGGCGTGTGTCAGTAATGCATGGAAGTGAGACATGGATAAGTCAAAAAAAGCACGAAAGAAAAATAAATGCCGTGGGTAAGGGGTAAGATAAAGAATGAGTGTATAATGAAGAAGTGTGACGAGGAAAAGGCGATGATGGATAGATAAAAAGGTAGCACATTATGTTGGTTTGGTCACATTGAGAGAATGAACAAGGCAAGATTAACGAAGCAAATATATGTGGGTGAGGTTAGAGGTAAGGTCGGGCCTGGTAGGCCGCGTAAATCTTGGCTGAATGTAGTAGATTGTATGATAAAAGAAAGAGCGATACGGAGTTTTAAAAATAAAAGAACATGTCAGAGACAATGAATGAATCTTGCGGAAGCTAGGGAGGTATGCAGAAATAGGAAATCATGAAGAAAGATTGAGAATGAAACATAAATAAGAGGCAAGGATTGTTTTGCCTATCCCGCTAGGTAATGGCGTGCCAAACTTGTTCTAAAGCCACTATAATTGTTTCGCCGGACCCTTCTAATGTATTGTTCCAAACTTGAGTCACTTATGGAAACAAGATCACTTGTTGAACGACTGCCTAAAACCATATTGGTTATCACTAAGGTATTTGTTAGATTCAAGGAAAGAAAGTAGTTGCTGACTGATGGCTTTTGCTATAACTTTATACAAAGTGAAGTGGTGGCAATTGATTAGTAGTTAGAGGGATCGGCCTTTTTTGGGAATAGGTTGAACATTTACTAACTTCCTAGATCATGGAAATTCCCCAGAAGACATGGAGGTCGAATAGACCTTAGATAGGACTGGTAGTAGTTTCGGGGAAGATTTCTTTAAGACAATAGCTGCGATACCGTCTGAACCCGTGGTGTTTTTAGAATCAAGCCTACT
This sequence comes from Vesta saturnalis, assembly GCA_036346205.1. Taxonomy (NCBI): domain Eukaryota; kingdom Metazoa; phylum Arthropoda; class Insecta; order Coleoptera; family Lampyridae; genus Vesta; species Vesta saturnalis. Next base: position 2,351,557 of record JARFJB010002450.1, read on the forward strand.
CATGATCGATTCTAGAAGCTTGTATTGAAAATGAATTGGTTTTATTGCGTATGTAGAAGAGTTGATTGGTGATATATCTTTTCCTGAATCATTAAACACGAGTTTGATGTAAATAAATTTACAAAAATACTGGCTTTAGATATTAGTATGTCAAGAAATGGTAAACTTCCATTAGTTTCCTGATAGATACCTTCATAAATGATCAAACCACCATTCACGTCAAAGGATTGGTGAAATTAAATCTTTAGTGGATCGAGCAAAACGAATTTGTGATCCTGCAGTTTTGAAAGATGGATATAAATATTTAACAAGATTACTACAAGGAAATGGATATTCACGTAAAGATATGAATACACCTGCTAGACATAATTACAAAGAAAAACTAGTGCTTAATGTTAGTACTGCTCCCACCTCCCACCTCCCTGTAACTAATTTTATAAATAGAATTGAAAATATCCTAATTAATCATGGCATTAGGACTGTTTTTTAAACTTACAAGAAAATTAAAGTACATGTAAGGTCGCCTAAAGATGTTTCAAACCCAGTATCATCTTCCGGAGAGTGTAAGTTATCTTGTTCTTCTGCTAAAGTATGCGTAGGTTTGATACAAGGCGTAGATTAGGTCAATCAGAGAAATTTGCGGTAACTGACCACGCTTTAAATAATTTAATTCATGACATTCAATTTGATGGAAGTATTGTCAACACAAACTCATTATGTTCGTTTACAACGTGAAGCTATTGAGGTATATAAACATCCTAATAACTTCAATAGGCAAGAAGAAATCTCTGTTTAAATGGGTTTTGGTATCTTATGATCAAAAATAGGCACAATGGCACGTCTTAATGTTTGCTTTTGATATCTTTAGATCTAAAAATCCGTGACCCGTTCAAACAGCCTACGCTAAAACCGCCCCGTCAAAATAGCCCCGACAAAACAGCCGTAAGCCGAAACCGCCCCTATGTCAATAAAGCCATTCGTCAGAATAGCCCATATAGCCCACGTCAAAATCACAACATATGGCCCCTTCTTATAATAAATTTTATAAGTGACAATATGCAATACAGCATCATATGGAATTCCGTTACCCCTCATGATACATAATTGTAATTAAGGATATGAAACATAATTTTTAGAAATCGACAATTAATTAATTGTGAAATATTACAGCAAGATAATTAGTGATTAATATGAAATATGATTATCGTTTTAGAAATCGACAATTCGTTAATGTGCAATTAATGTTTTATTTATAGTATAGATTATTAGAAAATTATGTTGAAACTTTTTTAAATAAGTAATATTTAATAAAATGGGTTCTTTTAGTTTGTATTTAGTATACTATATTTCTATTCTTCTGTTTTTATGGAGTTATTGTAAAACGAGCTATATTTTCTTGGATATTTTGAAGCGGACTGTATTGTCGTAAGTTACTCTGACAGGGCCATTTCGACGGTGGCTGTTTTGTCGGGGCTATTTTGACGGGGCTGTTTTGTCATGGGCTTTTTGTCGGTGCACCCTAAAAATCGTATTAACGTACTACTTTGTGTTTTCACTGAAAAATAATAATTATAGTTATTAACAACAAACTATTTCTTCGTTAAATTTGGTATGTCAAGTTTGTATTTGTGAATACTTTTATAAATTTCAAATTAAAGTTTTCCACAACTTTACATTTACATGATAATTTGATTAAATTTTGTTAAATTTGCTGTTTGATTATGAAATTTTACACTGTTAGCCTTCGCCTTGTCATCTTCAAGGCAGTTTAATAATATTTAATTTATTAGGGATCTAGTTATTCTTTACTAAAATTAGATTTCATAGTTGGTTTTATACGTTTATCAAACTGTTATGTTTATTGCGTTTTCATTTTTTTTATACTTCATAAATTTGTTTCAACATCTTAAACAATTCATTACAACTACTGAGGACGATAACTGTAATTGTTATCGAAACGTATAGATTTCTATAAATATAAATATAAAAATATACACCATTCGAAATCCAAAGATAAGCGTTTGAATTTTATGTGTAATAATAGTGAAAGTTTACATTTTCATATGTAAGTTCGGTTTTCAGAGGAGACTTGTGTTTCAAATAGAAACGAAATGTCGGGTTTTAATTATTCAAGATGAACCTGATACCGCGAATGTTGTAATAATGGATAAGGAAGTGAGTAACCGAGGTCGCTTGGTTCTGCCCACTCGGACAACCGAACGGAGCGCATATACGTATACTGCAGACGCATAAGGCATAGTTGAACGATTCGGCTTTTTAAGGGGAGTCAGGTGTCCTTATTTCCGCACTGTAAATCCACAGTACCTTTAAGGTACATTTTCTCAAAAACCATAAAAGGTAATTCTAATGTTTTTTTTTTGTTTTGGACCTTATAAATGCCTTTTTAATATGAGCAGATGATTTTAATACAGCAGTTTAATTTTTTTTGTAATATTTTCATAAAAAATATGAAAAATATTTATAAAAAAAATTATAATTATAGCTTTATATATATAAAACCAAAAGAGCTGTCAAAATTTCCTCTGCTCATATTAAAGTTACATCTATAAGAAACAAAATAAATAAAAAGTTATTGAAATATCATTTACGGTTTTTGAAAAAATGTACCTAATGTTGGAAAAAACGTGATTTTCGGTGAATCGCAATTAAACACAAGCTCACATCTTCCAACTTAAAAATAAGATTGAAAACTAACCTCAGTAGTGCTCAGGTGCATAAGAAGGGTTATCTGGGTCCTCTTGTTCAAATTCATCCTCTAGTTTTCTCTTGGTCAATGCAGTCTTTTTTCGGCACATTTTCTCATATTCCTGTAACTGCTTCTCCGCCTTTTAATGCGAGTTAGATCCATCAACTTCATGAACTTGATGCAGTTTCTTCCAGGACCAATACCTAATTTGGCTAAAATTTGACACTTTACAGCATTTCCATTGTTGGCATCATATACACCAAGCTCCAAAGTAGTTTTCATTACAAATGTTGATTTTGGTATTCTGCTCCAAATAATATTGTTCAATGATTCACATGGGTTTTGAGTTGCGCCATGCAAACATCTTTGAAGAAGGTCTGATTTGGTTAAGTCTTTGAAAATAGGCTTAATTTCATTCATTACAACTTTTGGCAAATGAAAATGCTTACTGTTGTCATATTCTTCTTTGAAAATAATTGATTTTTTGTATTTACACCACGTGTCAGGTCTTTTTGGGCAGAGGTGTGGTTTTCAATGATGCTAAAATATGGAAATATTCAGCCCATACAGCCTGTTTTATTGATTCCAGGCTTGTACAATTCTTCCTTATAGCATTTCCATAGTATTCTTGAATTTTGTTTATAGCTGCACCTGTGAAACGGCCGCGACCACCAATAGATTTACCGTTGACTAGCAAACGCTTTCCCATTTTACTTTTTAAACTCCTTAGTCTACTGCCCATCCGTTTTTGAACGTGGCCAACACATTCTTGCTTTTCTATAATAAAATCTTCTCCATAGGGTTTTTTAGCTACTATTGTGGGGAATGAAGAGCTATCCCCATCGCCCAGATAATATTTATATCGTATGCTGTGTGTTTCTTCGGATTTGTTGAACATATCAATAACACCATGGACTTCCATGGCAGTATAATTGGCAATGCATGAATCAAGGTGTTTATTTTACAACCTCTCCTTGCACCTGCAGTATTTAGTGAGAACTCTACAATCAATGATTTTGCCTGTATTAGCGTTTATTGTTGTTATAACACCTTTTAGGGAACTGTGGCCACGGTGCTGCCAGCTCCCATTAAAAATGGCTGTAATATCTTTGGTATTATCATTTTCTGCAATAGTCTCTGTTGCAGCTTCTTTCATGCTCTCCATGAAAACATCTTTGACAGTTTTACATAGCAACTCAGTGTAGTGTCTGAACTCAGGGGGATGAGGCATATTCATTAGTGCACACACTTGTCTTGCAGCTTGTTCACCTTTGCCAATGCACCGAAACGCATAGGCTACCCCAACGTTTATTTCAGCTACTACTGAAGGTAGTGTTTCACTGTTATTTGCAGTTACTTTATTCATACAGTTATTACAAACAATGTTTATTGAAAAACTCAGACCTTCCCTATTTCTTGGAAAAACTGAAAGCAAGCCCTGACAACTGGGGCATACAGCAATCGTTGTCAACGAGGTTTCCAAATTTTGAAAATTTATGAGGTCAAATGTATTATTTTCTCCATCTTCCCCAATGTAGGATTCATAATTGTTTATATTAGACTCTACTTTTTGCCTGGAGGAACTTTCCTTCTTTTTGGAACTAGATATAAGTTCATTGTTTTGAAATTCTTCAGAAATAGGCCTAGACCCGTTGTCACTAGGTTCACTAACCTCATTTACTTCACCATCACTTCTTTCTGGAGATTTTGATTGTTTATGAATGCAACTGAAGACAGGTTTCCGTTTTTTATAAACTTTTAGACTGGGCCTAGGCATTTTTATGAAATCAAAACACACGTATCACCTCTAAATCGTTTTCACAACACTTTCTGAACTCACAGTAAAAATGTCATAACAATTTGTAAACAAAGCAACAAAACAGCCTGCTCAGTCTGCTGCCAAATGTAAACAAACATTGCTACCAACAGTACTAAAATAAGAAACTTACACTGTCATTATTATTACATCAAATACTATAACAAAAACATGTAAGTGGCGGACAGCTGAAGTAAACTCTAGACTTCTTGCGGAATTTGCCCCTGCACACCCATGATAAAACCCCTATAATGTAAGTATTTATTATCCAAAACTCATAATTTTGGTACCAAATTATTCGTAATGAAATGCATAATAATTTAAGCACAAAAAATAAAAATCGAGTTTTTTCAAGTAAAATCACCCCCGACTCCCCTTAAGATCTATCCGACCAATAAAAATAGCAGTAAAGTGAAGATGTAGATTGTCCTTATACATCTGCAGTTTACTAACGTTGGTCAACTTGTAAAGGACGGGCGTAGTTCATGCTAGTACGTCTATAGTTTATTCTGTTTATAGAAATGTAAATAAGACACAGTATACAACCAACTTTTTTAATTGCTCTTATGTAAATTAACATAATAACAAATTAACATTCGCAAAAAAAAACTATTTCCTAAATTTATTGTCACCTAGACCAATGTTACTCTCTACACACAGTTGCAATTTGTGTGGTGCTCTTTTTTGCTGTTTTCTGTTAGATTTTCCAGGTTTTCGTCCAGCTAACGATGCTCTTCTACCTGTCAATGTAACCTTATGTCTTGATATTGAAGTCGGTTGTACAGATATTTTTTTCCTTTTCTTAATACTGCCTGCCTCTTATGTTTAGACGGAATTCCTGTATATTTAAAAGCACTATGCAAGCCTGATATCAATGATTGATTTGATTTGGCATACTTGGTACAGTTGTCCAAATATTTCATTATAGCGGGTCCAAAAGATTCAGTGTCACTTTCAAGCTTTGACATAATTAAATTTTAATGTGCCGTCCATTTAGTTTTTATTGCCTCTGTACTAATCTTTTCCTTTTCATCAAATTCCATGGCATCATCATTATCAAACGTCTCTTGATCTTGCTGGTTTTGAACAGAAGAATAATTATTACAAGAAGACATGTCCTGGTTTGAATTCTTTGCTGTAACGTCATTGATTTTTAGTGTATTAAAAGTAGATGAATTTGCAATTTTTCCCAAATCGATTTCATAAAGGATATGTATGGAGGAAAGTGATAAGGTGTTAGTTGCTGCGAATATATTATATTTTTTTGCAACATCCCCTTGGTGCTTGCAATAGTGGCCATTATAGCCATATCTACGTCGTACAAAATTTCTGGATTTCTCGAACTGTTGACTCTAAAATCCAGGTTTCCAAGACTGATTATATTATAAACTTTATTGTCCTTTTCGTCTGGAAAATACTTTTTTGCAACAGCGTTAGAAACTCTGTTAAACATAAGGTCCATAATACGTTGTGTAAAGTAAGACTCAAAACTAGTGATTATAAAATCTGTAACTTGCGTTAAATTAAACGCCTTTGTTCGTTCCAATGGTATATCTTTTAAGAGACGAAACATAACCTCTGTATAATTGTTTGTATCAGATCCTCGTACCATGAGATCATTTCTATACAGTAAACACCACATCTCAATCCGATCAAGCATATGCTCTACATAATGAGCAAAATTTTCATGCAAACATTTTTCGTAAAATGTCATTATAGCTGTTTCAGTATCTTCAATGTTTCTTGAGATTAAAATGTCTTTGAATAATCTATAATGAAGTTGAGCATGTTCTTTCAAAATTCCATTTTTGGTCATTGTAATCATCACCATATTGTACCATCATTACGACACAGTACGTGTGGTAGGCACTAGAAGCATTATGACCATGTTGGAATAATTCAAAAATCCTTTTTCTGGCTGTGTCTCCTATTGGTCTATAGCGAAGTGCAGCCGCTGACAGAATGGTATGGTTATGATTATTCTTGAATTCAATTTTAACATACAATTGGTGTGGACAGTTCGTATTTCGGCTTCGGAATAATTGCGTCTCTTCCGTTCTAGCGTTAAAATGGCAGTGATAGATTCTTTTAAAGATATTGACTGGCCTTACAGAATCTACTGGGAATGTTTTGGTTATTCTATAAGTAACCTTAGTTTTTTCTTCTAAATCGTGAACCCATTTCTGTAAAAAAACATCAATATCAATTTAAGGAAAGCATCAAATTTGCCACTGCATTTTTTGTAAGTAGTGATGAACATTAAAAAAAACATTGTCTCTTTTCGCTTCTAACTAAATATTTAAAAAAATAACATGGGTCCGCAAATGCTTCGTTTTCTAGATACATGGCGTTGAAAGTAAAAAAACACCACACCACGCCTTAGAACATCACATGTGCGATAATACAGTGTGTAACAAAAATAAGGAAACGGCAGAATATCTCACATACCTCTTACCTGAATTAAATAAAACTTTGTACCCTTAAGTATGAAATTATAGTGGATCCAATAGCGACTTCCGTATTGCCGCCAAATTTTACCAACTTTATCCCATTACAGTGACAAAACGGTTAAAGATAGGAAAAAATTGTAGGTTTTCGAAAGCTATCCAATGATTATAATGGTGGTATCAATTGAAGTACCAAATGTCGTACCCATCGTACCATATTGGTACCACCATCATCAGATAGCTATTGAAAAGTTAGGATAGGAATATGAAATTTATTTTTTCCTATCTTGAACCGTTTTGTCACTGTAATGAGATAAAGATGGTAAAATGCTGAGTTTCAATTGTTTTTAACTCAGAAAACAGTTGAATTTAGGTATAGGACATGATACACAAAATCTGTCTAGAATCCAAAAACGTATCTAATAAAATACAGCGTGTTCCATTAAAAATAATTAATTTCCCTTTTATATCAGAAACACGGTAAATTTGGCAGCAATGCAAAACTCGCTATTGGACGCGCTATAATTTCATACTGAACTGTACCAGGTAAGAGGTACCTGAGATATTTCGCCACTTCCTTATTTTTGTTACACACTGTAAAAATATTTTCAATGTTAAAAAAAAATCAATCTAAAATTGTCAATAAATTTTAAAATACTTTGTGAAGACAATAATTACAAAAAAAGTTTATCACAAGTGAGATTCGAACCAACGGCCACAGAGTGAACTTCCATCTTTTTGCCTTTTCATTATTCTTTTCTCGTTCAATCAAAATCTTTGTTCCAGAGGCGCCTTTTAAATGCGTTTTATTTTTAGATTCAGTTAGCAGTTACAATAAAATTAACCAAAATGAAAATATTAAAAAAACCTTCAAGGCGAGGTTAATTAAAATTTAAACTTATCAAATATTTCTATGTGCCGACCCTCACGATTTAAAATGGCTGCCATGTGTATAAACAAAACGCCTCGTCAACCGTTTACCGTTATCACTAATTTCCGCAAATAAAATATTATACTAACCTCTACTTCTTCTTTAGATTGTAGTTTTGTTCTAAGACTGCTTTGGTTTATATATTTATATTCATAACCCTCTGGCACTATATTTTCCATTGTCTTATATCACTTTTGTTACATGACAAAGCCAATGTTTTTGTGGATTTGTTTGCACCAAACTCGTGTCTCAATGATTCTGGAAAAGATGTGCCCCTAGTCAACTCTACTTCATATGCTATGAAACCAATTCATTTTCGGTACAAGCTCTTGGCCACAAGCGACTGGCCCAGACGGTATCCCAGCTATTGTCTTAAAGAAATGTTCCCCGAACTAGTACCAGTCCTATCTAAGCTCTATACGATCTCTATGTCTTCTGGGGAATTCCCTTCATCATGGAAGTTAGCAAATGTTCAGCCTATTCCCAAAAAAGGCGATAAGACCGATCCCTCGAACTACCGACCAATTGATATCACTTCCATTTTGTCTAAAATCATGGAAAAAGCCATCAATCAGCAACTTCTCGCGTTCCTTGAAACTAACAAACTCCTTAGTGACCACCAATATGGGTTTAGGCAAAGTCGTTCAACAGGTGATCTTCTTTCATATGTGACCCAAGTTTGGAACAATACAGTAGAGCAGTCCAGTGAAACAGTTGTAGTCGCTTTAGATATCTCAAAGGCATTTGACCAAGTTTGGTATAAGTGTTTACTTGCCAAACTTACCTCGTTTGGGTTAAATGATACGTTCATCAACTGGGTTTCTAGTTTCCTTGATAAAAGACGAATACGTGTCGTAGTTAATGGCTTTTTTTCAATAGAAGTTAGCATTAACGCGGGCGTACCACAGGGATCCGTTATAGCGCCTACACTTTTTCTGCTGTACATAAATGACCTTATTTCTTCAACAACTAATCCCATCCATTGCTTTGCTGACGCAATAATCTAGTTAAATTTAATGCTAACAAAACTCAGTGTTGCCTTGTGTCCGCCAAAAAAGATCGATCATTTCCTGTTGTAAGTATGAATGGCTCAGTTCTTAAGTTTTCAGACTCTATTACTCTGTTGGGTATGACTGTATCTTCAAATCTCTCATGGGTTGACCATCTTCTGTCAGCTACCAAAACAGCTGCTTTTAAAAGAGGCTTTTTGTACAGATCTAAGCAGTACTTTACCTCTCGAAAAATGCTAAACACCTAATGCAAATTGCAGACGTGTAAGATCCTACTATGTCTCCAGTTTACGCGCCTGAAGCGAGTAACTAGACCGATCCTAGCCGAACATTTTCGAATTGTTTGGCTATCCCTTGTGCGTCTGCAGTATACGTATATGCGAACGGGACAGGATTTATGTTCGGTATTTTTCCCTAGAAACCATAGCCTTTTTTTTTGGACTTTCAATTCGATAGGAATAAGTGTTGGCGAGAGGAAGAGTAGATTGTAAATGGATGAAGGTTCAGGAGAGGGTAAACCTCAGCCCTTGCCGAGCTCAGTATATCGGAGAACCAATATTAAGGAGTCCACGGTAAGGGTCGTGGTACTTTCCCGGCTGATATGGGGTACACGTGTTTCTCACCTGGTAAATTTTGTAAATATGAATATTGTCCTACGCTTTATGAATTATTTATTTTTGGAATTTGGAAATTACTTATCTTGATTTATTTTAACTTTGTCTGGTATACGTAACTGGATTTTATGTTCTTAGCGTAATTAAAAAGTAATTATACGCTCGTGTTATCCGTTTTGGTTAGATTCAAAGGGTACGTAAGCGGTTATGGGGAACTTGCGTACAGAGCATTTGCGTACATGTCGAATTCGGAGGCACTTGCGTACACAAGGAAAGGAGAGATTACCAGGTAAGCAGAAATAGAGGTATTTGCGTACAACAGCAATAATAAAATGTAAGAATAAACTTTCCTTCACACTTTGTCCAGGCTTAGGACTGGCAACCTATAAAATTATTTCTTAAATACCGAACCAAGAAACTGATTCTATACATTGGCGTGTTTAAAAGTTTTTTTTTTACCTTTTTTCATTTTTATATCTTTTTCTACTTTTTTTGTTTTTAAATTTTTTTGTGTTTTTGTATTTTTTTATTCAAACTTAGCAATATAGGCATGAGTTTTCAACATTTTTTTTACATCTTTAGTACTTTAAAAAATAAGAACGGTCTTTTTAATCCTAGCATCTACCTGTACATACTTTTTTTTCCTTCTTTTACCAACAAGATGTAATTGGGCTCGTTTGAAAATAACCTCAGCGAACTCAGCATCTTCTTTCAATTTTTTAATAAATTCTTTCATTGTAAGAGTATTCTTTTTTATTGCTGTGTCCATCCCTCGACAGCATTATTCGTTATATGTCTTTTATTATGACAGTTCCAGTCTTTCAATGCTATGTGGGGATTTTCTAGCCACTGCTCTACAAAATAATAAAAAATGGGAAAGTTTTGGATGGGTAGGTGTATCTTCCTGTATACTTAACCAACCATCTTCTACTTTCGATTGGAAGATAAGCTAAAGCAGCACACTTTCGTAGAGTTAATCTTATTTCATCATTTTCTTTATACTTAGTTGCTAATCCTAACTCCTGTATTTTCCGCTAAAGACTGATTGCAGTGGAAGTTACAATCATTGATACAAACCAATCGAAACACATTTTTAAGAGCCGCAATGGCCGTTTGTTCAAAATCCAGGGATACCGTTTTCGGATTCCATTTTGCCACATTCTTCACTATAGTAAACAACTTTTCATAAGTCCGACGAGTTTTGTTGTTAATCAAAGCATACATGACTGGAATTATATTATTTTCTTCAGTAGTGCTGCCAATGTCGGCATGAATGGTGTATATCTGTTTAAATTGTTTGCTGCAACATTTAAATGTCCCATCTGTGAAAAAGTCTGAACAAGGTGATGAAGCTTCTCTGCCGATGGTGCTAGAAAACACAAACAATCTTATCTTCTTCTTCTTGATTGTCGAATAGTAGAAAACTCGTACTGTCATTCAATTGTAAAGCTTCTTCCGGAAGAATTATTTCTTCAGGACTAATGCGTCTAATGCCGTTTAAACTTGATCTTGCTGAAAACAGTGTGGGCATTTCAGTAATAAATTCGTAACCGCGATTGAATAGCAGCCCAATTTCTTCGTTATAAATTTTTGAAGTTGATTCTTCTTCTTCTCGCATGCGTTTCTTCACAGAAGCAAAATGCTTTTTCACTTCCGTTTCTGCTACATTTGGCAGACAAATGTGCTCCGAAACAGATAAAACTTCATTGCCACGAGTTTTTAACGTTTGTAAAGTTTTTAAGTTTCACAGCTAACTCACTACATCTTCTTTATTTGCACGGTGTTTTCGTTACTGATATCCATCTAGTATTGCTGAAGGTTTTCTTTTCGTCGTTTCTATAATCTCTAGTTGAGACATATTACGCGTTCAAATTAAAACTACGTCAATTTAACTCAAACGCAAGCAGACAAAATTGAGAGTTCCTGTTATTGCCAATTATATACCATATTCCTAATATCCACTAAATATTAGACACGAACCAATCGCAAGACAGAAATAATGTAAATACTAATTACCTACCCCTCATTTCTCAGAAAGCTTAGCCTTTTCCAATAAGTCTTAATGGGATTATAATTAAAATTAAAACTTGCATTTTGAAAGAGCATTATAGATTGTACGCAAATACCTCTATCTAAAAACAATTTTTTTTGCCTGGGAATCCCTCCTTTCCTTATGTACGCAAGTGCCTCCGAATTTGTCATGTACGCAAATGCTCTGTACGCAAGAGACCCGATACCACGTAAGCCAGCGAATTTAAGAGAGCTTTGAGAGGCCACAATCTGCAGTGTTATCATTAGATTAATTTGTTTAATTGAGTTATTATTATTATACATGCCTGGAACCATATCAGTTATGTTTTGGTAATTGTTCATCAAATTTTAATTAAGAAGTTTATTCCATTATTACCTTAAATTATGGATTGTTTGTTCTCCGTAAACAAACGACAGTATGATTTAATTTATTTTAGTACTTATGGTGTACGAATAAAAGAATTTCTTGTTGCTCGTGATAATTACATTTCTTTGTGTCTGTAATGTGTATTGATTAATTCTCTTTCAATGTTCTTTTTTCCTCCGCCCCATTCGAATTTCGTTTGGTTTTCCTTGGAAATTTGTGGCGATTATAACAAAAGGATGTTTAATACAATTTCGTTCGGTAAATGAACGTATAAGTTCGCCACGCAAATCTCATATTTGTTCCTAAATGGCTTCTTATGTATAATGTTTCATAATATCTAGGGATTTTATCAGAAACGGAATGGCCACAACAAACAGCTGGACCAGAGAATCACAAAATATAACAAAAGTTATAAATATGAATTTAAGGAAAAATAAATTTGCATGTGTAATAATTACCTTATATAATTAAGGTTAAAGAACGAATCATTTATCTAAAAAAATTAATTTGGTTAATATAACGTGATCAATCTCAAGTGTACTGTAGTGGTATGACAAAAATCCCTAGTTGTTAATATTGTTGTGTTTTGCAGTTGGCGCCTTTGGATTTTTAGTGTGGTTTTAGTCGTTTTAGTTTATGTCAGTTTATGTCATATTATACCTTCGTTTTTCACTTTTGTATTTTCTTGAGTTATTTACAAACTGTCTATATCAAGACAAATTATATATTCTGAATTTCAAATTGTGATATCGAATTTACATTTACATGTACTGTAAATTTTATTTAATTATAATGAAATTATAACATTTAAATACTTAAGATTCATTATTTTGTAATGATTTAATCCAATCATTAAATAATATTTTATTTATTTTGTTGTATAGGATGCAGTCTAATCAAATATAAATAGTCATTATTTAAATTAAGATAATATTTTATAATATGTATAGTTAATGACCTTCATACAGATTTGAAACTGATCGTATTTTACGAACCATGCTCTAGAGTAGCTAGAGCAATACTTCTTTACCATATCAGTGGTACCAACTTAAATATTTTGATCACGTGGTATACACTTGAGATTGATCACTCTGTATAAGACTACAATTTTCTAGTCTCCTTCAAATGTAATTTGTGATTAAATTCTTCGTTCATATTTATAATTTATTCCAGTTTTAACCATATATTGTATTATTAACATTTTAACTGTTTAAAGAAGTTGGTTATTTCTTATTCAGCAGGCGTTCGTTTTATTTTAAGCCAGCTCGTTCATAATAAGCGCTTTATTCACTACCTCAGCCTATCCAGAGCCTAGGAAAATAATCATTTAACCATTGTTTAATAATCCTGGCATTGTGTACAGAGCAGCCATCTTGTTTAAAAAACTCCTGTTATTGAGGTATTCTCCTTGTGCCCAGAGACTAAATTCTGGACGTTTTTCTTCATCTCCTTCTTCCAATGTCTGTAAGAATTTAGGTTTAAATGGTTTCAGGTTATTTTTTTTAAAGCATCTCCGTATGTTTTCTCTTAGTAAATTTAAATCTATGCTACCCACTCTTAAATTTGCATTCGTGTTATTCCTATAATAATTCAAAATAGTCTGATTGTTCGCAATCTTTCCTCTTTCATTGTTTTTTAAAATAAGTTTGGATACAGCACCGGTTTCATTAAAAATTTGATTTATTCTGTGCACAGTACTGCAAGTAATAGGAGGGCGGTTTGGATATCTATAATTGAATATTCTACATACCTCTCGTTCGCTTCTATTATTGTCTCCAAGAAGACGCACCATTTGAATTTTTTCTTGTAATGTTAACTGTACAGCCATTACATAAAACTTCTTATTTGTACTTAGTTTAATTTGATTACGTAGTAATTTTCATATTTAGTTTGCAAACATTCGATTATTCAGAAAAATTAATGTTGTTATAAGTTTGTTCTTAATGAATATTTTTTTTGACAAGGATAAAAAGACATAGAGTGCCTTGAAAACGAAAAATAAATTATGAAAATTTGTGCCATGATACAGTTTTTGATGGTTAATATGGCAAAAAAAATTTTCAAAATCGGTTGAAAAATGTGCTTTTTACAGGGGTGCATTTCTAATGGGTCACACTGTATGTATATACAGGGTTTTCAAAGTTAAGTCGGCACTATTGCTACCTTCGTTATTATTGGTGATACGAAGTCGGTTAAATGGGCAAAGAAGTAGCATTTTTCCGCTCGTTACGATGGTGAAATCAAAATAAAAATTGAACTTCGTGTTCGCGAGTTATGTCAAAAATTTCCATTTTTTTAAATGGCACACCCAGTATGCAGTATCCATAATCGATAGAAAATTAAATTCTGAACAAAAAAGTTCCTATGACATTTTACCCTAATGTGAAAAATGACAAAGTTATTGATCATTTATTGAATTCGTCAAGGTGGCTGGTATTACGTGAACAATATTTGTCATTTTCACAAATGTCATCAGAATTGATATGTCAAATTGAAGTTTGCTAATAAAGAGTTAAGAGTTTGTGTTTTTTGAATAGAAAAATGCCTTTCACCCATTCAGAAAAGTGTGATATGATAGAATGTTACAACGTTTGTCAAAAAAACAGCGCGTAAGCGTTACAGTGATTTGTTTCCTACGCGTCATTTGCCGGATAGAAGATACTTTTTGGTTTTGTATCGTAAATTTAGATCTAATTCGAGCGTGTTTAAGAAATCCAGATCTAATAAACAATGTATAATTAGTGAAGAAACTGAAATTAATGTGTTAGCTTATTTTGAAGCGCATCCCAACAACTCAATTAATGATTTAGTGCAAGAAAATGCACTATGTTTGGGTTCCATCCACAATATTCTAAAAAAGTATAAGTTTGTGCCGTATAAGTTCCGACCTACACAGACACTAGTACCAGGAGATCAAGAAAGACGCGTTCAGTTTTGTCACTGGTTTATTAATCAAATGAGAACCAATAATGATTTTTGGAGCTCAATTCTATGGAGTGACGAATCAACTTTTTCTAATAGGGGCATATTCAACAGGAAACACAGCCATTTTTGGAGTCGAGAAAATCCGATGCTCTACCGATCTTGTAACCCGCAGAGACGCTTCAGTGTTAATGTTTGGTGCGGTTTAATTGGCTCGATAATTGTTGGTCCAGTATTTTATCAGGGTGTGTTAACTGGTGAGCGGTACGCCGAAATGTTGACTCAAAGACTTCTTGGATGATGTAAATTTAATGGATAGGCAGAACATTTATTTCAACAAGACGGAGCTCCTCCCCATAACGTTCGTCAGATAGATACAATATTAAACAATTTTTTTGATGACAGATATTTATCAACTAATGGGCCTATCCGTATGCCTCCTCGATCACCTGACATTACTCCAATGGATTTTTTCTTTTGGGGATATGTGAAGAGTGTGGTGTACAACAGGCGATATGATAACCTTGAGGATCTCCAGCAAAGCATCGTTCACGCCATCAATAATATTGATGGTAGATCCATTGCTAAGGCTACTAAAAGTGTCTACAAGCGGGCCCAGAAATGCTTAGAGCAAGAGGGTGATGTTTTCGAACATCTAATTTGAGTTTTGTTTTGTTTTGTTGTTCCTTATTATTATTATCACTTAGAATAAAGAATCCTGTTTCAATTGTCTGATATTCTTTTCATTTTCTGCTCTATGGTAATCCAGAAAATAGTTGACACAGCCACCTTGATGAATTTGGTAAATGATCAATAACTTTGTCATTTTTGACATTAGGGTGAAATGTCATAGGAACTTATTCGTTCAGAATTTAATTTTCTATCGATTAAGGATATTGCATATTGGGTGTGCCATTTAAAAAAATGGAAATTTTTGACATAACTCGCGAACACGATGTTCAATTTTTATTTTGATTTCACCATCGTAACGAGCGGAAAAAATGCCACTTCTTTGCCCATTTAACCGACTTCGTAGCACCAATAATAACTAAGATAGCAA
Organism: Vesta saturnalis; assembly: GCA_036346205.1. Lineage (NCBI taxonomy): Eukaryota > Metazoa > Arthropoda > Insecta > Coleoptera > Lampyridae > Vesta > Vesta saturnalis. The sequence continues at coordinate 2,367,462 of JARFJB010002450.1, forward strand.
TAGAGCCGACTTAACTTTGAAAACCCTGTATAGTATGCAGTGTGTGAGGGAGGGAAAAAAATTATTTTTGGTTTTACGACAAAAAGTAATTTTATATAAAAAGTCATACATGTTGAAAAAATGTGTTTGGCATATTAAAATTTTAAGTCTGATATACAGTTGGACCAGAGAATCACAAAATATAACAAAAGTTATAAATCTGAATTTAACGAAAAATAAATTTGCATGTGTAATGATTACCTTATATAATTAAGGTTAAAGAACGAATCATTTACCTAAAAAAATTAATTTGGTTAATATAAGACTACAATTTTCTAGTCTCCTTCAAAGGTAATTTGTGATTAAATTCTTCGTTCATATTTATAATTTATTCCAGTTTTAACCATACACTGTATTATTATAAATTTCATTTTAACTGTTTAAAGAAGTTAGTTATTTCTTATTCAGCAGACGTTCGTTTTATTTTAAGCCAGCTCGTTCATAATAAGCGCTTTATACTTCCTTCTTTTGATTTTCTCAGTGGCTTCAGTAGGCGTATAAATACTGTAATTATTTTTGAGTTAATTTAAAAGTGTGGATTCTATAACGATTACTTTCAAACTAAATTTATTTTTTTTATGGTCATTCAATTCTAGTAAGCTTGCAGGAAGTTTCTTCTCTAATATCATCAATGTTGGACACAAAAGAAATAAACGTGCATTGCAATAATCATAGCTTTGTAACGTAATGATCGTATATGGAGGCAATCAATCCTACAATTAATCTAGAAGCAATTCAAAATACCCCCATCGACTGATATAAGATGAATAGCCAAACTAATAAGAACCTTCGTCGTTCTGGTTAAGTTAAATTGCATCCTGTGGATTGTAATTGATCCTTATATACTCATGTCTACTGCTTAATCTAAACTGGAGCCTTTAGCATTTTACATTTTCGTCTTACGATTAATTGAAATGGTCAAGCAAAGTAGTTTTACCCGTTTTATTTATTAATGTTTTTCCTAATTGATGTGCGGCTTTGTGTGTATATTTTTGCAATCGTTCTTACTTCCTTTACTTTATAACTTAATTAATTTGTCTGTCTCAATGACTATAATCATCATTTTTTCGTGATCTCATTCCCAATTATGTAATTATTTTTCTTAAGTTTTTTTTTTTACTTCAAACTCAAGTCATTAATCGCCCACCTTTATATTACTAAACTCTCCTATTAATCTAAAATACCTCGCTGTATTTCAGATTGTTTTTTAAATCATTTTGTTTACGTTGGCGAATGCGACGTTTCCAGTACGATTAATCTGTTTTTAAATCCAACAATTAAATATTATTTCGGTCGTGGATCAACGGAAAAAAAATTACCAACAATTGCCAGAAATGATAGTTTTGCGAGTATGGACAAACCCGCTGATCACAACTGTGAATACTCGCATATCGTTTTTGGACCTTTTCCAGACGTTTTTACTTGATAAAAAACATTTTTGCTTGATGACATATTTTAGATTATCTTGGTACCACTGAATATCAACGTGTCAAACAGCTTTAGTATGTATGACAACTATCAGCGAATGTTCATGCATGAAAAATCAGTAGTGCCAAACTAAACATGTTGACGTTTTTCTGGACAATTTTGAAGATTAGAAAATCAATGTTGACGAACTATGGCTATCTTTGTTCTTATAAGAGATGCAGAGTCGGTTAAATTAGCAAAGTTGGGCAGAATTAGATGATAATTCAAATACCGATAAGAAAATTCAACAGTGTTGCCAACTTTCTAAGATATCTGAAAATAACTAAAAATCGTCCAAATTTTCAATCGGCTATATCTTTTTTAATATTCAAAATACGAAAGAGTTGTAAGAGAGACTTTTGTTAGCTATTTTTATGAAAAATGGGAAAATGCGAATAAAAATTTTTTTTAGTAATTATTTTTAGAGCTACAACCCAAACATACATTTTTTTAAATGGCAACTATAGGTGGTTATGGACTCATTCGATGGCTTATTTTTTTCTGATTTCAAAAAGTATAGCTTTGTATGTTTAGTATTATTAGTTAACTCACAATTTAACCGAGCTGGTAACGTAGTGGTGACACAACCTGCTTAGCATTCGGGAGGTAATGGGTTCGATTCCCGTTACCGTCTACCTTGTATGAGGTTTTTTCAGGGGGTTTTCCTCATACACATGTAGCGGCATGGTCACTGCGTATATGCACAACATGTGCGGCTGCTTAGGCGAATGCTGGGGTAGGATTTTCCCCCTCAGAACCCTAACTCCGTTCCTTCCGATCCTATCCTGACCACACCCATCCTTAATCCCACCATGCATATATACGTAATGTATGTATGTTGGGAATCCATAATTGTGGCTGACGGAGCCCGGAAAGCTCGAGCAGCCCGCCCTCCCCCTTGGGGAGGGAATGAAACATGTGGCCTTTTCTTCAATTCACAATTTTCAAAAAAATGTAATTGTAGTATTTACTAAACAAATACAATGTTTGCCGCGCTGTGCTGTGACAATTAAAAAGAAAAAATTTCATTGATTGACTGTCAAATAGTAGGTATTGAATTATTTGTTGTAACCAGTTGTAGTTCGTACTTAAATAGCGAATATTAATTTATTAATGGCTTATTCTTCTGAAGATAGAAATGATATGCTTTTTTGCAATTACGTGTGTAACAGAGATGCTAATGCTGCTTCGGAATTATATCTTCAAACTTATATGGAAAGAAGACAACCCGATGTGCGATTATTTGCCAAACTCGAATCGAATTTAAAAAAATATGGGGCTTTTACTAAATCTCAAAATTTTTAAATTAATGTTAACACAGAAACAGACGAGCATGTTTTAGTTTACGTCGAATTTAAACCTACTCTTCGTGAAATTGCGAACGAGTTATTTTGAAACAAAATAATTTTAAGCCATATCATTTTCATGTAGGAAATACATTGTATGTTGAAGATTATCAGAAAAAATTTCGTTTTACTACATGGTTGATTAATGAAAGTCGAATAAACAGTTAATTCTCGAAAACCATTATTTTTACCGATGAAACAAAATTTACAAACAACGGCATCTTCACTAGAAAAAATCATATCCAATGGTCCCAAGAAATCTCATATTACTGTTGGGAGAGATCAATATGCTTTTTCAGTAAAAGTTTGGTGCGGTATTATTGGTACCAAAATCTTTGCGCCGTTTTTTTATGAATACAATTTAAATTCTAACTTTTTTACGAAACGAATTTGAAGAAATTTTGGACGACCTTTCGTTGAACGTAATTCAAAATTTGAATTATTTTCAACACGACGGGGCACCAGCACACATTGGATTACTTATGTGTAACTATTTACAGGAACGTTTTAATAATTGGATAGGAAATCGAGGGCCAATAGCTTGGCCGCCAGGATCTCCAGACTTAACCCCCCTGGACTTTTTCTTGTGGGGTGCAATTAAAGACAAAGTGTACCGAGTAAAACCTGGTAATCTAGACGATTTAAAAAATAAAATTCGTGTTGCTATACAACAAATTAGAACCCAAAGTTTATTAAAAGTTCAAAACGAAATTTTAAAACGATGTCAAATGTGTGTTCAAAATAGTGGAGGGCATTTTGAAGCACTTCTATGATTGTGTTTCTGTTACTTTTTTCTGTTTACATTTTTTGCTGTTACTCTTCGTTGTAAGTTAAATTTACTTAGAACTTTTTTATTTTGATAATGTAGTATATTAATTTTTGTTGTTTCCACAGATTTAGTAGTAGAATATGAGCTTATTTTGTTATTTAAATGTTCACGGCACATTTTAATTTGTTTAATAAATATTATAATTACCTTTTCTTTGAAAAATGTGAGTTAACTGATAATATTAAACATACAAAGTTATACATTTTTGAAATCAGAAAAAAATAAGCCATCGACTGAATCCATAGCCACCTATAGTTGCCATTTAAAAAAATGTATGTTCGGGTTGTAGCTCGAAAATTTTTTTATTCGCATTTTCCGATTTTGCGTAAGAATAGCTATCAAAAGTCTCTTTTTCCTATTTTAAATATTAAAAGAGATTTAGCCGATTGAAAATTTGGACGATTTTTAGTCATTTTCAGATATCTTAGAAAGTTGGCAACAATGTTACATTTTCTTATCGGTATTTAAATTATCATGTAATTCTTCTCAACTTTGCTAATTTAACCGACTCTGTATTTCTTATAACAACAAAGATGGCCATAGAACGTGGGTAGATCCTAGGCACTCGGTATATATATATATATATATATATATATATATATATATATATATATATACAGTGCTTTCATTTCAAAACTAGTCACCCTTAATATTTTTTAGCAATGGAATCTCGATCTAGAAAAAAATACGGCAATTTAGATGTCGAGGGGGACATTCAAAAACAGTGTTGATGGAATTTTACTTTTCACCCCTTAATTCCCACTCTCCGCACTTTAAAATTTCAAATTGCACCCCCTAGCTTGTGATACATCGTTTTGAAGGTATTCAAAATACAAATCCAACGGCGTTCAGAAAGTTGATTCCCATCGCCCCATTTTGAAATTACAAGCGAAAATGTCAATACTATAGGAATAAATTTTGTTCATTGATTTCATTGTTCAAGACAATATCCCTAGTTTATCAAGTACTGAAATACGAAGTGATACGGAAACGATATCTCCTCTCCAGAATATTTTTATTGTGTTTTTATCGATTTGGATTATTTTTGCTTTCAGAGTTCAGTTAAGGTAAGCCGTATTTCAGTTTGTAATTTATTGCCGACTGCAACGATTTATAATCAAGTCTGTTTCGGTTAAGTTGTTGAATTTTGACAATTCATTACTTCAGTTTGAAACATAGTATGTTTCGGTTAAGTTGTTGAATTTTGACAATTCATTACTTCAGTTTGAAACATAGTCTGTTTCGGTTAATTTGTTGAATTTTGACAATTCATTACTACAGTTTGAAACATAGTCTGTTTCGGTTAATTTGTTGAATTTTGACAATTCAGTACTTCAGTTTGAAACATAGTCTGTTTCGGTTAAGTTGTTGAATTTTGACAATTCATTACTTCAATTTGAAACATAGTCTGTTTCGGTTCAGTTGTTGAATTTTGACAATTCATTACTTCAGTTTGAAACATAGTATGTTTCGGTTAAGTTGTTGAATTTTGACAATTCATTACTTCAATTTGAAACATAGGCTGTTTCGGTTAATTTGTTGAATTTTGACAATTCATTACTTCAGTTTGAAACATAGTCTGTTTCGGTTAAGTTGTTGAATTTTGACAATTCATTACTTCAGTTTGAAACATAGTCTGTTTCGGTTAAGTTGTTGAATTTTGACAATTCATTACTTCAATTTGAAACATAGTCTGTTTCGGTTAATTTGTTGAATTTTGACAATTCATTACTTCAGTTTGAAACATAGTCTGTTTCGGTTAAGTTGTTGAATTTTGACAATTCATTACTTCAGTTTGAAACATAGTCTGTTTCGGTTAAGTTGTTGAATTTTGACAATTCATTACTTCAGTTTGAAACATAGTCTGTTTCGGTTAAGTTGTTGAATTTTGACAATTCATTACTTCAGTTTGAAACATTGAATTTGAATAAAACCAAGAATCAATCATGGTTTACACTATTCAAGAAAGAGTTGAAATTATTTATTTGTATGGAGCCCAGAATAAGTGTGCTCGGAGCACAGCCCGAGTCTAAACGAAACGCATCCTGAAAAAAATGTTGGATATCAATATGTGCTAACTCTGGTGAGAAAATTTGAAGAAACTGGCTCAGTATGTAACAAAGTAAGAAAGACACCACGAGTTCTCAACGAAGCTGCACAAATTGAGGTCTTAGGCCATTTTGCCCCCAGAGAGTGAGGTTTTAACGGACGGAGACTCCGCAGATGAAGATGAAGGTGGGTTTGCGGACAACATTAGTCAACGTCAACTCCAAGCAGGTGTCGAAATTCGTTTTGTTAGCAATAAAAGACTTGGCGGCCATGATAATGAACCCCGATCTCCTGAATTGACAAATGAAATAAATAGTTCCTCCCAACAGACTATTGGCAATGAGAACAACCTATCCAATTTCAACCTAGAAAAAGAAGAACGTTCATTTGAATTCTATGAAAATGCTGACTTGGAGTTTTCATATCCCCCATTTCCAGATGCCAATTATTCATACTACAGTGAAATGGATCCAGTGGAATTATTTGAATGTTTTTTTTCGGATGAATTGCTACTAAATATTATAAAGGAAACCACCAAATATGCTCTATTTATAAATTGTCCGAATCCTTCATTTTCTTTAGATGAAATGCGAGTATTTTTGGGATATTATTGTTGTCGGGGTACAATGAACTACGCTCTAAGCGCAGTTATTGGGCATCTTTTTCGAATATGAGAAATAATAAGGTGGTTGAAGCACTGAGCCGTGACCTGTTTCATCAGATATGCCGACTTATTCATTTTGCCGACAACAACGTCATAGATAAAGCAGACAACATGTATAAATTAAGATCTTTGACAGATTATTTAAAAGAAAAGTTTTTGCTCCATTTTGTACCTAAAAAAAATTTGTGCTATGATGAGTCAATGATAAGATATTACGGCAAACACGGCTGTAAACAATTTATACGAGGAAAGACTATTCGTTTCGGGTAAAAAGTCTGGAGCCTCAATACACCGGCAGGATACATGATTAATTTTGAAGTATACCAGGGAAAAAATCCTAGAGCAAATACACAGTATGAACAAATATTCGGAAAATGTGAAGCCCCTCTAGTACAAATGATCAACGATTTGGATGAAAATAAAAGGAACCTAAGGTATAATTTCTTTTTCGACAATCTTTTTACGGGGATTAATCTTCTCAAATCGTTAAAAATAAACGGATATGGGACAACGGGAACAATCCGTGAAAATCGGATTCCAAATCAGTGTCCATTACAGTCCAAAGCACAAATTTTAAAACAAAAAAGAGGCACTTATTCATCTAGTCTGGAAGCAAAAAGTGGTATTCAGTTTATAAGATGGAAGGACAATAATGCAGTTGCTATTGCCAGCACATCCTTTGGTATGGCACCGTTACGAAATGTGAATAGATATTCTAAGAAAATAAATTCAGTCCCAACGCCATATGCATTTTCTGAGTACAACAAAGACATGGGAGGCACCGATCTTGTGGATCAAAATATATCAAAGTAAGTATAAGAATAATAATTATTTTTATACACATTTGCTGTTCTTGTATTGTTTCAGTTATCGTGTTGGAATCCGGGGAAAGAAGTGGTATTGGCCAATATTTACCTGTTTTCTGGACGCTGCTATGCTAAATGCGTGGATTATCTATCGAAAAACGGGTCGACATATAAGCCAACTAGAATTTCGACAAGCTATTGTACAGGGTGTCCCAAATTGGATAATTTTGCAAGGTATCTCGAAAACTAGAAGAGTTAGAAAAAAAGTAGTTAAGATGTCATGACTTATTTTTTGATTAAACTAACCATGGTTCAATCAGATCTTCAGTAGGTTGTTGCATTTTCAAGCTACAGGGCGATTTTCGAAAATTGCCAAAAACTGTCTCTTCAAATATCTTTTTTATTTTAATAAATATCAAAAAAATGTAGAGGGACTTTTGATAGACAAACCAAAAGAGAGTCCAGTGCAGTGCACTACATTTTTTTAAAGGGTCCAGGTAAGTAGATATGACATAAACTTATGTTTTTTTAATGGACACCCTGTATATTTTGGGTCAGTTCGTTTTCATTTTTAATCCTCTCTAATATAACATATGACAGATATATTTCTTATAGTTTATGCTACAGGGTAAATTATGTGTCGCATATATCAATAATGTCGTTTATAAATAGAACACACTGTAAGTTTTATTATAATGTTGTTTATAATTTATTTTATTTAGTAAACAAAATATTAATGAACGGTATTTTTGCTATACGGTGGTCAAAAGAATTGAAATGTATTATTTTATCACACAGTTCATAATAAATAATAATAATAATAATAAGTAAGTATATATTTAATTATTTTTATTTACAATTTTTAAGTTAATAATGTTAGTTGCATAGGTCCATGTAATCATTTAATTATAATTATTGTTTTGTTGAATCCCTAATATACGCATTCAATAAATAACCTAAAATAAGTATATTTAGGGTCTCCCATAAATAAATGTAATACGTGTCAAGTAGCCCTGGATACTGTCACCATCAAATCTTAACAAAGAAGACAAATGAATAATTTTTAAGTGTCTAAATTTGATAATCGCAATAAGTCGCTATCTATAACATTAAATATGAATTTTGAGAATTCAAAAAATACGACATGTTCGTAGCCTACATCGAGAGCGGAAAAAACGCAAATGCTACGTCTGAATTGTATTTCTAAAGATACCCTGAAAGAAGACAGCCGGAAGTAAGAACTTTTAAAAGGCTTAATGACAATCTACGAGAACATGGATGTTTCAATATACCTCGGAATAATTATAACAGAAACAACGAAGAGAAAGAGATAAATACTTTGGGGTACGTACATGCTAAACATAAGACGTCTTTAAGGGAAATTGAAAAGGAAATAGGTTTTGCAAGAACTACGGCAGGAAGGATTTTAAAAAAGCATAAGTTTAAACCTTATCGGACATCTGCCCGACAATTATTGCGTCCAACCGATAACCAACGAAGAATTCAGTTCGCTGAGTGGTATATTGGTAAATGCAACGTAAATCCCACTTTTTATTCCAACATAATAGGGAGTGATGAAGCCCGCATTACTGGTGCGGGAATATTTAATAGACATAACGAATTATATTGGAACGATATAAATCCCCATTTAGTGCGGGGTATAAGGAGGCAAGGAAGATTTGGGTTTAATGTTAGTTGTTTTCTTAACCACAACAAACTGGTATATTGTATATTTGAAGACACACTTACGGCTGTTGGGTATGTGAATATTTTGGACACAAATTTAACTGAAATGCTTGAGGGCGAGGTGTTAGCTGAAAGGGATACGTTCTGGTTTCAACAAGATGGAGCTCCTAGCCACAATTCTTTAATTGTAAGAGATTATTTAAATGAGAAATTTCCTAATCAATGGATTGGAACCAATGGACCGGCAAGGTGTCCTCCACGTTCGCCAGAGGTTAACTCTCTTGATTTTTTCGTGTGGGGATTTTTAAAAAATAAAATTCATAAGAATGGTTTTAATAACAAAGAAGATTTACTACATTGTGTTCAAGAGGCATTTAGAAAAATAAAACCTATTCAAATACTGAATACTGTAAGATCTGTACGTAAAAGATGCCAACTGATCATCCGAGAAAATGGAGGACATTTTGAACATTTATTGTAGTTTTTATATTTGGGCAAGGAAATTTAATTTTTTATTTTTGTTTTTATTTCGCAATTGTTGTGTTATTTTTAATGTATTTGTAAGTCTTTGTTTAACCGAGATTATGTATTTCCTTATTTACTTCAAAATTGTTACTAACTTCCTTTATGTTTATTATTTTATTATATTGGGTGAATGAGGATTAAAAATGGAATCGAACTGACCCAAAATATACAGGGTGTCCCATTAAAATAAAAATAAGTTTATGTCATATCTATTTACCTGGATTGATATTTATTAAAATAAAAAAGATATTTGAAGAGACAGTTTTTGGCAATTTTCGAAAATCGCCCTGTAGCTTGAAAATGCAACAACCTACTGAAGATCTGATTGAACCATGGTTAGTTTAATCAAAAAATAAGTCATGACATCTTAACTACTTTTTTTCTAACTCTTCTAGTTTTCGAGATACCTTGCAAAACTATCCAATTTGGGACACCCTGTACAAGTAAATATAAAGTGATTTTATAATTTTAATTATTGGTTTTTGATTATATACGATTTTAGTCATATCTGATCAGATATAAAAATCCTCCAAGCCAAGTGGGCAGGCCATCTACTTCGGGAGGTGAAACATTTCGCGTAGCTGCTAATGTAAGACAAGACAGGCTTGGCCATTATGTAATTCCAGTGCCGGAAGGGAAAAGAAAGCGGTGTGCCGCAGCAAACTGCTCTGGGGAAGGCAGGACGATGTGTTGTAAATGTCAAGTTGGTCTTTGTATTTCGTGTTTTAAGGGCTTTCATATCCCATAGATGTAAATTTTGTCATTACACTGTTGTTTTATAATATAAATATTAAAAAAAAAATAATTATATGTATTTTATTTGTAAATCAATTTTATTAGGAACGCGCCTGGCGGGCCCATATGGACCCACCACTTTTCTTGTAAATTTCATATAACTTTTTTTTAGTCATTTTTTTGGTACGTTTTAAGGCAAACTAAACCCATAAAATCCACTGAAATCATCAAAAAGTAAAATTAAAAAACTCCGGCGTTAATGGGTTAAGAAATGGAAAATTTACGTTTGATGAACAACTGTAACTCAATACAATTATTAATATGGGGTTAAAATTGATGTTCGTTATTGTGGGGTAGACAGATGTCTTAACCGTTATTGAAGAGGAAGGACATGGGTGATGAACGTAATCGCCTTTTGGCACGCTAAAAAGATCCCCCACATTGCAATATATTTTTACTCTAAAATTGTGTTCTCCTACGTTGTGACGTTAAAATAAGTGTATCCAATGATTATTACTTATTTTTATTTAAGAAAATATTTAGGATTGCTTAACATACCTTCAGAATTTACAAAGAGTTTTACAGAATTGTTACTCGACTGTATTTAACACGCAACCCCGTTGGGCCAAAACACACCTTTTTAGATTTTATTGACTACAAAAGCCAAAAATAATTTTTATCCAATGAATTATACGAGTAAGAATCACGACATGGGGGCACCAATTATCTGATTATTGCGTATCCTTAGAAGTGATTTATAAAAGCGGTTGCAAAATGCAAGTCGTTCTTGGCTACATAATTAAAAGAACAAGTTTTCATGTAAACACTATAAAAAGTATTTCATCTTTGTCCAGCTTAAAAGAAACTGAAGGAAATTATTGATTAACAACCAATACTCATCGATAATTACGAGACCGAACTTGATTTTTTAATTACGTAACAAACAGAATGAATGCTATTACTTAATTGTACATAGATTTTACATTACCAATTAGTCAGGGCAATAAATTAAAATGAAATTGCACAGCATGCCACAAATAATTATCATAATCCTGTGCCCGTATTAAATTTAGTATTCTATATCCATTTTAATCATCAGTTTGGCCATCAAACTAGTTTAGCTAATTAAAATATGGATAACATTTAAATATTTAGAAGATCGAGCTTTTTTTTCATTTTCCCATCATACGGATTATTCAATTTACAGTTATGGTAATTAAATTTTTTCAATTTTGAAATTCTGTAAATAGGTTCGTGGAATCTATATTTAACTAAATACATCTATGTGATTATTCTAATGAGCTATCTTTTTAAAACGGTTCAATCTCTTTTAATGACTATATCATATCGTTAATCTCACAGGGGAGCCTACGATTATAATTAGGGCATGCAGCAACTAAAACAACTTATGTATATAAAGACTATTTTCAGTTAAATCAAAAACACATTTGGGATGCTTTGGAATGTAGACAGCTTAGTTCATTTCACATTTAAATGACTAAATATTTAAATCTAATGAGCTTCATTAATATTATACCAGACCATGGTCTAGGTCTACGAAAGCATATCTGGCTTTACAGTAATTCCGTGTTATCCAGAAGAACTTCTATTTCTTACTTTTCTGTCGATTTCTGAAAATCAGACGATAAACGGGCGTGCAACGGGTCGCTTTAAAAGGTATTTTCAATTAATGACTCATGACTAAACTACAATCTTTTTTAAATAACGATTTTTTTTAAACTTTCATCAAAATTTGAAATTTTGTTGATTGATAAGTGAATTTTGATCTGAAAATATTATTTACATCCGCGCACACGTCGCGGTCGTCGGCCATCGTTATATGATCTCGGTATTGGCGTAGATTCGATGTGCCTGTAACAAATACATTAAATATACCTATACCTTTGTTGTTGTTTTCTGAGATGGTCTTCGGCTTTTATGCGTCAGGTCACCTCGATGTAGTTGTTTACTGTTCGTGGTTGGGTTGACCGCTTAAATGATTGCGGCGTTTTGTGCTCCCTGTTCTAGGGGTCTATCCTTTGACTTATTTCGTTGCTTTGAGGGCCTACACGAGCTTTAGATGAGCGCGAAGTTTTCGTCTTCGGATTCCTCAGGTGTTTCGTGTTACATTCTGCCATCTGAGCGTAACTTATCCCTGCCTCGGTCATTCTTTCCGGTTTTCTTACTAGTGTTGGTCTGGGGGCGTTACCTTTCTTGATGTTTCTTGGGTGGGCGAGGCATCCTCCGTAGTTAGCTGTGTGTAATCCGGTGCAGTTGCAGCACTTCTCGGGTCTTCGAACATTCCCTGGTGTGATGCGCCCCCGCACACTTCACACATCTGGGCAGGGGTTGGCATCCGTTTGCTGTGTTCCCGAATCGTTGGCATTTGAAGCACTGTGCTATTCCGTTTTTCGTGTGGGGCGACTTCACTCGCACCCTAAAGTATCCAATCGTCGTGATATTGAATATCTGCTTGGCCCTTTCGCTCCTCTCGAGGTGGACCTGTGCGAACATCCGGCTAACCTGGACCTCAAATTCCATGGATTTGAGATCATTCCTGACTGTATCTAACATCCCGTCGTCGTAGACGTTCAAATGCACGCCGATGTTGTCCAGTGTACCTGTTGCCGTCTTGTATTCTTCAGGGGTGTTGAGGATCACTCTGATTCCGTCGTTGGTAGTTCTCGTTACCTTTGGAATTATGTCGACTGAGGCTAGTTTTTTCATTGTCTTGGAGTAATCCTCCTGTCGGTAGAGGATTTGTGGCGGGATTATTTCTTTTCGGACGGGCATGTCTGGATCTTACACTTCGGCGTCCACTCGTTGCCGCTTGACACCGCCTTTCTTTGTGGTGGTTTTGTATCCGTCCTCTTCGGAAAGGGCGTCTTCATCGTGCAGACTTCCATCCTTTCGTGGGGTTTTTCGGTTATTCTCCTTTCTTTAACTGATGTTTTGATGAGAGTTTCATCGGTCCCTCTCTTCTTCCCGTTGTGCTTCTTCTTCTCAGGACGCGGGGGTTTTTCATTGTCGCGATGTTTTTCTGCGCGATCTTCTACGGTCTTTTTTTTATGATTGTGGACCTGAACAGGCTAAATTTGTCCTATCGTGCTAAAGCACCCAGGAACACTTAGGAGGATGGATAGAGGGATAATGAATTGCCAATAGATGCCTATGAACAGCTACCTTAAATTTTCTCATATCATAAGTGAGAGGAAAGCAGGAACTAGAAGCCGTGTAGAAAAATGTGGATTGCGCCCGTTTGGTATGACAAGTGGAGATTTGTACTGCATACTGATGATGTGAATGAGCGAACCGAGTGTTTCTCGCAAAGATAGCCCGAGATGGTATCAAAGAATATAGTTCAGCAGCACAATAGCCGTTGTAATAACGATAATACAAAGAAAGAGCTGAAACCATACTTCTATGCTCAAGGGACTGTATGTGAGAAGTTAAGGACGGGTCATTTATAAGCCTAATCGCTCTCTTTTGAATACGATCAACGATATCGAGAGCGTATTGGGGTGAGAATTATATTCCAGATGAGGCCGAATTTGGGCCTTATACAGCAGAAGGAGTTGTCGAGAGGTAAAGTACTGCTTAGATCTGTAGAAAAAGCCTATTTTACGAGCAGCTATTTTGGTAGCTGACAGAAGATGGTCAACCCATGAAAGATTTGAAGATACAGTCATACCCAACAGAGTAATAGAGTCTGAAAACTTAAGAACTGAGCCATTAATACTAACACGAAATGATCGATCTTTTTTGACGGACACAAGGCAACACTGAGTTTTGTTAGCATTAAATTTAACTAAATTATTATTGTTTCCCCATTCGAGAATGCGTTGAATGTCTTTGTTGATTGAATTTGCCATTTCAGCTTTAATTTCTTGATTTGACATAGAAGGTGGATTATCACTATGGGTAGACTGAGAGTGCTATCGTCAGTGAAGTAATGGATGGGGTTAGTTGTTGAAGAAATAAGGTCATTTATCTACAGCAGAAAAGTGTAGGCGCTATAACGGATCCTTGTGGTACGCCCGCTTTAATGCTAACTTCTATTGAAAAAAGGCCATCAACTACGACACGTATTCGTCTTTTATCAAGGAAACTAGAAACCCAGTTGATGAGTGTATCATTTAACCCAAACGAGGTGAGTTTGGCAAGTAAACACTTATGCCAAACTTGGTCAAATGCCTTTGAGTTATCTAAAGCGACTACAACTGTTTCACCGGACTGCTCTACTGTATTGTTCCATACTTGGGTTACATATGAAAGAAGATCACCTGTTGAACGACTTTGTTTGTTAGTTTCAAGGAATGTGAGCAGTTGCTGATTGATGGCTTTTTCCATGATTTTAGACAAAATGGAAGTGAGGGATCGGTCTTATCGCCTTTCTTGGGAATAGGTTGAACATTTGCTAACTTCCATGATGAAGGGTAATGATATAGAAGGTGGATTATCACTATGAGTAGATGAACTACAGTGAAAAGTGCTACCGTCAGCAAAGCAATGGATGGGGTTAGTTGTTGAAGAAATAAGGTCATTTATGTATAGCAGAAAAAGTGTAGGCGCTATAACGGATCCCTGTGGTACGCCCGCGTTAATGCTAACTTCTTTTGAAAAAAAGCCGTCAACTACGACACGTATTCGTCTTTTATAAAGGAAACTAGAAACCCAGTTGATGAGCGTATCATTTAACCCAAACGAGGTGAGTTTGGTAAGTAAACACTTATGCCAAACTTGGTCAAATACCTTTCAGATATCTACTGTATTGTTCCAAACTTGGGCCACATATGAAAGATCACCTGTTGAACAACTTTGCCTAAACCCATATTGGTGATTGCAATTGGTCGGTAGTTTGAGGGATCGGTCTTATCGCCTTTTTTAGGAATAGGTTGAACATTTTCTAACTTCCATGATGAAGGGAATTCCCCAGAAGACATAGAGATCGTATAGAGCTTAGATAGGACTGGCACTAGTTCGGGGGAACATTTATTTAAGACAATAGCTGGGATACCGTCTGGGCCAGTCGCCTTATTGCGATCAAGCCTATTTGTTAAAGGTTTATTTGCATCTTCGAGTTTTCCTTCGAGTGCAGCACATTTCTCTTCTGGGGTTTTATTTGCATGCTTTAGTCCTTCGTAGTTAACTACGAGTGCTTCGTATTTGGCTTGTAGCTGTTCTACAGATTTTGTTCCAGCACCTGGATTTGACTCTTCTGTTGGGTGATTGTCACTTTTTGTTCATCATTGATGGTTAGTAGATTTCCATAATTCCGCATGCTGCGATTTCTTATAAACTTCTGAGTTTCATTCTCTTTGTATTCACTGTCTTCATCCGACATCTTGACTGGCGCTGCTCCGATCTGTCCGGTTTAAACCACACGCTTCCGGTGCGAATGTTGTTGAGTAGCTAGAATAAAATTTTAGTACTCGTTACTCATAAGCCGTATGTTCTCTTTATTTGATATCTTGAAGTAAATAATTCACCTCAAATGAAAAAATTATCCTAGGGGCGGGAGTTTCACAAAAAGCAAGGATACAGTGTGAAGTATCAGTGTTTTTCTTTATGGTTCACGTACTCATTCTACAATTGAAACCGTACTCTTATCTTTTGTATTTAGGGTGCAAAATGAAGTAACGGTTACACATAATTTACCCACTGACTATAACAGTATTTAGGGTGATTGAGCATTAAAATATTTCCTTAATAATTTTAGAATGTCAGATGAACACAATAAGCCATCTGATGCTCAGTACAAAAGAAAAAAGGTTAGAAAAGCAATCTCAAATTGATAAACAAACTGGGAGTTTACTAAACTACTTTAGACTAAGAAAAAACAGGTTGACAACCCAAGCTGAAATAGACTCAAACTTAAATTACAAGGATACTGTCGATTAGGTAACCGTAACCGATAATTACACAAATCTAGAAAAACCTATTCTGGGAACTTCTAAAAAAATATACAACCTGTGGTTACCTTAGATTCCGATCCAGGATCTTGGCCACCTAGTTTGTCAGACGCTGAAAGATGTTTTTTAGTAAAAGAAGGGCCACCTAAACTGTTAAAGGACTATAAGTATCCAGTTGATAACAGCGCTCGAAAATTCAGTGCACATTATTATATGAAAACATTGAAAAACGGAGAAAAAGTACTGCGCAACTGGTTACTCTATTCCACTGAAGGATTGACACGTTGGAGGCATCTCAGTGACACTTTAAAAAAACATGAGGCAACAAAGAACCACATTCAGTGCCAAATGTGATCGATTGAATTTGGTCAGAGATTACAATCTTCTAAAACTATTGACAATGACTCACAAAGGGTTATTACTGCAGGGAGAGATTGTTGGTATGAGGTGCTTCTACGTAATGTGTCAACAATAAAAATGCCTGCTCAAAATTGTTTAGCCAGTTAAACTTTTATGATCTTTTTTTACAAATCATTTGAAAAATTTACCTAAAAACGAGTTAATTAAATATTGTAAGGACTTAGAAATACTATTGATGGATGGTGATTGAAAATGCAAAACAAAATTCAATTAGGTATTCAAGCTTATCACTACTTTAGATCTTGCTCCTAACCTCAGCTTTCTTGTTAACCTTGCTAGTAAGGGTGGCAAGTGGACGAAGGAGTTTTTCTAAATTGAAAATAATTAAAAATTTCTTACGTTCCACAACAAACCACAAAGGTTTTTGCCTACATTAGCTATAGAACTTGAATTAGCAGAGAAAATTCATCTTAAAAATATTATCCAGAAGTTTGCTGAACTAAAAGACCTGCCATCAAAGACAACTGGAAGCTGCATCATGACAATGCACGTTATCACACTGCACTCTCCGAGTTTTTGACAAACAAAAATATTCCGGTCGTTCCTCAACCCCCCCTAAATTGAAAAACCTCCTCAAAGGACACCATTTTGGAACAGTAGAAGACACTAAAAAAAACTGTAACCGACCAACTGAAGGATATTCCAGTTTCCGAGTTCCAGCACCACCTATGAAGAGTGGAAAAACCGGATGAAGCGTTGTGTGGCTTCCCAAGGGAACTATTTTGAAGGAGATAGAGTCCATGTCTGATTATGTAGTAAATAAAAAGTGTTATCGAACTAGTCTCAGTACTTTATTTACAGACCTCGTATGTTACTAATTATACCTGCTATGTTCGGTTTAATGTAAACAATGCTCAGTACTTAAATATACAAAATTGACACCTTATACTTAGCGTCCTCTCTTTCTAGTATAAAAATATTTCATTCTTGGGCGACTTTTATTGCGAAGGGAGGGGACGTATCACATTTTTGCACCGAGCGGCAAAATTGCTAGCGCCAGTCCTGATGTATGACCCATTTTCTTTGGGATAAAAAGTGATTATACGGTGCAGTGGGAAAACTTTTAACTTTGGGTCTAGGACATTCCACCGAATTCCTAAAACGCTATTTAAATGGTCCAAAACGTCGACAATCATTTTGCCGACTACGCTCATTCTGCCGAATTTTAAAGTTTGGGTGTTACTCCGAACAAGATTTAAAGTCATGGCACCTATAGGTGACACTTTTTAAAAAAATCATTAAAATAAGCTGTGTAACGCAGGAATCTCCTTTCAATAAACTTTAGTTTAGTGCTATAAGTGTCCTTTACCTGTGTACAACAAAGTTATTAAAGTATTTGGAAATCTAATAAAGCCGCCAACTGTTTTAGTATATTTCTTCTTATTGAAATGGGTAAGAAGGGAAGAAATTTGTATTAGAATTAGAATATTTTTGTGTATAGTTGGCAGGTGTTGGGACCTTAAAGCAAACAAGGCCAAGGGGGAAGGGGAAGGGGTGTTACTTTTAGGTGACATTACATTGAAGCTACACAGTGTACACACAGTATAGTTATCGATTAAGAATTAATTTACTATCGCAAAGCTATGCGAAAAGTTAAGAACTATTTTATTTGCTTTTATGCTGAAATTAATTAGAAGACATTTTTTTTGCTAAATATACAAACAAGTACAACTATTGTGTTCCTTATTAATATTACGTGTGGTATTAAAGTACAACTTTCTCATTTTTGTTATATTTGAATTGTTTAACCTGAAAATGAGTGGCGCTCGACGTTTAACTAATTATAGCTATGGATATATCCATGCCTACTTACGACCTGTTAAAGAAAAGAGCTGTCCATCTACGGTAAGTTTCGTAAGTAATGTACCTTGATGAGCTAGGCATTATCTTTTTTAAACGGAATAATGTACTAATTTATTAGATGATACCTATACAAAGACATGACCATAATCAACAGTCGATCAATTATTACCTGTACTCCAGAAAAGATCTTACAATGGTTGTAAGATAATAGAATTGTACGAGTGATACGTATGTTATATGTAATATATGATGTTGCTGTAAAACATCATCAACCATCAATAAAGTAGTCACCTGACACCAGTGCATGACAGCTCGTGTCAGGCATAGGTTACTTAGATTTAATTTAAACAGTGCCTAATACAATATTACAGTACAGTCATGAACAAATGAAGGCAACCGTGGCAGATTGACGAAATGGAATGACGACCGAGAATTACGTTGCTTTACAAATTAAAGGGAAAGAATCCAGTTGCAAGAAAAATATTACCCAGGTACAATAATTTCACCTGACAAAAAAAAAATTGTAGGTTGGATAATATTAATGGCAAAAAGGAAGTTTCCTGTAACTAGAAGTATTTTGATTTTGTAAGCCAATAAATTGGTCACAGAATTAAATAATCAACTAGCAGGAAAAAATCGTACAATTAGGACGAAGCGGTATTATGGCTTTTTAAAGAGGCACCCAGAGCTTTCGCAAAGAGGTTGCCAAAGCCTTACCAGTATCAGCAGAAATGTAATAGAGGCACAAATCAGGAACAAATTCACAGAAGTCTATGACTATCTGTCAGAAGCTAATTATTCTAACATCCTTCAGGATCCTACTAGGGTCTACAATGCGGATGAAATTGATTTTTTATTAAATCGAAACGAACAAAAATTTTGGCAAAAAGAGGAGACCGGTCTTTATTCCGAGCAGCTGGTAATGGTGAAAACGAATGCCTTACTGTTTTGGTAACCCGTAACGCTGCAAGAAATATGGGACCTCCAATGGTAATATTTCGTTATGTTAGAGTTCCAGTACTTTTGGCAGAGAGTGTATCAAAGTAATTGGGAATTGGGCGCTCAGAGAACGTCTGGATGAGTGCAGAAGGATTTTTTTAATTGGTTGACTGAAAGAGCCAAAATACCTTTGCTGATTATTTTATTTATTGATGGATACTCATCCCATCTGACATTACCGCTAAGTACACTTTATGCTGAAAAGGGCATAATTCTTAGTGCACACACTACAGTCTTTTGATGTTGACGTATTTAAGTTTCTTAAGGGCGCCTAAAAAGAGAGTGTTTTGGACTGGAGATTTGGAAAACAATATAGTCGACCTTTAACAACAATATAGTTGCCCTTTAAAACCATAATTTTGCACCATTGTTGAAAAAAGTTTTAGAGAAAAAAATACTCCAGATATTGCAAAAAATGGTTTTCAAAAATGTGCATTGGTGCCATTAATAACAAAATGCGATCGAATATTTAAAAGTACCTATAATTTAATAAACGTCTCTTAAAATTCATCAAAACAAATCATCAAAACTTACTGAATGTTAATAGATTTAATTTTGGCAACTTTTAAAATTTATCGAAATAACCACAACGTACTTTTAATTTGGTGAAAATAAAATAAATGCTCAAGAAATTCCACTACAAATACCTCTATTGCAATTAAAAGACAGCATGAAAATGTATGCAACGGTCAAGTACAATCAAGAAACATTCACCTGGCCGCGGGGCGTAAGCAAAAGTAATTCGACAAAACAAAAAGTACCTAACACCTAAAAAAATAATAAAACTGCGTCACCTATTCAGCAACTGTCGCCAATGTGAAGGAGAAGTAATATCAGTTACTTCTTCTTGCGTAAACATCACACAGATGACAATATTAAAAAGTATTATTTACTGCAAGTGCGAAATTCCTATTTATCACAGTTCAATTTAAATCCAACTAACTTTATTACTACAATAAAAACAAACAAAAGCTTTCTGAAAATCAAAAACGTTAAATCTACAATGATCTCGGAATTTCTACTACGACATTGAATAAAACTTTGAAATTACACGAAACATTATTATCAACATGCAGATTAATATACAAAGCGAGCAAACAATGTTACCAGCGTCCGTCCGTAATTTCCATTGTTCTATTCCAATTCCATCAATCAGCAGATCACTGTATACGATAAATGTCGCACAAACACAGATTTAACAAAATCCTGAATGGACACGTTCTTTTAAATAATCTTATATAAATTCTTACACACACATTAAACTGGCTTTATAACTTTTTCCAAAAAATAGCATGTAATACTTCTCTATTACACTTAAAAATTACGGCAATAATGTCTCTAATTTCAATAAATCGAGAAAGTTTTTAACACAAATTCATAAAATGCGTTGCACCCTTCGGTGCCGACGTCGGTTATGGGTTAACGAAAAGGCGCTTTTATTTTTCTTCTGATCATCACATGGCTAAATTGGAAATATTCGGCTTCACTTATTGAACCCGGAATTTCCTGATGAACGATAAGACGGTATCCGATAACAAATCGTCAGGGTGTTCGTATACTTCAAAACCGCGTAAAGCGAATTGGTAATATAGCACCAATATTGTACGGTCCCAATCAAATTACGACATGACGAGGGACGCCGAGGCTCACAATCAAAATAATTCGCACTACACCTTGACTGTTTTCTACCTCAACTTTCACGATCGAAACCTCGACTCCAGCTGCTCTTACGAATTTTAACAGATTTCACCATACATTTCATGTCAAATCACCAATCATAAAAAAGCAATTCCTTCAAATCGTAAGCGCGGTAAAAACGGCACTAGCATTAATTTCCACCGTCAAGGTACTTCGAAAAAAAAACTGTAACATGATCTGTTTTCGTCGCCTCTAATCTTTGAAAAATCGACTCTAAACCAATGCATTATAAAAACCATCTTTGTCTACTTAAACTAATTTATCAGAAATGAATTTCCTGACATATAGTCGCCAACGATATAAATCTTCAAGTTACACTTGCGTAAAATAATTTTAACTACAAAGAAGCATTTTCAAATGACGTAATTTCAACTCAAATCAAACTATACATTAACAATTACTTAAAAATAGATTATCCATTATTTACTAAAAATGTAAAACCTATATAAATTTCTTTTTACTATCCTACTTTCGCCAACGCGTGTGAGCATAGTCGTAATTTAGATGTATCGCCAACTAAAGTAATAATTTGTAACTAAATTAGTGCTTGCCAAACTTTATACTCGAATATACCTAAATTTTCGATAACCTGATACGACAAAACAATGAATTTGCTTCGGAAATTTCTACATATAACGTTTTAAATATCGTAATATTCGAAAAAAAAAGTGCAGCAGATTTTAACCGCACATGCAACATTAGAAAAATTCCTGTCTCAGCAATCCATGTAACGCCAGTAAAAAGTCCATGCCCAGACAAAGTTAAAGTTGTTATGACACCACTTAATATAAACAATATGTGGCATCGCCTTTTAAAAGAGTATTGTTTTGGCTATCAACAAGTAAGGAATGCCCAACGAATGAAAGGAAAAGAAAGGAAAAAATATCTTCTGATTCTTGGCAAGAATATAACCAGAAAAAAATCACAAGATAAAGAGAAAAAGGAAAAAATTAAAATGGAAAGAAAAGAAAAACGGGAAGCAGCAAAGGTTGGGAAGTTATTAAGAAAAAGGAAATTGAAAAAAGAAAGAAGTCAGGGTCAGAATCTGTAGGAAGTGATTATAGAATATGCAGAATCTGAAGATTGTGAATGGAATGTGGAATTTTAAGATAAAGATGCGACATGAGCCCGAACAAAATCTAATGAATATAGATAATTTAGACGAGATGTTCTGACATCTGTCTTGGGGGAGGGGGGGAACAAATTTGTATAAAAATTTTATTATGTTTGCATAGTTAAAGAATAGCTGCTAAGAATCACTTGTTAGTTATGGGATGTTAATCTATAGACACTGCTGAAAATACTTTTAAAGCTGTACCTTTTCAACAGATTGTGAGAAAAATAGCAAACCCACAAATGGTTTGAGTACTGAAATTACGAGGAATCAGTGTAGTCGGCGAAATGGTCGTCGGCGTTTCGGTCACATTTGAAATTTTAAAATACAGTGTCGACGTTTTGGGAATTCGGTAGAATCCTAAATCCTGTTCGGCTTTTTAGTCTTTGTCGGCGCAATGGCGCAACTCTAACATTGGGCAGAATGAGCGTATTCAGTGAAGTGGTTTTGTGATTTAGGCGGAATGCCTAGGTCCCCTGTAGACAACTATTAACATCTACACTTTACTTGAGACTAATAATGCACCTACTGTGATGCCTACAGTAATTCGTATTCCGGATAAGTACGATTTTACTCGAAGAAAATGATTGCGTCATCAAATTTACTTATATTAGTAATTCAACGTTAAATAAAAATTGAATTAGTTAAATTCAACTCTAAATGTATCGAACTTTTTTACCTGCTTTAAAGTTTTCAAAGAAACAACGCGATAAGGGATTTTGTTTTAACGTATAAAAGGAAAACAAAATAACCAAATATTTGCACGTAATGGTATAACCGTTATTTGATCTAAAATCAAACCAGAGGTTTATTATGAATCCCTCCTCGATATTATCGGAGGCAGCAGCCTGATCTAGACCAATCTCAAGAAACCGCTATGAAGTCCAGTCTAAGGCCAATATTTTGTTTATTGATGTGTTTTTAATGTATGTTTTTCAATAAAGCGATATTTTTGTTTACTTTAAAGTTAAACTTCTGTTGATTATTATTTATACATATAGTATTGTCAAGAGGACTAATAAATGTATTTTGTTTATCTGTCAGTGGAAAAGAAAGGTAGCAAAGTTATAAAGAATTCACACCCATCTCCGAATTAGTGCAAAAACTCTGGTAAAGCAATTAAATAACTGAACCAACCGCATACGAGAATTGAATCCATTAACTCCCGAATATTTAGCGGAGCTGAAGGAAAAGCAAAGGCCACGTATTTCATTCCCTCCCCACGGGGGAGGGCGGGTTGCTTGAGCTTTCCAAGCTCCTTCATCCACAATTATGGGTTCCCAGCATACATACATACATTACCTATGTATGTATGGTGGGATTAAGGATGGGTGCGGTCAGGATAGAATCGGAAGGAACGGAGTTAGGGTTTGGGGGGGGGGATACATCTAAATGACCGCAGATGGCGTGTGTAGAGCATCTTACCATCGTCTTACCGAGTATAAAAAATTACATGTATAAGGAACTGTGTTACGAGACTGGAAGTAGTAGTTAAAGCGACATAAAAAATACACAGGTTTTAAACAATTTGGATTAAATTAGGGGGATTTATATTGTTTTCTAAATTAATTGTTGGTCCTTTACAAGACTGTTTCAATTGCCTAAAAACTAATCAAATATGCCTTTCTGTTTTTACGTTGTTTTTAATGTAATTGATAAAACGATGAAAATTTCACATCAATGTTAATGTAGTAATTTTCACAAATACAACTTTTTTTTGGAAAAAAAGATGTATTAATGAATTTTATGAAAATTTACAGTTGCCTTGTAAGAATTGTGAATTGAAATATCGTTAGTTTATATAATCTTATAAGCTTCTATTTATTTTATTGCAGTTATGTTTGTTTAATGCGTTATCCAGACAAAAGAATCTTCTCACTTAAACCGCTGCATAAACATTCGTAATGGATGTATATGTTAATATACTCATCTATTTATATCAAGGTACATACGTCTTTAAAGCATGATTAATGATGATACGTCTATAATGAGATGCGAAACCCTACAATATTTGTATTTTTCTGCGAGTATTTTTTAGTGTCACATCACATAACTAAACACAGGTGGCTTTTAGTTAATTGAAACTGTGTTTCGTACTTCGTCTTCCCATTTCTTTCTTTCTATCACGAATTTAATCACAAAATTGAAAATTTAATCGTTTTACAATAGAAATGAATTGCTTACGTTGCTCAATTTTACCAATTGCTCCTTCTATTTACATCAATATTCGCTTAAATTGGTTTGTGCTGAAGCTTGATGTTTCACTTAAAACATTTATGTGAGGAGACACCCGTAATTACCATAAACCATCTCTGAACGACCGTAGAATATGAATTAGATGTAAATTAATAAAAGCCAAATAGAATAACGATGATATTTACTTAATCATTTAGTATTTGTACGTTGCGTTAATGCCTTCTTGCATTCATCAACTTATTTTCTTTTTTTGTTTCAGATGGTTTTGTCATTTTGATGATGACAATTACGTTAATGTACCACGCTTGGTCCGTTTTTTAGGGGATTATAATCCTCGAGAAGACTGGTATTTAGGAAAACCTAGCATTCAAGCACCTTTAGAAATAATTAGTAAAGATAAAACGGCGGTAAGTATCTCTTTTCACATACGTTATGTTCTTGTAGAGTGGAAAAAAGTTAATGTCAGCATTTTTATTTCCATAATGTCTCTACTTACGATTCAACGTACTTACTTCAATTTACCTTGGGTCTGTATATTACATACAGGCATTGTTTTTATAATGAGTTTACTAATATTTTGAAAACAAATAACGAGTAAAGGGTAGAGCGGAAACGTTCATTGTTGAGCAGTTTTTGTTTCTATCAAAAAATTTTGGATTACATGACATTTAGAATAAGCTTTACTGTTTTTTTTTGTACGTATGGGAAACGATGGAATGTCGGACCGACAGACAGAATAATTTTATTTCTTATTGTGACATCCGTAAATATTAACAATTGTAAATTGTGACCTAAAGTCCTTTTGATGGAATTCAGCATTCTGAAATCTGATTATCTGATCTAGTATCTTGAAATTTTACCCTTTTGACAGGTGTTTTAGTTAGAGATGGCAATACGGACACATAGTGGATCAGTGGTAATACGGTATACTTAATATTCGGGAGGTAGTGGGTTCGATCCCGGTTGCCGTCTACTCTGCATAAGGTTTTTTCAGGGGGGGGGGGGCTATGTTGGATGCTGCTGCTTACTTCACATAGGATGGCTTCTACATTTTTTTGGCTACTTTCTACTTTTGCACTAATCTGATTTTTTTTCATATTTTGAGAGTAAATTGTTAATGTATAACGTTTTTTTATGCAAAAAGACATCTGTAATTTTTCAAAATCAACTCTGATGTAACTCTTAACTTATTTGATGACGTACCGAATTTGTGTCAAACCCCTTTCTGTATTGGATTATCTGGAGGAAATGTCTGCTTATTTAAAATGGTACTTGTTATTTCTCAAGACTGCCTTAACATTTTTAACTGCGTATGCCTACAGTTACTACTTACCCTGTATATTTTTATTGTTTCAAACGTGTTCATTACGTTATCCACGCGGTAATTATTGTTTGTTTTAAGACGTTTTAAATACGTTTAAATACGCTTAAGTACATTTAAATACGTTTAAGAACGTGTAAGTACGTTTAAGTACGTTTAAATACGGTTAAAGACGTTTAAATACGTATCAAAACGTTTAAATACGTTTAAACACGTTTAAATACGTTTAATTACGTTTAAATACGTTTAAATACGTTTAAATATGTTTAAATACGTTTAAATACGTTTAAGTACGTTTAAACACGTTTAAACACGTTTAAACACGTTTAAAGACGTTTAAATACGTTTAAATACGTTTAAATACGTTGAAATACGTTGAAATACGTTGAAATACGTTTAAATACGTTTAAATACGTTTAAATGCGTTTCAATACGTTTAAATACGTTTAATTACGTTTAAACACGTTTAAATGTGTTTAAACACGTTTAAATACGTTTAAATACGTTTAAGTACGTTTAAATACGTTTAAATACGTTTAAATACGTTTAAATACGTTTAAATACGTTTAAATACGTATAAATACGTTGAAATACGTTTATATAAGTTTAAATACATTTAAATATCTTTAAATACGTTGAAATACGTTTAAATACGTTTAAATACGTTTAAATACGTTTGAATACGTTTGAATACGTTTAAATACGTTTAAATACGTTTAAATACGTTTAAATACTTTTAAATACGTTTAAATACGTTTAAATACGTTTAAATACGTTTAAATACGTTTAAATACGTTTAAATACGTTTAAATACGTTTAAATACATTTAAATACATTTAAGTACGTTTAATTACGCTTAAACACGTTTAAGTATGCTTAAACACATTTAAACACGTTTAAACACGTTTAAATACGTTTAAGTCCGTTTCAGTACGTTTAAGTACATTTAAATATGTTTATTCTGTTCAATACATCTCTTAATGAAGGAATCTTTCCTGAACCTTGGATACTTAACTCCATCACTCCTATTTTCAAGGCTAATGATAAGGCCAATATGTCTAACTATCGCGTAATTTCTATCATGACGGTAATTCCTAAGCCGTTTGAGGGTATTATCACTGATGAACTGTTCCGTTCTCTACGTTATTGTATAATTGACGAGCAGCATGGATTTCTACCAAATCGCTCAACCATCATGAACCTCTTAATTTAATTACCTTTAAATACGTTTAAATATGTTTAAATACGTTTAAATACGTTTAAGTGCGTTTAAACACGTTTAAACACGTTTAAACACGTTTAAAGACGTTTAAAGACGTTTAAAGACGTTTAAAGACGTTTAAATACGTTTAAATACGTTTAAGTACGTTTAAATAAGTTTAAATACGTTTAAATACGTTTAAGTACGTTTAAATACGTTTAAATACGTTGAAATACGTTTAAATACGTATAAATACGTTGAAATACGTTTATATAAGTTTAAATACATTTAAATATCTTTAAATACGTTGAAATACGTTTAAATACGTTTAAATACGTTTAAATACGCTTAAGTACGTTTAAATACGTTTAAGAACGTGTAAGTACGTTTAAGTACGTTTAAATATGGTTAAAGACGTTTAAATACGTTTAAATACGTTTCAAAACGTTTAAATACGTTTAAACACGTTTAAATACGTTTAATTACGTTTAAATACGTTTAAATACGTTTAAATATGTTTAAATACGTTTAAATACGTTTAAGTGCGTTTAAACACGTTTAAACACGTTTAAACACGTTTAAACACGTTTAAAGACGTTTAAATACGTTTAAATACGTTTAAATACGTTTAAATACGTTTAAATACGTTTAAGTACGTTTAAATAAGTTTAAATACGTTTAAATACGCTTGAATACGTCGAACTACGTTGAAATACGTTGAAATACGCTGAAATACGTTGAAATATGTTGAAATACGTTTAAATACGTTTAAATACGTTTAAATGCGTTTTAATACGTTTAAATGTGTTTAAACACGTTTAAATACGTTTAAATACGTTTAAGTACGTTTAAATACGTTTAAATACGTTTAAATACGTTTAAATTGTTTAAACACGTCTAAATACGTTGAAATACGTTCTAACTGATACGTTAACATACGTTTATATAAGTTTAAATAGCAATTTAAATATCGATTTAAATACGTATGCAAATACGTTTAGGATATACGTTTAAATACGTCTTAAATACGTTTAAATAAGTTTGAATACAGTTTACAATATCGTACTTGAACTACTTTGAAATACGTTTCAAATACGTTTAAATACGTTTAAATGTACTTTTGAATTATACGCTTTGAATACGTTACTAAATACTTTTTAAATAGGTTTAAATACGTTTAAATACGTTTAAGATACGTTTAAATACGTTTAAATATGACTAAAACGTTTAAATACGTTTAAA
This sequence comes from Vesta saturnalis, assembly GCA_036346205.1. NCBI lineage: Eukaryota > Metazoa > Arthropoda > Insecta > Coleoptera > Lampyridae > Vesta > Vesta saturnalis. The sequence continues at coordinate 2,395,514 of JARFJB010002450.1, forward strand.
TACGTTTAAATATGCTAAAACGTTTAAGATACGTTTAAATACGTTTAAATACATTTAAATACATTTAAGTACGTTTAATTACGCTTAAACACGTTTTTTTTTTTTTTTTTTTTTTTTTTTTTTTTTTTTTTTTTTTTTTTTTTTTTTTTTTTTTTTTTTTTTTTTTTTTTTTTTTTTTTTTTTTTTTTTTTTTTTTTTTTTTTTTTTTTTTTTTTTTTTTTTTTTTTTTTTTTTTTTTTTTTTTTTTTTTTTTTTTTTTTTTTTTTTTTTTTTTTTTTTTTTTTTTTTTTTTTTTTTTTTTTTTTTTTTTTTTTTTTTTTTTTTTTCCCCCCCCCCCCCCCCCCCCCCCCCCCCCCCCCCCCCCCCCCCCCCCCCCCCCCCCCCCCCCCCCCCCCCCCCCCCCCCCCCCCCCCCCCCCCGTTTAAATACGTTTAAATACGTTTAAATATGCTAAAAACGTTTAAATACGTTTAAGTGCGTTTAAACACATTTAAACACGTTTAAAGACGTTTAAAGATGTTTAAAGACGTTTAAATACGTTTAAATACGTTTAAATACGTTTAAATACGTTTAAGTACATTTAAGTACGTTTAAATAAGTTTAAATACGTTTAAATACGTTTGAATACGTTGAACTACGTTGAAATACGTTTAAATACGTATAAATACGTTGAAATACGTTTATATAAGTTTAAATACATTTAAATATCTTTAAATACGTTGAAATACGTTTAAACACGTTTAAATACGTTTGAATACGTTTATATACGTTTAAATACGTTTAAATACTTTTAAATACGTTTAAATACGTTTAAATACGTTTAAGTACGTTTAAATATGCTAAAAACGTTTAAATACGTTTAAATACGTTTAAGAGCGTTTAAACACATTTAAACACGTTTAAAGACGTTTAAAGATGTTTAAAGACGTTTAAATACGTTTAAATACGTTTAAATACGTTTAAATACGTTTAAGTACATTTAAGTACGTTTAAATAAGTTTAAATACGTTTAAATACGTTTGAATACGTTGAACTACGTTGAAATACGTTGAAATACGTTGAAATACGTTTAAATGCGTTTCAATACGTTTAAATACGTTTAAATACGTTTAATTACGCTTAAACACGTTTAAGTACGCTTAAACACATTTAAACACGTTTAAACACGTTTAAATACGTTTAAGTCCGTTTCAGTACGTTTAAGTACATTTAAATATGTTTATTCTGTTCAATACATCTCTTAATGAAGGAATCTTTCCTGAACCTTGGATACTTAACTCCATCACTCCTATTTTCAAGGCTAATGATAAGGCCAATATTTCTAACTATCGCGCAATTTCTATCATGACGGTAATTCCTAAGCCGTTTGAGGGTATTATCACTGATGAACTGTTCCGTTCTCTACGTTATTGTATAATTGACGAGCAGCATGGATTTCTACCAAATCGCTCAACCATCATGAACCTCTTAACCTATGGAAATCATATTGCCCAATGCCTAAAAGATAATTTACAACTTGATTCATTCTATGCAGACTTTACTAACGCCTTGGATAGGGTTAACCACAAAATGCTTATTATAAAATTATGTCAACTGGTTCTATGTGATCCATTGTTATCATGGATTAACTCTTACCTTACTGGTCGCACTCAAATAGTGAAATATCATAACTTTTTCTGTGTCGCTATCTCTGTAACATCAGGTGTTCCTCAAGGTGGGCATCCAGCACCGTTACTTTTTCTCTTATATATTAATGACGTTAAGCTTATACTTAAGCATTCAAAATTTCTACTATTTGTTGACGATATTAAAATAGTTAAACCCATTAAATCAATGCAGGATTGTATTGAACTCCAAAATGATATAAATGCATTATTCTCGTGGTGTTCAGTGAAAGGTATGGAACTAAATCTATCTAAATGTTTCAGTATTACATTCTTCCGTATTAAACAACCAGTCCGATTTAATTATACCATCAACCAATTCTGTTACATACTTGGGAGTCATTTTTTCGTATGACCTTTCTTTTAGTGAACATATTCATTGGATATGTAATAAATCACTGAAACAATTGGGATTTCTATTTGGCTACACTAAACTTTTCGTAATAAAATGATTTTAAAAACTATATACTTTTCATTCGTTCACTCCACTCTCGAATACTGCTCTCAAGTATGGTCACCTTATCATTCCTCACGGATTGTTAAAATCGAAAAAGTTCAGCACAAGTTTTTACGATTCTTTTGGTACAAATCAGGTCCATATGGGCCCATATGCGTGCTCTTATCTCTATAAAAAGCTCTTATTTGCGAGACGAAAACTCTTGGATCTGTGATTTCTCTTTAAATTACTAAATGGTTTACTTGATTGTCCCATCCTTCTTCAATTAATCACATTTAATATTGCTGGAAAAATGGCAAGACATATTAATCCCTTTTGTGTTACGCATTACAAAACGAATTATCTACGTAACGTTCCCGTAAGGTTTATGCGCTTAACAATTTCCTGTCCAACCCTCGATTTTTTTGCATCTCTCGATACATTCAAACTAAAGGTTAAATTTCTGATTTCTAATGACTATGCTTTCTTTTATACTCAATATTACAGTTAAATGAATTGTAGTGAAATGATTTACTCTGCTCGTGTTTTCCTATCCAGTTATAATGTTATAGCTTAATACAATTGTATATAGTTTCTTTCAATTATATCTAATAATTAATCAAATGTTATTTGCAATCCTTATTATACTTAAAGTCTATTTTTGTACATTTTCAAATTATTGTATCTTTTGTTTTAAGTACATTTAAGTACGTTTAAGTACGTTTCAGTGCGTTTAAGTACGTTTAAGTACGTTTAAGTACGTGTAAATACGCTTAAATACGTTTAAGTATGTTCGTACGTTCAGGTACGTTTAAGTACGTTTAAATACGTTTAAATACGTTTACATACGCGTAAATACGTTTGAACACATTTAAATGTATTTAAATATGTTTAAATGCGCTTAAATACATTTAAGTACGTTTATTTTTAATTTTATTGACCACTCGTTTTCTTTAAAGCTTTTGTTTTCCAAAAACTTAAAAATAGGAAAAATTCAAATAAATGTATAACTTTCTTATCTGGCGAGGTATATAGAGTAATATCGTTGAGGTCGATGTAAAATGGATGTGTCAGAATTTTGGGCTGAATGTTGCAGTCTATATTGATGTACCCATTTCGTTGGAGTCGTGGCAAGATGGCTCTACTCGATGACTAAGATCAATTATTTTATCAAAATTTGGACTGAATGTTACTCAAAATGTACATATATACAGTATTTTATTTTTCCGACAAAATTGATTTCTTCGATAGCCAAGATCCAAATTCTTTAACATGAGTGTTGCCCAAAACTATTTTTTTAGGTTCGCCACAACGTCAGTATTTGGAAAACAAAACGAGATACGAAAAACTTTGTTTTAAGTAGTTGTAAAAAAAAACGAAATAATAACACTCATTGTCTTTAAAGCTTCCGTTCTCCATGAAACTCGAAAAAGGAAAAATGCAAAAAATTATAACCCTTATCTGCGGAGATATTTATACACCAATATCGCGGAGGTTACTGTAAAATGGATTGACTCGATGAGTAAGAACTAAATTTTGTATCCCATGAGTGTTTGTTAAAATTTGGGCGGAGTATTGCCCAAAATATGTATTTAGACACTAAGTTGGGGTCCCGACAAAATTGATTTCCACGATGGTCAAGAGCCAAATTTTGTGTATTTATACACCAATTTCATTGGTATCGCGGTAAAATGAATATATTCAATGATGATAAATGATAAATTTTGCAGCTCATGAGTGATTGTCTGGGCTAAATGTTATAATGCTCCCCTACTTTTGGGTGCTATACTTATATTGCGCCCTTCTGGTTTGGTAACCCAACGCGGTTTTACTTTGCCTCGGCTTTGCTCAATCGGGTTTATTTTATAAACGGGGTGTGGTTCGTAGTAAGTACTGGATGGGCTTAACACTGTAACCTTAAATAAAAACCGTAAAGCATTTTTAAAATGTATATTAAAGAAATATCAACAATAAATAAAATAAAAAGGTAATTAACAAAATGTATGGGGGAACTTCTTTGTCCGGGTCTGGCGGCTGGTTCTCCTGGTTGGCGGCCCGTCACTGTGTGCGAAGTCGCTTCTGTGAACAAAGATAGTCTTTTTAATCTAATCCTTACCTAAGAGGTAAAATTTAGATTACGGTCCTGCATGTACAGTAGCGAGAGCGTTACTCTTGATACCGTTGTTGGTCGGGGCGCCAGCGCAATGAACTCGAGTCGGTGTGGGGATTGAGAAAATCGATATCGTACTTCGACTTTAGTAACTCTGGAGCGCTGAAGCAAGTATGTCCTACTCCCGGGAAATAATACACGCGAAATGCGCGTATGTAAACGCGAGATCTCGGGCTGGTCTTTCTCTAATTATAACCGGTTTAATGTAGGTAATTAGATTATTTATCTAACTAAATTAATTACTGATCTCTGTACTAAGTTTAATTATTTATAATTAATCAAGGGATCAAAACTACTTAATATTAAAACTACTCTAATCGGTTTACGTAAACATAGAAAAATCTACGTACTCTCTAATTTATTTACAAACGTTCGTGCACCAGGTATTTACGATGGTTCGGTGGACGACAAATTTATTATACTATAGTTTATGGAGGTACTCTTCTGCGATTCACAGACACTGTGTATGGTTATTGTGTTTGTCTGTAGGTAGTGTATGAGTTTCGAGCGGGATTTCAGTAATGCCCAGAAGACGTAGGCGACGGCCTGTCTTTACTGGATATACTAAGAGAAAGGTCGTAGGTCTTTACAGCCCTGTAACAACCCTTCACCCTCAAGTCTTTGCGAGATACGGCGGGGGCTACCCCTGCGTGACTCTACGTGTACTTTGTAGTGGCGAGTGACGACGGGATCTACCCTTCGTGGCACTCCAGGTGCTAGTGTACTTGGTATTACGTCGGAGGTTACCCCTGCGTGCTACTCTTGGTGCTAGTGTACTTTGTATCTGCGAGTTACGTCGGGATCTACCCTGCGTGACTCTAGGTGTATTTGGTATAACTCCTGGAGGCTCAGCCCGGAATTATTTACGGTCTGTAGTGTTTGAGCGTAAATTGTTAGATTGTATAACTTTACAACTTACGTGTCTATCAATAGCAGTACAGAATTGAACTTTAGGTTGCCCGGTGCGTCGTGGTGCGCGTTATCGCCAGATCGTGAAGGACTCTTCGTCGGTGAACAACAGGTCGGTGCTTACACTAAGCAAACGGAGCGGCTGCGGCTACTGGTTTCTGGAACGGCTTGACTTGAATCTACGGAGATTCATTCATTCTTATGCGCGTCGTGAGTTTATAAAGGTGCATCTGTGGGCGGCTTCGCGGCTACCGTGCGGGAAGGCCGTTAGGTGATTGGTTAAAATAGTTCTGACGTGCAGAAACTTACGGTTTCTTAGAAATACACGTCAGCGGTGATGAATAAATTATTCGTTGTGCAATATCGCGTAAACTTATGAAATCTTACATACAGGATGGTCCGTACCTAATTTATTCTAAAACACATACGTACAGGACGCTGGTTCTTTACAATGTTGTCCAAAATCTATACTGATACACCAATTTCGTTGGATAGCATTTGGGTCGAATTTTGCCCAAAATATTTATTTATAGATCAATTTCGTTATGGTTTTGGCAAAATGAATTTACTCAATGACCAAAGCTGAATTTTGCTCCCCATCGGAGATGTCAAAATTTGGGCTGAGTGTTGCTTAAAATTTGTATTGTACACGTTGGGGTTTTGTAAAACTGGATTGTCCTTTTATTCAAAAGCAGAAATTAGTACCATGAGTGCCCGAATACTTGAATAACAAAAAAACTGTAATATTTAGGTATAGGAAACTCGTATACCAAATAACAGAGAATGTTTTTTCGAATAATGTAGATTAGTAAAATACAGGGTGTTATATTTAAAATTACCAAGATAATGTGATTTGAATGTAATTATTTTACAACTGAAAATTTTGGACAGCCTGTAAGGAATTAAGAATCATTTGCTACAGCGATTCAAAGGGCAACAACTTTAATAATTACACCTAGAATTTTGTCATTCTAATTTAATTGATTCGGTCAGTTTGATTTTTTTTCGAAAACCTATTATTTCCACAAAATTCAAAATATCTCGAAAACTGCAATATTTACCTATAGGGATCATTTATTAAAGTTCATCTTATTTTTACAGTACTATCCAAAATTGAACGAAAATACAGCGTGTTCCATTAAAAAAAAACTAAGTTTGATAAGCCACGCATTTCTGGAACACCCAGTATGTACGAAAATAATTTTAAAATTTTGTAACTGGATATCTCTAATCCTATTTTGCACCCAAATTGAGGGATATATTTTTGTTGCATTAAAGCCCAAAAAAGTTAAAAAATTACAGTATATCGGGTGTTTCAAAAAAGTTTGTTACTGTTATTGAGAAGTTAATGTATTTTTGCAATTTGAGATTTTATAAATACGTAAACACCACTGATAATGGTAATTCCTGGAAAGATATTTTTTACCTATACCTGGTGATTAAATAAAAAAATGGTTATTGAGCCAACTAGTAACAAAATATTTCTTTAGTATTAAATTGAATTAAGTTAAAACACCGACCTCTTTAGGCTGTGCGTGGAAAGTACTGGATCAAGTAATTGACTCAATCTCTACCAATTTAATTATTTGCGGATATTGAAAAGAAGAATACAGAAACCCTTCATAGATACAGTGTAGCCCATTTTTGGTGGTTTTCGAGGTATCTTGGTTATGAATGCATGCGATTTTCGCAATACTCTGCTATTTTTTTTCAAACGAGCGACGCCGTTTTTATAATCATAGCTCTACAGTGTAGCACAGTGTAGTGTGTCCAATCCATAATTTTATTTATACTATTTTATATCTCAAAGAATTCTAAAAAATTATTGAAGATGAAAACCGTATTCCTATAAAAGGTTTAATAAATCCGGAAGCATTCCATTTACATATATTGTATATAAATTCAATGTAGCCGTACATATATTACATTTTACTTTCTCACCGCGATATAATTTAAAATTTAATCCGATGAATAAAATCGTTTCCTGGACATCGTAGCTACTCATTGTGATAGCTAAGTATGATATGAAGAGTTTTCCAGTTGGTTGCCTCCGCCTTTCCGATACACGCAGTCGTTCATCAACTCGTTGCTTCAGGATATTATGCCAAGTTACATAAAAACTGTATACAAATATAGTGCATATCGTGAACTAGAATTTATTTTTAATAATTGTAATTAATATTTTTTAGGGCAGGAGCTGACATTTCGCTTTAACAAATTTTTAATCGAAAGTTAAGAATAGTTAGTTTCCAATTTAAAGACTAGTTTAATCAATATTGAGAACACACAAACCACTGACTTTCATTTATACATTTGAAAGGTGTTATTAGGCGTTATTAGTAATGTTTAAAAGTGTTATAGTTAATTATGAGTTGATTTGATCATATTGACATATTTAGAGCAGAGTCAATACTTAATCAAATATAATTAATTGAATGGGCGAGTTAATTAATTCAATAGCAACTATAATATGCATAACTTCCTTCATTAGTCTTTAAAACTTTATTGTCAAGAAAAATGAGCAATTATTTCCCAACCCACACTGAGATTTGCGTTAAAGAATGTAACATTATTTTTGTGAATATATTGTATTGGTGATAAAAAATTAAATAATTGGAAATCTAATAAATGTTAATTAACCAATATTGCCAAATTAAGAAAGTTTGATTTATTCTTCTAAATCGTTACGTTTCATTATAGTTCATGATCCTACGCTGTATGCATTTTTATGTAACGTTTTAAGTGTTCTTTATCCAGAAACACCTTTACAATCTTTATCATTTTTGTAGGTTTTGATGCGGTTTCGCCAATGATAGTAATCGAACATTTAACTAAATTACAAAGTGATTTAACTGATATTCATTATAAAGTTCTTCTAATCAAATGTTTAAACTTTGTGCGTGAACCTCTAAACGAAGGAAAACCGTGTGAATCGCAAAAAAGTTTGACGAGGGACAGACGAGGAGTGTACAGTACCACAGGGGACTTCTCCCAATGGTGCAATAACTTTTGTTAATATTTGGTAGTAGGAGGCTATCTTCCCCAGTGGTTCTCGAAGATTTAAATACAATGTAAAAGTGAAATTAGTTTCTAGTTTTTCTTTGTTCGAAAAATCCTGGGCATGCGTGATATCGCTGATGTGTATCGAATAAGAGATGCACAGAACCAACAGCACAATTAAACACTTGATGTTTTATCAACATGTAGAGAACGGTGGAACATGCAGGCGAGTGCAGCTGTGAATTAATCCTCTCAACGATACAATAGGTTATGAAACATTGTCAAATTGACTGATAGATGTTGAGTTTGACGTTTGTTATTTGCGACGATTTGATCAATGAAACACGTATTTGCAATCTATGGTTTGGACCATTTCCCAAATAAAATTGGTATATAAGTAAAGATATTCCCAAACGATGTGCAACTATAACATTGTGCCCTAGCTCTTGAGCAAATAGTTTAGATCGTTTTGTCCAATGAACTACGAGAATTAATTAAGCTTTTGGACATTAACAGTTCTGAAAGATGACTAACATGGTAAAACCATAAAATTTTCTGTTTTCTCATCGAGAAAATAGTTTTGGCTATTTTCCTAATTAAGTTGGTATATAGATTATTGGTCCGTAACGATCACCGGCATGATAGACCCATAAAATATTGCTCTTGTATATCTATCAAATAGTTTAGACCGTATTCCAAATAAAATTAGTGAATAAACAATGATCGTGTACACTGCAAACCCCAAACTGTAAGCAACACTGTGAAACTATAGAATTCACTTCTTTCCTACGGAGACAATAGTTTTGGCCGTTCTACCAATAAAATTAGTGTTTAAGTAAATAGATATTTTGTACATTAGAGACCCGGAACAATTATCAATACTGTGAAAATATCATAGTTGGTTCTTGCCCACCAAGCAACATTTTGGCTGTTTTTCGAATAAAATTAGTGAATAAGTGCAGACTTTGTTCGCTGCAAACCACAAACGATGAGCAATACTGTGAAACTATGAAATTTGGTTTGTGTCCATCGAACAAGTCGTTTTGGACGTTTTCCCAGTGAAATTGGTGTATAAATAAGGATTTTGGGCATTATAGAGTATAGACCCAAATGATGACCTACAGTGTACATCTGTAAAATTTGGTTCTTGTCCACCAAGAAAATAGTTTTGGAAGTTCCCCCAGTGAAAATGGTTTATAAATAAAGATTTTGGACATTACAGACCCTAATGGTGACCAACAGTCAAACTGTAAAATTTGGTTTTTGTCCACCGAAAAGATAGTTTTCACCGTTTACCCAATGAAATTGATGTATAAGTAAAGATTTTGGGCTTTTCAGATCACGACGATGACCAATACTGTGGAACTATAGAACTTGGTTCTTGTCCATAATAAAATAGTTTTGACGGTTTCCCCAATGAAATTAATGTATAAGTAAAGATTTTGGGCACTTCAGACCCGAACGATGACCAGCACTCGAAAACTATAAATTTCGTTTTTGACCGTTTCTTCACTGAAATTGATGTATAAAGATTTTAGGCATTACATACCGAAACGTTGACTAACACTGTGAAACTTTGGTTCCTGCGCACCCAGCAAATAATTTTTGCCGTTTTTCCCAGTAAAATCGGAGTAAAATAATGATTTTGGGCGTTACAGTCCCCAAACGGCGGCCAAGAGTGTAAAAAAAGAAAATTTGATTTTTCATTCAGCAAATCGTTTTTAGCGTTCTGCCAATGAAATAGGTGTATAATTAAATATTTTGGACATTGTTAGTCCGACAAGATGACCAATATGGTTGTTAACATTTACACGTCATAACGGTGTTTCAGAAAATGATCCATGGGAGGAGACACCAGTTAATAAAATAATTTTAATGGCCATGGGCACAGTTTCATGGTGTAATCTATCTCTATAAAAAAGTTTCAGCATTTTCCATTTACTCCAAATAAACGCAGATCAACACACGCAATATTTTGTTAACCATCGCGGACACGGACGTACATGTCAGTTCAGACTGACAAAACGAAATTATAAGTGTATGCTTCGAATAGCCTAATAAGTGAAGACGAGAACTCGATAAGGGTGATAGCCGCAGATAAAGGTAACGTAATCGTAATTATGGACACCGATATTTATAAAGCTGTTACAAGCTAAAATGGCAGTAAAATTACGTAAAAGATGCGCAAGTTCGTCTGTAGCAGTTTGTTTATACATCGGTTACGGTACACAATACTCATTATCAGTGGGGAAACTCAAAGTAAGGAAACAAACTGTTTGTTTTTTCAATACTTTTATCCCAAATGTCAGTGGTGTAAATTTGATTTAAAAATTCAGAATTGGCAGTCGTAGTTTATAAATGGCTGGCGCCCTATTGATAAACTACACTACGTTTCAAATGAAATGCACCACTTAGAAATAATAATTTTTGTGGAACATTCTTTATATTGTAATTGTAATATCTAGACTTTGGTGTAATTTTCATTTTCCCTAACCAGATCGAAATTGAATAAAATAATATTAATCTACATTTTATATTATTTACTTATACTCATCTTATTACAACCTTAAAAAAACAGTTGACTCAAACGAGTAACACACGCAAGCAACTAGTAAATTTGAGATACTCGCGGTATTAGTAATGTCATTTACAATTTGCGTCACTTTCAATACTGAAGGAAGGTTAATTAACAGCACCTATGTAGCGAGCACTGTGTAAGAGAGTCACGCTTAAAGATATAGAACTGAGTGTCAGATTATCACCTGACCACATGTTCGTTGTCATTTAAAAAACCATTATCATAATTCACAACAAAAGCCATAAGACTAACTGATTCACGAAATTTGTATGATCATCACATTGCACATCTACAAACCATAAAAAGAAATCAGTGCAATTAATTATAAGAATAAAGCAGTTTGAATCACAGAAGGAACGATGAACGAATACAGATACATGTAGCTAATAAATTTCAGATACTCGCGGCGTTAGTAATAATATTGCGTTATTTCCGAAACCCACCTGTTACATGCATTTACAATTTGCGTCAGTTTCAATTAAATCGGTGTAAATCAGCAACACAAGGAGCTAGCACTTGGTTAGGGAGTTACGCGTAAAGATGAATAATTTGGTGTCAAACAGCCATCTGATCACATAATTCTTGTCATTAATAAACCCAACATCATAATTCACAACAAGCACAAAAATAAGACTAAGACTAAGGTATACATTGATTTGACTTAAAGATCTACGTGTTATATTTTAAAGTAAGCGCTTCATCAAACAAAGCGTAAACGGCTACTTTACTCTCCTTGTTATGCTCAAAGACTTAACATTACAGTAGATCCTGTCCGTGAACTCAATATTAACGACCAAACTGCGCTAAAATTCAAAACATTAATTCTAATTACATTTCACATTATGACGGAAAACTACAATACAACCTAGGAAAAAATTCAGTATTCTTACTTAGATTTTCCTAATCGTCAATGATCTATATATGGTCCATTTTAAGCTAAGATGTCACTAACACGAGATTTCACTTTTATTAGCACTCGTATTTTTTAATATTTTAATCTAATATTTCTCATTTCATTGATTTTCATTAGTCTCAAATAAGGTGAAGCTTAACTCGACTACTATCGATGTCAAAATTACGAGTAATGTCTTCAGCGAAAACGCGAGCTTTAGAGCATTGCAGACTGCAGGACTTTAAACTGTCTTTCACTTACTTTAAGTTTTCGGGTACAATAAAGATACTATACCGCATGGTTCAGAACTTAAATGTCAACGCTAACATATCGAGAAATATTGTCTTACGGCATGCAATATGTGGTATTACGATACTCAATAAATCGATAAACATCCTCACTGCCGAGTCACGACGCATTTTCAGTACAGTCCCTTGTCATTGATTGTCTGTATAGATAGGCAAATGACAAATATGGGACCTCCGTACATCCACTCAAAATAAAATAATCATCACCATACTTATGGTTATTCAGATTCGTAAACCTCGATATCCGTCTTCGCTAACTAGTAATTCTCAGCTTTAAAAAATCATTCATAACTCTTGAGTCTTCGAGATTCAAGATCAACTAACTAAAGACGCCAACCAACTGACCCTTCTTATTTCTTAAATACCCTATATAATTAACTAATCGAAAAATGACATTTTAATGTGCTGAAGTTTCAAATTCTACGGGTCTCCTGCCAAACTGCAAACTTAGATAAGTTGTACCTTATCATACTGTAACTTTATACTCGTACAATCTTCATAAAGCTCCAGATAACTGCACTACAGCAACGCTAAAAAACTATCACTTACCACCAATCTACTTTGATTATCAATTTAAACACCTTATAACATGGTGCACTTTACGATAATAATTTTGAAAGCGTAAGATATCATTTAGACTGAATTAAAACAATAATCTAAATATAAAAACGATTTCACTCTCTACTATCAACACGGGATGAAATAATTTTCTCATAAATTTCAAAATATCAGCATTATAGCAAATATGTCAACAATAAAATAAATTTCTCCAATCCGGTTTCAATAAAAGAAATAGAGCGACAATCAAAATTAATCTTAGCAAGTATTACACCTTTTCCCTTAAAATCAAAGGATTCAATCCTCTGTCAAAGTATATTAACAAACCATACGTAGTGCATAATTTCTTATATATTTAATCTTAGCAGTTACTGTAAATTCCGTAGTTGTATGTTGTACAAACTCCTTAGTAGATGAGCTCTATATAAACGCTTTCATGAGTACTGGGGATTATTATTATTTTGCATCACTTATTACCAATGATCAGAGTTGGCTTGGCAACTTCACTATACAATTTTACAATCATAATTAATATCCAACATAAAAACGAAGAACATCTATACATAACCATACAAGAGCTAAATGCATATAAAAGAGTCTAAGTTAGAAAATAGACAAACAAAACGTAAATCAAAAATCCTAAAACAAAATTGTGAACGTCTTATTATTTTTTGGCACTATAACAAACCTTTTGTGGTTAACGTCAATATTATGACCGCTAATTGAGCTGTACCCCAAGCAGAGGGTTGACGATCCACTAAATACATAAGCACACCTTATATAAATCCTTCACCGAAAGTGAATTAAATGTTTATGCAATTCCAACACTGGAAAGATGTTCAAACAGTGTCGATAACTGTACATTACCACCCCTATATAAACTTGGGTTGTCAAAAGTGAATGATAAAAGGATAATGCTGTTACAATAATGTATATATTAAAATTCCCTTTCCTTTGTTAACGATGTGTTACACGATCAATCCACACTAGCGTCGCATGATCTAATGAAAACAAACGAGTTGCCTACTAGAATAAACGAAGGAGGGCGAATAAATGACGGATAAATAAATCTGGAAAGCACAAAAGCTAAGTGCATTAGCCAGGATACTTAAAGATTACACGTATAAAATCTCAACTCTATAATTTCAGATACATATCGTAATAGCAGCACAATAGCTTAAAAGTTAAGTCAACTTTAATTATTATTATTTTTTTATTAAATAAGCTTTTTTCGATTTGCTTGAAATATTTAATTGCCGTATTTAAGTGGGACATAGTATATTGAAGTGGGATAGAATTGAAATTTATCAAACTTTTAAGATTTCTACTTGAATTAATTAAACGAAAATAAATGTAACCACATTTAAGATGTGAAGAAGTATTCAAAATCTGTAAGGCTAATTGTAAATGCAATAATCTTTCTAATATTTAAAAGTACACTGAAACAAGATCGACAGCACTCAAACAAATTTACGCAGTGTTTCTGGAAAAAACATTTAAGTGAATATTAATAAGCAGCTTGACTTATTGGAATTATCTCAAACTGCCCAAACAATATAAACATATAAGCCAAATATGGGTTAAACAGCAGGGATCCTAATTATATCTCTCCTGCATATAATTACTGTTATAAAACTGACGAGGAAAACTAATAAATTATAATTTTGAAATAAATGATTATAATGAACTATCTCTTTAAGGATAAAACTACTGGAAGTCAACAACATTAATACAAAATAGGATACTTAATACATATATTGAAAAGTGAAAATAATGAAATTTACACTTTTTCTTCCTACAAATAACTATACTACGTAGCTACGTATATCTATATTCTAAAAATAAACACAAATATGTAATTGTGATTAGATTGGGTATCTTTTGTTGTTAGATGAGCACTCCACTCTAATCCGAAATTGGGTGAAGCAAAAATTGTTGCTAACTTTCTACAACAAACGAAAATAAATGTACAGTCGCTCTCGTAACAGTTGTTTACTCAACTTCCTTCAAAATCAAAACCAAACAGTCATAAAATTTATAGGAAATGACAACATCAGTTTCGATGTGTGACGTTTCAGATCACGTATAACAAGATATGAAAAGTATTGGTGTATCCTAACATGACATAAAAATTTATCAAAGAAATACAAATGTAATAACGAAGCAAAGCTTATTTTGCAAATCTTAAAATTCTATTGTCTTTCACATAAAATGTTTGTTGCCCAATTTGCATTGACTTTAAATGCGTTTTGCTTAACTAACTGCTATTAATATATCAAATTACTTGTATTTTATTTGTATTTTCCAAATAACCAATCTAGACTGAAATATTAATTTATACTGCTGTAAAAAACGGGCTCTAAAATGTTGTATTCAATTCAAAAACTTCAACGTATTTGAACTTTCGCTACTTATAAAATTCCATAATACTCTGGTACGCTACGTTTTAATTATTAAATGCCACCGTACCATTTTTGAATTTGTTTCCAACTTTTAGTATGTTCTTTAAAATTACTTTTTATATTTCGAAGATTTTAAAATTTCTGTAACGGGATTTCTGAAATGGTAAACTTGATTTGGACAGGCGCGCTTCGCAATGTCAAATAGAATTTGATTTCTGCTTCGTTTGAGGTGAAACCTGGTTCTCGCGAATGAAAGAAAAAAGTATAGAATTTTCTTAGTTTTATAAACTGCATCACTCACTGTGAGATTTCTCAAACCTTGATTTATTGATGGATGTTACTTTATCTCTATGAGTGCTCTTCTATTAATACGCTTTGTCGGGTATATTTGTCATTCACGTTGACTATCTGGCCATCAGTAAAAAAACTATAACCTAATAACTTTAATATATTATAATTGGTAAAGCGGTTTCGAAAACCATTATCTTTAGACGTGTTTTATCCATTACGATAACTGATTTCTATAGTCTCTTATATGTATATCAATCAGCAATTCATACTATGTTCTTTCGTATTAAGTCAGGATCATTCTTGGGGTTCATGTTATTGACTATTTGATGCTGCAGTGAAGCCGATATTCTCCTATCTTCTGAAGCCATTTAAGCTAAGTGTGTTAAAATTTCGTTATTTAAATATAATTAAGAGTTACATTGTAAGAGCTCAAGTGCGATCATAAAGTACCTTACAACTACATTGACTTTCGTAACTATAATTGTTTTTGTGCACGATGTAACTGCGTTTTATTCAAGATTTCAGTGTTTCTCTTACGTGTAGGGTTTACTTAAATTTTTGATAATAAAAACAAAAAGGGGTCTTTATAACATCTGTAAGTCGACCGCAGACGATGATAGCGTAGCTATTGAAATGCGTTCGGTGTTTTTTAATTTTGTGTGGTACGTGGGTGTATTTTGTTTGTTACATCCAAGACGAATTTATTGTTTTGTTTAACAAAGATTAAGACATATGTTACTGACAGATAAAACAGCGCAGCTTTATGTAAACAGCGAGTAGTGGTTATTCATATTGGTAAGCTGTGTGACCTACACCACTAGTTGAAATCGGGTATTTTACTGATTCAGTTACAATTTTGTATTTTGCAAATTCCGGTCTGGAAGTTTTTCTTAGTTTTTTAAAGTAAATTTAAATTTATATCGGTTTTTCAATTTAATTGTAACTAAATATTTGGCTGTGTTAAATAGAAACTATAAAATAAACTCTCAAATTCGGAACACGACTCGATCTTTATCAAATTTTTCACACGGCCCGAGTTTGACGAGATAAGAAACATGCTGGATACCGTTTCGACGGGAACACTTGAATTCGCCCGTTGCGTCCCCTCATTTCGAGATTGCCTCGATTACGTTTGCGAGGGATCGAAATAAAAATTCGCCGACGGCCCGAAGTGAGAGTCGAGATTTCGCGAGCCACGGCGATGGAGTGGGGAGGGATTAGGGCGTCGTGACGTATAGTCGAAATTATCGTCGCACCACCGCGAGGGGATGGAACACACACATACGATGGTGGAGGGGTAGGTTTCTTTTTTTTCCACGCACATCGATTCTGAGGAAAGTCGACTTCGCACATCTCTTAATAACTTCGTTATTTACCGACCAATTTTTTCGAAACTTTCATTCTATGTAGATCGACATCAAATGCTAAAGCGGGATTGTCAACTTTTTTCTATCCCCTCCACTCTTCGAGATATAGAGCCATCTTCCTTATCTCGCGCATCCAAACTCTGAAATTTGAAATATAAGTTCTCAGGGACCCCTAGATGGAGAATCCCTTAAAAAACCCAAGTCGGCTTTTTTGGCCCAAAACTCGAACGAATGGAATGTTCAAACTAGTAAGTTCTATGAGCCCGAAACACAATGAACTTTAAACTGACTACTATTAAAACTGACTATACAATTAGGACACGTGAGCACTACAAATCAGTCCAAACCACGTTAAAATCAAGCCTCAAAATTTTGAGTCTTTAACAATTTACCATCTTAAACTCAAATTAGACCTTCAATGTACAAAAATGTTTGGGACATTTAACTTATTTGACATCTAACACTAGAATAATGTTACTTTTAACAGTTTAGTTGGACTTACATTAATATATTTTGGTAACATTGCACGTCATAAAGTTGAATGCTTCCAAAAATATAGTTTGGCAATATTTAAATTTGATTGACAATTGAAAGTCAGACACGAGTTAAATGTTACTTGTTAACACGTTTAAGTTGGAACTTACATTAATATGATTTTGGTAACATTGCACGTCATAAAGTTAAATGCTTCCAAAAATATAGTTTGCCAACATTTAAAGTTTCAAATTATAATTAGTAAAGTCATACATTGAGGTTAAAAATGTTACTTATTAAAATGTTTAAATTGGTACTGTCGTAAATGTTAGTTTGGTAGCATTAAACGTGAAGAATGTTAGTTAATAACATGTTTAAGTTGGCACTTACATTAATATCATTTTGGTAACACTGCACGTCAAAAACATGAATGCTTCCAAAAATATAGTTTGCCAACATTACATTTTAAAGTCAGATACTGAGGTTAAGAATGTTACTTATTAACATGTTGGCACTACATTAATATCATTTTGGTAACATTGCATGTTAAAAGTTGAATGCTTCCAAATATATTTGCCAGCATTTAAAGTTTCAAATATTAATTAGTAAAGTCAGACATTGAGGTTAAAATGTTACTTATTAAAATGTTTAAGTTGGTACTGTTAAACGTTAGTTTGGTAGCATTAAACGTGAATAATGTTACTAATAACATGTTTAGTTGGCATTACATTAATATCATTTTGGTAACATTGCACGTCAAAAGTTGAATGTTCCAAAATATAGTTTGGCAACATTTAAGTTTTTGATTGACATGTGTAAAGTCGACACTGAAGTTAGTATGTTACTTATTAACATGTTTAAGTTGGCACTTAAATTAATATCATTTGGTAACATTGACGTCAAAGTTGAATGCTTCCAAAATATAGTTTGCCAACATTTAAATTTCAAATTATAATCGTACATAACATTAGGATTAAATTTACATTAACAATGTTTAAATTGATACGCGTAATTTTCGTTTTTACATTAAACTAAATTTCGTATACATGTTTAAGTGCTACTTAATATATTTGGTAACTGCACGTAAACTGAATGTATTTTATGAACATTACATTTTTCAAAAACTGAAAGAATGTTAACTTTTAAAGTTTAATTGGAATTCTAATACTGAGTTTTGGTAATTAGTCAAGTTGAATGACATCCAAGGTAATTGCCAGCATTTACGTTTCATGAATATATTAAGTCAAAGAAAAAATGTTACGTTATTAAAATGATTTAGTTGGTACTGTCTAAACGTTATTGGTAGCATTAAACGTGAAGATGTTATAATAGCATGTTTAGGTTGGCTTTAAATATATCATATTGGTAACATTGCATCAAAAAGTTGAATGTGTCCAAAATATGTTTGGAACATTTAAGTTTTTAATTGACAAGTAGTAAAGTCAGACACTGAAGTTAAGATGTTACTTATTAACATGTTTAAGTGGCACTTAATTTAATATCATTTTGGTAACACTGCACGTCAAAAACATGAATGCTTCCAAAAATATAGTTTGCCAACATTTAAAATAATGAAAATAAAAACGACGATATTCATTTTAATTATATTTTTTACATCTATACCATTTTTAACAGAATATACCTTATTTTCGATAAAATAAAATGACCACAATCAAATTACGTTCGGATGTATTCTAAAACGTGTTGTGTCTCTAGCATGATTTTAAATGCGTAGCATTTACATGTCCACGTAACGACGAATTATTCTTCTAACTAAAAAAAGCATAATTTTAGCGTCTTTAACAACTGAAAATGTTTTTAACAAAAATTTTACGTTTGAATAAATATCGTGAACGGTTATTAGGGTGTGTTGTGACCATAGCGCGGAGCGAAGTTCCACGCTAGTTTACTGTTATAATAATATAAGTCACAAGAATATAATAGTTTGTGTTTGGGGTGTGATATTTAATAATGATGATTCTGTTTACTTTCTTTTTTCTTTCAATCGTACATAAATTAGTGATCCTCAGATTTCAGTTGAGCCACACTGTTTTGAACGCGTTGTCGTTTCTCATTCTATTTGATAAGTTAAGCTGCCATAGGCGCAACGTAGAACTTGTATTTTATAAATTTACATTTAAAAATAAAGAAATTCGTTAGACGTTTAAACGTATTTATTGTGAATTCTAATACTACCGTTTATGGTATTAGTCGTTATATACATCAGGGGCGTAATATGAGTTACGATTCATGAACTATATTTAAGAAAAAAAATTACGTTCTCAAATATTTATCTACATAATTTCAACGTTACTACACGGCAAAAGGCTTAATTTATTAACCCAATATTGTTGCTGAATAGGCCATAATTCAAAATACTCTATCAAATGAAACCACAAATAAAATATGTTTAAAACACACAAAGTCAATTATAAGAACATTAAGTACATACAAATGATATATCAAAAAATAATTCAAAGTAATGCCAATTTTTATATACAGGATGGACTTTAATGAAGTTTATTTTACTTAAAAATTAAAAATTTAATAGTAATTTATTTTACTTAATTTAAACCTTACAGGTAGTTGAACTAGTGCAGTAGTAAGTTAATAAAATAAACGGGTTATGTGGCTAAAATGAGACCTCTATAAATTTCGACGTGTTAATGGTCTAAAAAACTTTTCTAACGTACACCTGCTGTTTTCGACGAAGTTCCGTAATCAAAAATAACTAAAAATTTATATACCTATCTGTAGAAGCAATGGGGGGAAAAACTATTTTAATTAACATCCGCGTTTAATGACTGCTAGGATAATGAGGCAATCAAGCTTCAATAAAAATATATTACACACTGTTACAAACCATTAGAATAATTGCAAAGGAAGCTTAAAATGCAAAAAGTTGCTTATGTTGTAGAAATAAAAGTCTACAAATACCATAGAAGAAACGGAACTGACTGTGGTTTTATTTTCATTAATCTTTCAAAGGCTGTTAAATACTTTACATTAATTTTAAGAGAAACCCCAGCTTTATTGTTTTTCTTCTGATTAATACCAACATGAAACGATTTAAATAACGAAATGGCGCCAGTGGGTAGCAGCTCATTTTGGAATATTTAAAATTTATATTGGTTCTTCGAATATCAAATGTTAATTAGTTTATTGAAGTTTTAATTATGTCACATTTATACTACTTCAAAACGTGTTTCTCAAAGCTTGAATTTATAATTCAATGCAGGCGTTCTGTAATAGGTCGGTGTACTCTATCAAGTAAAAATTGAGCATTTTATAGTCAAGATCAAGATCCAGTTCATTCATAGATTTGTCAACGTTCCTTAACATATGTAAGAACGCCACACACATACACACACACAAATATATATATATATATATATATATATATATATATATATATATATATATATATATATATACATGTTTACATAACTGTATAACCACAACAATTCAGAATGTCAACGTCGTTTCGTGTATTTTATAAATCCTGTTTCATACTCGATTTTATTCTACATTTCCGTATTTGACGTTTATAAATTTTCAAAACGAATTAGGATGGTGATTTATAATAGTAAATGATAGATCACAAACGAGTCCAATACCTATTTTAACTAACCAAAATGCAAATAAAATTTATTTGTGTGTTCACGTTTTTATAGAAAATTCACACGCAAGACATTTATGGGTCAGATTCAGATTATAATTATTAGATAGACTAAAATTGCGCATTATGTGCAAATAGACGAAAATATACGCATATTGAAGCAAAATATGCAAAGCATGTATACAGGGTGAGTTTTTTTTATTACGGGGGTTTCTGTAACTAGAACAGATAGACAGACGGTTAAATAGGAAAAATTTGTAGTTTTATGAAGCTAATTCAGTTTTGTCCAACTAGATGCTTAAAAAAATAGTTTTCTGTAATTTCCATTTTAAGAAAAAAAGTGCAAAGGAAACAGTTGTGGATAATTATGTTCTTTGTCAGACTTTCTTGGACTTCCGGTTAAATTTCGGAATTATTAATCTTGTAGGTCATGGAAGCCGTTGTTGATTGACAAATGCAAATCGTAATTACTAATATGATGAACCATGGAAATAAACTTGATTTGCGGGTATAAAGCGTATCATTACGCTGTAGATAATGTTTTATGAATCATTACATTGAATTTTTTAAAATGGAAGGAAAGCCCCATATGTAAAAAAAATTTACAAATATTATTTAGCACAATGTTAATGAACAAGATTTGCTATGGCACAAAAACATAAATAGTAAAAAACTACAAAGACTATTTACTTCATGACTAACAACTAAAGCATTTGTTACTGCGATGACACTCACTAGAACCTAGCTCAGTGGCAGGGTCGTAGTTCTTTACTCAATCTACAAAAAGGGCACTCGTTATATCTTAACAGACTCACAATCAGGTACTAAATTTTTACAAAGGCGCTACCTGACGTTTTATTTTTAAATTAGTCACGTTATGAACCTCAACGTCCACATAAGTCAGGAACGCGAACTGTTCACTAAAAATTCGACAAACTTACACAATCTCCAGAACTCCTCACACCCAGTGCTCGAGTCATCGCAACACTCACCTTAATTTTTGGCTCAATCCGTAAACTGACTACAAAATTCACTATTATAATTTACTCGCTAAACGCTTTCTGAATTTGTAATATGAACTCGTTCCATCTTAAATATTTTCAATAAAATCTTGGATTTGGTTACTTAAACTCAAAAATTTACACACTAAAAACTTCACATCATAAAACTATACTGATCAATAACGTGCTTTGGAAATCTTTGTTTGAATATCGTAACCAAGAAAATAAAATTGATCTTCACTAAAAATTGTGACTTAATTGTTCAAGTTCACACTCATTGTCAACATATTAACCAAAATCTTTTATTGCCGAATACGGTTTGAAAGTAAAACACTCCTTACATCTATTCAAAATCTCACAAAATTTAGATTTCCTTTCTTTTGAATCTATGAAAGCGCTTTCTAGAGCTCAAGATTGGTGGCACATGCCCTTAAATACAAATATTTAATTATACCTTAAAAAGAAATAATCACAAACTAAACAAACACAACGTCACTAGCACTCAATATTGAACAAAGAAATTTAATCTCAAGATATACCTGAATAAATGCCAAGTAGTTTAGTAAATACGTGTATAACACAGAAATATGCGACTTTTTGAATATTAAGAACTGGTGACGCGTACTTTATAATATTAATAAAAACAAGCTAGTTCAAAAATCTTATTTAAAACAAACGTCTGTATTTATTGTAAACCAAAATATCAATAAGCTGAATAGTATTACCTTACACTTTCAGGTCGCCAAGGTAAAAACAGTAAGGGATGCTCGGGTCTCGGGCTCGTTTTTCCCGGTCGGCACAATACTGTACAAATTATATTCCTCACAACACCCAAGATTTGATTGCATTAGTCTGGATAAATCGCCGTGAGCAGGGCTCTACGTAGTTTCCTTAGAGTACTAAAGTTATACCCAACAATAACAACCAACACGTGTGCTTACCTGATACCCTTCTCGTTAACCAAAACTACAAAAGTCTTCAATAAAACCGTTCACGGGTATTTTCCTCTAGGTGATCCCAGTGCACCGGGAAATCAAAATTACTGAAATAAGGTGTGTTCAACAAATTCTTCAACAAAATACGCTTCGCGAAACGGGATAGCAACCCCTCTTAATTTCACCACTCTACAAGCGACATACCAGGTATTATCTTACGCAAGTCTTACTCGACTCGACGCTGGATACTTAATTAATGATCTACTCTCGCGATTCTTGCCGACTTTGTCTTAACTTAACCAGTCACAAAGCTAAAATTCTTTCAAACCATGTACGCGGTAAAACCAAAACAATTTTCGTAAACACGATCTAGAAAATATATTATCGGTACAACTTGCCACATTAGGCTGCACGCAAAGAAAATTGTAACCTAATGTGTTTTCGTCGTCGCTATACTTCGGTATCGCATTATTTAATTCTCCTGATTTGACATTCGTACAATTTCTGCAGCAATCTTAATTACAAACATTTTTCCATGACGTAATTTCTACTCATACTATAAATTAACAACCACTTAAAAAGAGGATTATCCGGTATTTACTATAATAGAATCTACTTTCTTTACTTATCTCTCCTACAAGGGTTAAACGTAAACAACTATACTTATATAATATGTATGATAAACATATACGCAATCTAAAACTTCATCTTCCAAAAAAAAAACATAATAACTATAAAATTGAATACCCAAGTACACTCGTAGCGCTAAAAACACCATAAAAGCAGGACTAAATCAGTGCTTCTCATGCCTCATAACTGAATATACCTACTTTTCAATAAAATCGTACAACAAAACTAAGAACATCTCAATTTTCTACTAAAATTTCTACACATTTACTTAAAGATATTTGTACATATGTTCATAATGATTACCGTTATAATTAAGACATAAGTTACGCCTTTTTAGAAAAGAATTTGTGGCTTTTCTTAAAGAACGTTTGGTGATACTAGCAAAACTTCTACTACGGCTTTTCTAAGATCTTCCACTGCTTCACACGACCTTTTATGCACTCTATCCTTTATTGTTCCCCACAAATAGAAATCCAAAGCAGACAGATTGGTTGATTGAGGTGACCATGCAACTGGTGCATTCCTTCCTATCCACAAATTCGGAAAAGTTGTATCTAAACAATTTGGCACTCCTCATTGATTATGGGGTGGTGCGCCATTGTGCTGAAACCACTCCAGCAAAGTGCGAGTCTTCAAATTTACCTCATCTATCATATCTTCGAAATCGTTTTGTAGGAAATGAAGGTAACGTTCGCCGGTTAAAATCCCTTCAAAAACGTATGGAGCAAATTAAAACCAACTTTAATTTGTGGTCTTCCTTGCTCGACATGATGTGAATTGGATTTTCTTCTGACCAGAGATGCTCGTTGTGCCTACTAAACATCCCGCAATTTCTAATCTACTTTCGTCCCTCCCGAGTACCGATACGTTGTGAAATTCCCGTTACTGTGTTCTCGTGTTGAAGTTGGTGCATTCTGCATAACAGATGCTAACGTGTTCACTTCAGCAGCTTTGCTAATGTGCTCTGTTTCATTTCTGTGTTTACAGAAAGATCCATATTCACCCAAAGCATCATATAGTCTTTTAAATGTGCTGAAAAGACTGACGGTGTTTAAAATAGAGGTCAAAATATTGTTGTGCAATTCGCATTTCATTTTTTTCACACCGAATGTAACAATCAACCATAATACGCTTTTCTAGATGAGACTAAAAACATTAGCCAAACTGAAAAGCACTTTCAAACTAAACGTCAAAGAAATATGAGTAGCATTAGTCGATCAACAACGGCTTCCTTGGCCTACCATGCTAATAATTCTGAAACCGAACAAACGTATCTCTTAAATTTTTCAAAATAACTATGTCATATTTTATATCATAAGAAAGGTCAGAAAAAACCCTTTGTTACAGATGACTATTGTCTCCATTATATATATATATATATATATATATATATATATATATATATATATATATATATATATATATATGTGTGTGTATATATATGTGTGTGTTAATTTTAGGTTTCATGAGTGCTGGATATGAAGTTGATGTTCTGTTGGTCTCGCGTAGATTCTCCTCCATGGTTGAACATCGGTTCTTTTAAGAACCATGGGGAGAATCTACGCGAGACCAAGCCCGAAAGAACATCAACTTATATATATATATATATATATATATATATATATATATATATATATATATATATATATATATATATATAAGTCGTAACTCAAAAGGAAAAGCTTTCATCAAAAACCAATTTAATGACCTCATAAAAAACATAATCTTACACATAAACTTTTTCCTTTGCTTTTTTTTCTTAAAATAGAAATAACGGAATTTTACGCATTTAAACAAATTACAGAAAAGTATCTAGTTAACCGTGGAATTTTTGAAGCAAACAAAAGATGCACTGAATTGGCCTCATAATACTGTATATTCTTTCCCATTTAACCGTTTTTCTCTCTGCTCTAGTTTTCGAGATCTCCATAGTAGACATAAAAAAACTCACCCTGTGTATTGGGATATTTCATTAAAAATCGACAATGGCAAAAAATAGATGACAATGAATTTAAAAAGAATTTAAAACAAGAGTGGAAATAGCATCTAGTTTTCTACGCTAATAAAGCAAATAAAATAAACGAAGGTAGAATTAATTAATCGTTGTTGAAAGTTAAGTTGGAATTATTATTAATTTGTAAAAAGAATGCGGATAAAATAATT
Source organism: Vesta saturnalis (assembly GCA_036346205.1). Classification (NCBI taxonomy): domain Eukaryota; kingdom Metazoa; phylum Arthropoda; class Insecta; order Coleoptera; family Lampyridae; genus Vesta; species Vesta saturnalis. Next base: position 2,420,911 of record JARFJB010002450.1, read on the forward strand.
AATCAAATTTACTTTTAATACCAATAAAAGCTATAAAGGAGATAAAAAATTTGTAATTTAATTTGTAAATAGTAATATTACGATTTAGATTAATGTAACCATTTTTTGTTTAGGTGTAAATTAGTATTAAGAATTATTGCGTGTAATTGTGACAAATTAATATAAAATGACGTAACGTAATAAATAAAAGCTGTGAAGCGCTTGTATTTGTGAAAAAGAGCAATGAATTAAAACGTTTCATAAACAGGGATGCTTATCGATGATTCGTACATGTCAAAGAAAGAAACGATAAAAGCCGAGGGTGTCCTAGGAACTTCTGCTATTTCTATACCTTCAACCCTTACCGGAAATGTGGTTCTGTTCCGTCGTGTGGATAACGGACTGTAGTTTTGTGCGTTTCCGTGCATGCCTATCACCCATACCATTATGGTGACTAGCTTTGCCCAAAATGCGCAATGTCTTCGAATAGGTTTACCAAATAGGCTGCGCTCGCCCCCTTGTGATGCTATCACCGCTGACTTCTGAAAACGTAGATCGGTCTTGAAGTCCTGCGATATTTCGCGTATCTCTTTCTCTCAGATTTTACGAAGTGCAAATGAAATTTATTGACCTCAACACATGACCTATTCCTCGCAAATTGAAATCAATGGTCCACGTCCGCAATTACGGAATATTACAGGATAAACGACTTGTTTTGATGAATGATCTCGATCAGATGACTTCTATGGAGTCATAGGACAAGCTCAACAAATATTTAATTGATAACCTATGGTAATAGGGGCATCGTTCGAGAGCATTTTGTGTTGAGATTGGGTTCAACCAAATTTTTAACAAACACCGTATATCAATCTATCACACCTCACAGCTCCACGTCAATCAAAAGACTTATGATGTCGTTGGGAGGATTCATTTACTATTAGAATTCGTAATGGTTTTAGTGCCGTACGTAGATTGAAAACTGGTTTCCCTCACGAAATTGGTTCCTTGAACAGGTTTTCAGGAAACATTTTAAACAATAAGGTTTACCGATTTTTATTTTCTTATCAATTTCTTGTTTTAATCAATTACATCAACTTTGCTGCTGCAGTAAAAATTATAAGAATTTAATCTCAAAAATTTGTAGTCTAAGGTGTGTAAGATCGCGCTTTCTAAATTAGGTTTAAAATCATGTTGGTTTTTCAATTTTGTATCATTTGTGCGTAAATAGTGTGCATACAGTCTTGAGAAACGTAGATTTTGTCGACTGTTTAGATCCTTTAAATTTTATGATTCCCGTAAAACTTATATACTTCGCGATTTTGGTGCATCTTGCGCATCTTGCAGATGTTGTGTTATCCTACAGATGTTGTGATTGTTGTTGTTATTGTAGATCTAGTAGATCATTAGACCTTGTAGGTTTTGTAGTTCTGGTATAACTTAAGATATTGTGAATCTTGTAGATCATATAGATCTTGTGTCTTACGGTCATGGATCTAGTGGATCCTGTAAATATTGGCGATATTGTGGATTTTTTAGATCTTGCAAATTCTGTCGACCGTATCAAGTTCGTAATCTCTTGGAATGAAATTTTCTGAATTTAGTAAGATTAGTCGATCGTATTAATCTTGTACATGTCAATTTTGTGGGACTTGTGGCTCTTGTAGATCTAGATTTTTACATTTTTGAGGAACTTATTTAAATATTTGTACAACGTAGATTTTTGTAAAGCTAAAAAATCATTCGATCTTGCCAATTTTGTAGATCGTATGGATCTTACAAATTCTGTAAATTTTGTTCTAGACATTTATTTTCATCTTTTAGATCTTGTCAGTTTAGTCGACACTGTAAATTCTAAAACTCCTGTAGGCTTTGTAAATGACGTGGATACTGTATATCTTGTGAGATTTTTTTATATTTACGGATGAAGTGGGTCTTGTGGTTGTTCTGGCAGATTGTTTCTGGTAGATCTTTGTAGATATTGTAATTCTTGAGCTTCCAGGCCTCGTAGATTCTGATAATGTTGTGAATCCTGTATATCATGAAAATATTCAGATGCTATACTTTTTTTAATTCAGAAAATCTTGCGAATATTGCGACTTTTGGTGATCCTGCAGATCGTGGCTCTTTTATCATTCTCGTCGAACTAGTATATTTCGAAAATATAACATTTAGCAGATCTTGTCTACTCAATTAATCAGGTAAACATTATAAATCCTTTCAATTTCATAGTTATAGTGGGTCTTGTGAATTTTATATATTCTGTCAATCTTGTCAGTGTGATTGTAAATCTTGTGGATCCTGCGGATCTTGTGAACTTTGGGGATTTTGTAGATCCTGTTGATCTTGTAGATATTATTGTATATATAGTAGATATTGTAGATATCGTAGATATCGTAGATATTGTAGATATCGTAGATATTGTAGATATTGTAGATATCGTAGATATTGTAGATATCGTAGATATCGCAGATATCGTAGATATCGTAGATATTGTAGGTATTGCAGATATTGTAGATTTTTGCAGATATTGCAGATTTTGTACATTTTGCAGACTTTGTAGATTTTGAAGATTGTGTCGATTTTACATATTTTACAGATTTTGTAGATATTGCAGATATTGCAGATTTTGTAGATTTTGCATGTTTTCTAGATTTTGCATATTTTATAGATTTTGTAGATTTTGTACATTTTGTAGATTTTGTAGATTTTCTAGATTTTGTAGATTTTCTAGATTTTGTAGATTTTGTAGATTTTATATTCTGTAGATTCTGTAGATTTTATAGATTTTGTAGATTTAGATTTTGTAGATTTGGTGGATGTTGTAGATTTTGTAAATTTTGTAGATTTTGTAGATTTTATAGCTTTTGTAGATTTTGTGGATTTTGTAAATTTGTAGATTTTGTAGATTTTGCTAGATTTTCTAGCATTTTAGCAGATTTGTAGATTTTCAGATTTGTTTTGTAGATTTGTAGATTTGTAGATTTTGTAGATTTTGTAGATTTTGTAGATTTTGTAGATTTTGTAGATTTTCAGATTTTATTGCATATTTTCAGATTTTATCAGATTTGTAGATTTTGTAGATTGTAGATTTGTAGATTTGATTTTGTAGATTTTGTAGATTTAGATTTAGATTTTGCAATTACAGATTTGCAGATTTGTAGATTTTTAGATTGAGGTTTTGAGATTTAGTAGATTTGGTAGATTTGTAGATTTTGTAGATTTTGTAAATTTTGTAGATTTTGTAGATTTGAGATTTGGTAGATTTTGAGATTTTGTAGATTTTGTAGATGTAGATTTGTAGATTTTGTAGATGATTTGCAGAGTTTTAGATTTTGTAATTTTGTAGATTTTGTAGATTTTGTAGATTTTTAGATTTTGCTATTTTACAGATTTTGCAGATTTGTAGATTTTCTAGATTTTGTAGGTTTTGTGGATTTTGTAAATTTTGTAGATTTTGATTTTGTAGATTTTGTAGATTTTGTAGATTTGGTAGATTTTGTAGATTTTGTAGAATTTTGTAGATTTTGTAGATTTTGTAGATGTAGCTTTTGTAGATTTTGTAGATTTTGTAAATTTTGTAGATTTTGTAGATTTTGCATATTTTCTAGATTTTGCATATTTTACAGATTTTGCAGATTTTGTAGATTTTCTAGATTTTGTAGGTTTTGTAGATTTAGTAGATTTGGTAGATGTTGTAGATTTTGTAGATTTTGTAAATTTTGTAGATGTAGATTTTGTAGATTTTGTAGATTTGGTAGATTTTGTAGATTTTGTAGGTTGTAGATTTTGTAGATTTGTAGATTTTGTAAATTTTGTAGATGTAGCTTTTGTAGAGTTTGTAGATTTTATAGGTTTTGTAGATTTTGTGAATTTTGTGCGTTTTGTGGATTTTGTAGATTTTGTAGATATTGTAGATTTTGTAGATATTGCAGATTTTGTACATTTTGCAGACTTTGTAGATTTTGAAGATTGTGTAGATTTTACATATTTTGTAGATATTGCAGATTTTGTAGATTTTTCATATTTTCTAGATTTTGCATATTTTACAGATTTTGTAGATTTTGTAGCATTTGTAGTTTTTGTAGATTTTGCAGATTTTGTAGATGTAGATTTTCTAGATTTTGTAGATTTTGTAGATTTAGTAGATTTTGTAGATTTTGTAGATTTAGTAGATTTTGTAGGTTTTGTGGATTTAGTAGATTTGATAGATGTAGATTTTGCAGATTTTGTAGATTTTGTATTTTGTAGATTTTGTAGATTTTGTAGATTTTGTAGATTTTGTAGATTTTGTAGATTTTGTAGATTTTGTAGTTTATTTGTAGATTTGTGCAGATTTTGCAGATTTTGTAGATTTTGTAGATATTGCAGATTTTGTACATTTTGCAGACTTTGTAGATTTTGAAGATTGTGTAGATTTTACATATTTTACAGATTTTGTAGATATTGCAGATTTTGTAGATTTTTCATATTTTCTAGATTTTGCATATTTTACAGATTTTGTAGATTTTCTAGATTTTGTAGATTTGGTAGATTTTGTTGATTTTGTAGATTTTGTAGAGTTTGTAGATTTTATAGGTTTTGTAGATTTTGTGAATTTTGTGAATTTTGTGCGTTTTGTGGATTTTGTAGATATTGTAGATATTGCAGATTTTGTACATTTTGCAGACTTTGTAGATTTTGAAGATGTAGATTTTACAGATTTTTGTACATTATTGCAGAGATTTTGTAGATTTTTGAGATTTGTGTAGATTTTGCATATTTTACAGATTTTAGATTTAGATTTTTAGATTTGACTTTGTAGATTTTGTAGATTTTCATATTTTCTAGATTTTGCATATTTTAGATTCAGATTTTGTAGATTTTCTAGATTTTGTAGATTTGTGTTGAGATTTTGTAGATTTGTAGATTTTGTAGATTTTGTAGATGTAGATTTTGTAGGATTTGTAGATTTGTGTAGATTTTGTGAATTTTGTGCGTTTTGATTTGAGATTTTGTAGATTTGTAGATGAGTTTGCAGATTTTGTACATTTTGCAGACTTTGTAGATTTTGAAGATTGTCGTTTATTTTAGATTTTGAGATATTTTGTAGATATTGCAGATTTTGTAGATTTTGCATAGTTTCTAGATTTTGCATATTTTAAGATTTTGTAGATTTTGTAGATTTTGTAGATTTGCAGATTTTGTAGATTTTGTAGATTTTGCATATTTTGCTAGATTTTGCATATTTTAAGATTTTGAGATTTTTAGATTTTGTAGATTTTCAGATTTTGTAGATTTTGTAGATTTGTAGATTTTGTAGATTTGTAATTTGTAGATTTTGTAGATTTTATAGATTTTGTAGATTTTGTAGATTTTGTAGATTTGGTAGATTTTGCAATTTTGTAGATTTTGTAGAATTTTGTAGATTTTGTAGATTTTGTAGATTTTGTAGATTTTGTGATTTGAGATTTTGTAGATTTTGATAGTTTTAGATTTTGTGATTTTGTACGATTTTGTAGGTTTTGTAGATTTTGTAGATTTTGTAGATTTGTAAATTTGTAGATTTTGTGAGATTTGTAGATTTTTAGATTTTGTAGATTTTGTGATTTTTAGGTTTTTAGATTTTGTAGATTTTGTAGATATTGCAGATTTTGTAGATTTTGCTAGATTTTGTAGATTTTGCATATTTTGTAGATTTTGAGATTAGATTTCTTTTGTAGATTTTGTAGATTTTGTAGATTTTGTAGATTTTCTAGATTTTGCTAGATTTTGTAGATTTTGCAGTATTTGTAGATTCTGAGATTGTGAGATTTTTAGATTTTGTAGATTTGCAGATTTTGTAGATTTTGAGATTTGTAGATTTTGTAGTATTTGTAAGATTTGTAGATTTTGTAGATTTTGTAGATTTTGTAGATTTTGTAGATGTAGATTTTCAGATTTTGTAGATTTTGCTAGATTTTGTAGATTTTGAATTTAGCAGATTTTGTAGTTTTGGATTTTGTAGATTTTGTAGATTTTGCAGATTTTTGTAGATTTTGTAGATTTTGTAGATTTTGTAGATTTTCAGATTTTGTAGATTTTGTAGATTTTGTAGGTTTTGTAGATTTAGTAGATTTTGTAGATTTGTAAGATTTTGTAGATTTTGTAGATTTTGTAGATTTGTAGATTTAGTAGATTTTGTAGATTTGTGAGATTTTGTAGATTTTGATGAGATTTTGTAGATTTTGTAGCATATTTGTAGATTTTGTAGATATTGCAGATTTTGTACATTTGCTAGATTTTGTAGATTTTGACAGATTTTGTAGATTTTCATATTTTGTAGATTTTGAGATTTTGTAGATTTTGTATGATTTTGTAGATTTGGATTTGCATATTTTCAGATTTTGTAGATTTTGTAGATTTTGTAGTTTTGTAGATTTTGTGAGATTTTGTAGATTTTGTAGATTTTAGATTTTGTAGATTTGTAGATTTGCAGATTTTGTACATTTGCAGACTTTGTAGATTTTGAAGATTTGTAGATTTTACATAGATTTGTAGATATTGCAGATTTTGTAGATTTTCATATTTTCTAATTTTGCATATTTTACAGATTTTGTAGATTTTCTAGATTTGTTTTTGTAGATTTTGTAGATTTTGTAGATTTTGAGATTTGTAGATTTTGTAGATTTTAGATTTTGCAGATTTTGTAGATTTTTAGTTTTGTAGTTTGTAGATTTGTGAGATTTTGTAGATTTTGAGATTTGTAGATTTGAAGATTTTGTACATTAGACTTTGTAGATTTTGAGATTTGTAGATTTTACAGATTTTGTAGATATTGCAGATTTTGTAGATTTTTCATATTTTCTAGATTTTGCATATTTTACAGATTTTGTAGATTTTCTAGATTTTGTAGGTTTTGTAGATTTAGTAGATTTTGTAGATTTGGTAGATTTTGTTGATTTTGTAGATTTTGTAGAGTTTGTAGATTTTATAGGTTTTGTAGATTTGATGTGAATTTGTGAATTTTGTCAGATTTTGTGGATTTTGTAGATATTGTAGATATTGCAGATTTTGTACATTTTGCAGACTTTGTAGATTTTGAAGATTGTGTAGATTTTACATATTTTGTAGATATTGCAGATTTTGTAGATTTTTCATATTTTCTAAATTTTGCATATTTTACAGATTTTGTAGATTTTGTAGATTTTGTAGTTTTTGTACATTTTGTAGATTTTGTAGATTTGCAATTTTCTAGATGTTTGTAGATATTAATTTACAGTTATTTTGCAGATTTTGTAGATTTTCAGATTTTGTAGATTTTGATTTGTAGATTTAGTTAGATTTGTAGTATTGTAGATTTTGCAGATTTTGTAGATTGATTTAGATTTTGTATATTTGCAGATTTTGTAATTTTCAGATTTTGTAGATTTTGTAGATTTGTAGATTTTGAATTTGTATTAGATTTTGTAGATTTGATTTGCAGGTTTTTATTGTTTGTAGATTTTCAGATTTTCTAGATATTGCATATTTTACAGATTTTGTAGATTTTGTAGATTTCGTAGATTTCGTAGATTTCGTAGATTTCGTAGATTTCGTAGGTTTCGTAGGTTTCGTAGGTTTCGTAGATTTCGTAGATTTCGTAGATTTCGTAGATATCGTAGATTTCGTAGAAATCGTAGATTTTGTAGATTTATTGGATCTTGTTGACCTTGCCGAATTTGTAATTTTATGGATCTTAGATTTTGTAGGACTTTAGATCTTAGTTAGTCTGATCAATGTTGCTAATCTGGTAGATCCTATAATTTCGAAAACTGTAGAGTTCCTCTAAATCTTGTACGTGGTTTGGGTCTCGTGCATTGTAGGCTTTCTAAGAGGTTATAGGTTTTGTAAATCACTTACATTTTAAGACCATGTACGCATTTTAAACATTTTAGACCCTCAAAATTTTAAATTTTCTACATTTTATGGATTTCGTTTATCTCGCAGATCTCTTGGATCGTGCAAAACTTGTAAATTTCGTAAACTAAGTAAATCTTATAGACCTCGTACGTATTGTAGACAGATCTTATTGATAGGACGTGTACTTCTTATAGTTGCAAAATTGTAAATTTTGTAAACCTTCTAAACTTTTGAACTCTAGATTTTAGACCATTCTTAGACCTTATTTTTTGGATCTTATCCTTTTATGAGCGCTAGAGTATATGTAGCTCTAGAAGCGTGAATTATGTACAGGGTATATTCATAACGTTTGCACAACTCTTTTTATTATTGGATATTTTACATGCCAGTGCGAACGCCATCATCTTTAAACCTGAGGGTTGAGACCTTTCACGCTGATAGCTTTTCTAAAGTGAGTATTGATATTGGAATTTATTTTAAAAGATCAAGTTCGATGACTACTGTGTAAGTGTAACAGAATAAAAGACTTCGCGTTTATGTACATAATTTCTTAAACAACCAATCGACCAATTTCATTTAACTTTTCTTTGCAATTTAACCAATTTATGCAAATGCAAACTTTGACGATTTAAACTCATTGTAGATATTTAACTTTTATGTTTGAAATCGTGTACTTTTATACAAATTATTGTACAAAGTCCATTCAAAAACAAAATGTAATTCTGATTTATCCCGATTTACCTTAAGGTGAAAATACTTTCAACTGCGGTAGTTAAATCTAATATGCAATTAACTTTTTGCTTGCAATTACTTCAACTCGTTTAAACATAAAATCAGGCATAAAAATTAGTAGTAGCAAAGGCCACGCCTTTGCAGGTTAAACTGTTGCGTGTTCATCTTCTCTTTACAGCTGTATAGAAAGGCAGAGAAAAAATTGACATCAGAAATTAGAAAGGCTTATATGTTAGTCACGATTCACAGATTGTCAGGAATATCAATCTATTTGCAGCAGCATTGCGGCCGGCTACTTGTCAGATGTCGAGTTATTTCACTACCACGCCTCGTCCCTTTTTTAAGTTAATTGAACAGAAATGTTGCTTTGGAATGTTATTTAGTAAATGATAGCGTCATTAATTATATTACTTCATCTTTAGATGTGTGTATGCGAATTTTAATCCGGATTAAGTTTCTTTAATGAATGAGCTATAATCAGTACTTTGCTCAAAATTCTTCTTTGAGCGATGACGGCGTTAAGGACTAAAAGATAACGGTGGCCGTAATTCGCTTTAGATTATTCTCTGTGAGAAAAACATGTATAGATTACGCTGATGTAACCGATTCCCTTTCATAGTATAATCAGATACCCTACACCGTCGAAAATTGATATGTTAAAGAAAATTCCAATAATATTCAATAAAATTTGAAATACGTCCCACTCGTAGTAATAAATGTCGTAAAAATTAATTAAATTTTATTGGTCCGATGTGAGATCCATGCGGTGTATTTTTGGTATTTGATGTTTATGAAGTGTATGTTCACTCACATTGTTCCGGGTTTAGAAGGAAGCGAACAAATTTATATGTTCGTGTGTAATTTATTAGTTTCATTGGAAACTGGTCTTTTCATTTTTTCCAATCTCGTAATCAACTACTATGTTTTTATTAAACTTAAACGTGCGTGTTGCGTGGGTAAATCTAATCTAGTAAGTGATTGTCCGAGTTAAGTCATTCAAAATAAAAATGTATTTGGTTTTTACTCAAAATTGTTAATTATCAGACATTATATAGAGTTTCTGTAGAGTTTATGCATACACGCCAATAATCTTAAAAGGGGACATATTTTACATAACAATTACATGACATGTTTAACGCTACTTAAAAAAACTAATTGGTCTTGTTTGTAATAAAAATGAAGTGCACCACGCGATTTTATAAAAAAAAATGATGCATTGTTATTCTGGCTGATATAACGCAATTATTGGTTATTGTTATGATGACTTATTAATATCAAACAATATCGCATAAATCTGATTTACCAGTCTTGGAAGCTGCATCAATCGTTTTACGATTGTCATCGATAGGAAAGTTTATGCAATATACTGTGTCAGTCTAGATCTAAATTTAGTATCTTACTGCAGCAGGTCTATGACCTATAAAAGTTCAATCTGTGTTACTAATATAGAAATAAACATAAATTTCTGTGTTTAAATTAAGAAAATTTAAATATCAAATGCATTTTATGGTAGTTAGTTTCGATCCGAATAATCAGATGTATTTATTACAAGTCGTTTATTTAGGTTGAATATTATTAGCTAGTCTTATTTTTTGCAAATTATATTGACGCCCAAAAAGTTGATTTTACAATCTATTCGAGATTAATTTATTAATTGAGCTTTATAATGTTAACGATAAAGCCATTTTTAGTAGTAGCAGGGGTTACCGATTTACATGTATATGTCTGCTTGTGCCCAACCATGTATAATAGAGATACTAAACAATCCTGTCATCGGACAGTGAAAGTACTCAATATATTAAACACAGAAGCATCTAATGCGACTTATGTACAGGGTGAGTCAACGATAGGGTCGTGTAAACTGATGCTTTATGTCAATAAAATGTATTTATCATATTAAAATTATTCTTCGCTATACAATGTGTTCCAAAACAAAAGGACAAGACAACGTTAGTATTTTTTAAATGGAACACCCGGTATATCATTCGATGTATAACGTGTACAACCTTATTTATATAGGTTTCATGCATGTAAAATTTACGGTTTTTGAAATAATTCGAATTTCATCAAAAGAAAATCTCATTTACAGGTATAGCTTTATTATTATGTATCATCTTGGGTTTTGTTAGGAAAACTTTTATATAGGGACCAAGGAAACATCAGGCTTAAGCCTATGTTTTGAAGAAGAAATAATAGATATACATTTTGTAAGGTGTTTCAAATATATGTTCAAACTTACGAAATTTGAAATTCAAAATATCACTTTTCTCAATTAGAACACCGTATATATTCTTCATAAGTATGTCCTTTACCTATCTGTCAATGTTTTTGAGTTATTTTGATTTTTCTATATTACCCAGTGTTTTAATGGTTTTGCTTGTAATTATTCATAGTAGCCATGAAATTTGAATACAAGAGAGATAAAAAGTTGCATTAAATACTAAACACTAACATATATGTAAATTAACTCCAACAAAAAATATATTACGTTATCATAAGAACTTTATATAAAATAAACGAACATTCTCAAGTCATGGGATAATTCAACAGCATCCCCGCATCTTCAATGTTACGTTCCCCAAGCGTCTTGTATCCTATCTTCCATATCTTCTTTTGTAGTGTGAAATCTGACATGTACACGTTCTGTAATATATCCCCATAAGAAGAAATCTAATGGGGCAAGATCGCACGATCTTGGGGGCCACTGGACAAAACCTCCACGCTCAAGCCATTTTTGAGGATAATTATCGTCCTGTTGCTGCAGATAAAGGAGGTTAGGCAAAAGTTCTTGGAGGAATTCAAGGTAGATAGGTACGATCAGTCAGGGGAGTGTTAAAAAATACGATCCAATAATTCTATTATGGAGAATGCCACACCACACATTTATGGACCAGTAGTTTTGGTTATGACGATTACAGCACCATTGCTCCAAAAATATGATATAAGATAAAAAGTTTGGATTAATCCCAAGTTGAGCAATAATCACTGACAAAACTTTACGCGTCTTTGGAAGTCATCATTGCGTAATTCTTGGTGTAATTCCATATGGTAAGCATGATAGTTGTCCAATTAACTCAAAACAGTGAGAGATAGGTATAGGACATACTTTTAAAGAATTTTGGGGGTTTTGATTCTCTTTAACACAGCGCAAAAGATATAGGGTGTTCTATTTGAAAAAAGTGATATTTTTTAATATGAAGTTTTGCAGGTCTACTATTTTTTACTCAGAACATAGGCTTAATCTTGGTCTACATATAAAAAGTTTTCCTAACAAAACACAAGATGGTACATAATAATAAAGTAATACCTGTAAATGCGATTTTTTGGATAAAACTCGAATTCTTTCGGAAACCTTAACATTTACATGAATTTGCATGAAACCTGTATAAAGTTTTATAATTGCGTTTAAAACCCAAACATCGAATGATATACAGGATGTTCCATTAGAAAAAATACTAACTTTGTTTTGCCTTGCGTTTTTGGAAAACTATATATAGTCAAAAATAATTTTAAAACGCGCACTCTTACTAGCCATATAATATGATAAATACATTTTATTGGCAAAATTTACCCATAGTCTATCGTTGACTCACCTGATACTGGGTTGCCCACTAAACCTCCTCTCCTCGACAGCACCTTAAATATTAATTTTACGAGATAAAGTTTTTTTTTTATTCGGATGTACCTCGTCTACAACCTAAAATTATTTTATCCGCGTGGAGCTCTTGGTTTCCTCTGTACAGGACCGTACTCAAATTTTTATATGTATATTTTCATGTTTTTATATAATTAGTTGTTTTAGTTGTTTTTTAAAGGTTATTATCAAAGATAAAAGTTTGCAGTTTTTACATTCACGTACTACTTTGTTGACCTAAATTTTATGACAAAATCGAAAATTTAGTATCTTCTTTTGTTTTCGAGTTATACCCAACCGTCGATAATTCTATACGTTTCCTCAACGGTACTTATATATTAAGAAGTGCCGAATTTAGTGGCGTAATTAGAATTTTTCTAGGGAGTGCAGTTTTTGAAGAATAATATAAACTTGCATTTTTTAAATGGGAATCATAGTTGGCTTGGCAACCATCAGCTGCAGTTCTCTCTTACCTTTTCAAAAATGTAAATATTATTATTACTCCTGAAAAATATCATCCAAATATTTTTTTTCAACAAGACGGTGCCCCAACCCATAAAGATTTGGCAGTTGCGAATTACTTAGAAAACCGTTTCACAAATACTTGGATTCCAACATTCGATTCGGTGTTTTGGCCTCCTCGATCTCCAAATCTGTCAATACTGGATTTCTTCCTATGGGGTTTTCTGAAAAACATAATTTATCAAAACCGAACGATTTGGGAAACGGCTTCCTAAGTAATTCCTTGCTGCCAAAGCATTATGAGCTTGGGCACCGTCTTGTTGACAAAAAAATTAGATGTTTGCAAGAATGTCTATATTTATAGTTTTCAAAAGGTAAGATAGAACTACAGTTGATGGTTGCCAAGTCAACTATGATTCCCGTTTAAAAAATGCAAGTTTTTATTATTACTAAAAAACCACACCCCCTAGAAAAATTCTAAGCACATCACTGAATTCGGCACTTCGCAATGTATAGGTACCGTTGACGAAATATATCAGTATAATAGTATTACGCGAGGTATAAGACTTTGAAAGTGTAGAAATATCGACGTTTGGGTATGAGTCGAAAACAAAAGTGGATGCTAAATTTTCGATTTTGTCTTGAAATCTAGGTCAACGTACGTGAATATAAAAACGGCAAACTTCTATCTTTAATAATAACAGAGAAGAAATAAAATGAGCGACATTACGAAAACTTTATTCAGAAAATCAGTTAGTTTTTAATCAGAAAAACGATATTAACACAGTTCCCATGCGGATAATTGCAATACGCACACGACATACGTCAGTTTATAATAACGATTTATGTGTTTGATAAATTATTATCTTCACTTTGTACAAAAAGCCTAAAACGTTTTAAAATAACGAATTGGCTGATGCTGAAAACCCCTTATTGGCTTCGCTCGTCTACCGTAAGTGGTATCCTGATAGACGTAATCCGGATGTAAAGCAGTATTTTAAAAATCTTCTTGTAAGATTCTTAACCTTACAGGGGGCGTATCCTAAACATTCCCGTGAAAAAAACAGTGTGCACAATAATTACAAAATTATGACAGCTTTGGTTGAAAACCCAAGACAAAATGCTAGGGAAATTGGTGAAATTACAGAAGCCAGCAGGACGACGTCAGTTTGGCGTACAATTAAAAGCGTCCAGTTTCACCCATACCGGTTTGATAAGCACCAAAAATATATGCATCGTATGCATCATTTGCCAATTTCTGGTTGGGCCAATGAAAAGTTGACCAATAAAAGAGAGTTTTTTAAATTGGTTTTGTTCAAAGACGGGCCAACGTTCCATAATGATGGGTTTATGCATAATCACAATTATCACCACTATACCGATATAAATCCATAGAAGAGAAGTTGACCGTTAAACACATGGGGTGGAATTCTTGGTCGATATGTAGACGGACCTTCCACAAGTTTATTCTCACTTTTTGAAACACAATTTGCCGATTCTTCTTGAAGACATTCTATTGCTGGTGCGTCAGCGCATGTGATTACAGCATGGCGGTGCTCCTGTCCACTATGGAATTGGAGTAAGACAGTTTTTAAACCTTAACATCCTCAAAGGTGGATTGGTCGAGAGAGACCTATAAACTGGTCACCTCGATCACGCGATATCTCCAAAATAGTCTTCTGTGGGCATATGTAAAAGAACGTGTGCACGAAGAGCCACCTACCACTTAGGACAATATAAAAAAACAGGAGACGTGAAATATTAGAAGACGTTGAGCCAAATTTTGTGTTTCATGAGTGTGCGTTAGCATTTGGGCTGAATTTGGCCAAAATATATATTTATACATCAATTTCGTTGGGATTGCCCACAATAGATTCTGGAGCCCTCACCTTCATACGGGGCCCTATCAGATATTCCATGTAATAAAGAGCATCTGTGTTTTAATTTTGTGCCGTACCCTTATGTATATAATTGTGGTTTTGGACGTTACTGATGTTTGTCCCCATAGTATTACGAGACTATTATTTACAAATTACATTAGAATCTAATTGGACCCTCATGATTTTCGAGTCATTCAATGCTTTGTGTGATATTATTTCTTTTTCATCAAGTATGTCTTATACCTGAAATTAATAATTTTTAAAATATTTTCAGTTTATTCGTGAAATTGCGATTGTAATGCAAAAGGACTGAAAATAGAGGCATTAAGTTGGCCATGGGATTGTACTTTCTTACTAAAGAAATTTTCAAGTAAGAACAAGAGTTAATATAACAATTAAAAATTGATTTAATGAATTATTTTAAAAACAGATTTTTTTGAAAAAAATTAAAGCATAAAACACTCTTGCTTCTAGGCAAATTTAAATCTGTACTTAGTAAAATTTCTGAAGTACTCAATTTGATTATGTTCTGAACAAGGATTTCAGTTTTTAAGGATTTAAATATTTTTTGTATTTATTGGCATTACACAATTTGTCTTAATATTCTAAATTAACTATGTATTTTCTCGATGGTAGTGAGCGGGTGCACCATCATGCTGGAACCACATATTTCCATAAACTGCTTCATTAATATTTTGAAGAAGGTTAGGTACCACATCGCCGGTTAGAGTATCTTCAAAAAAATGAGAACCTATAACATGGACCCAATACGGACTTTCCAAAATTGTAATAATATACAGGGTGTTTTTTTAAAAACATAAGTTTAGTTGCTCCAACAACAAAGCACCATATATATATATATATATATATATATATATATATATATATATATATATATATATATATATATATATATATATATATATATATATATATATAAATATCAGTGTGTCCAAAATTGGTCTGTGCAGTGTTACTATCTTGGAAACTATAAGAGATCGAATGACAGTTAAATGGAGAAAGTTTTAGAGAATTTTGAGCTCACTAAAATGTCATTCTGAAATCAAGGCTATCTCAAATAGTTTTCAACATATTCGAAAAAAACTGAAAATCGACAATTTTTATTTTTAGCTATATCTCTTTTATTTGAACAGATATAAAAAAATAAATTACACTTTGCCATTGTCACTTTTTATCGTCTATTGATTGGTGACAGAAGAAATTAATCCGACGTTTCGCCGATTAGAGACCATCATCATTGGGGCGGAAATTAGCTAATGGTATAAAATAATTCCTTTTTTTATTCTAAATCCAACGATGTATAACACTTAATGATAATTCGACGTTTCGACCTTCATTCTTGACATTTTCAAATATTTCTTTTTTTTATGGAACATTTTTGAAAAAAGAACTACCAAAGCAATTTATTCTGCAAATGTACATTTATTTCAACTCGTAATTCATAATAGGACGTTTCGACTCATCAAAACCATCATCAAGTATTGTCTTATGAACAGTAGCTACCTATTCGTAGATAACTATTAATTACGATATCGAAAAAGCCTTTCCAAACCTTGTCTTAATAATACTCAAATGTTTATTTGGTATTCATAAATAAATTGCTCAAGCAAAGGAGTGAAAATAATGTGGAATATTCAAAAACACATAGTAGTTATTAGGGTATTATGTTAAATGTTACTCATTTAAACCATAAAATTATGACCAAAAAGTAATTAAAAAACATTTTTAGCAATGAATCATACATTTTACAGCGCTATAATATCAAATAATTTTTATAGTATTTTATATTAATATTAAATTTATTTTACAGGATAATTATAAAACCGACATTAGTTCTACATACTATTATTCAAAATGTCGACCATTTTTTTCAATGCATTTTTCACATTTTTTTTGCGACAGTTCTGGTTTCTCGACGTATTGTATTACGATTAATGTTTTCAATAATATTAATAATTCGATGCTCCAGAACTTGCCTATTTTCTGGGGGATCAAATTCATACCCCTCATATCCCCATAAATAAAAGTCTAATGGGGTAAGGTCCGGCAACGTAGCAGGCCAAGGCACAGGACCACCGTTGGATATTATTCTTTCACCAAAAATCTCCCGTAAAAATGCTCGGACTTCCCCTCAATTATGTGTTATCCATCTTGTTGGAACCACAAATTATTAAGTTCATCAGGGGGCCCAGTAATGATAATTTTTTTATTGAAGACTCCACAGTTGGTAAAACGTGTCTCTTCTGTCCATACAGAAATATCAGGATTTTCTTGACATTTACGATGTCAAAGTCACCTTCTTGCAGGCCTTATACAATTGTCAGGTTGTAAGGATCATATTTAACAACTTTCAAAACATTCTGTACAGTGAATTTTGGAATATGAAACTCCGTGCCACAATTTCGTACTGAAGATTTCGGATTTTCGTCAAAATATTCCAAAATGTTTCCGTTATCGATCGCATACTTTTTTGAACGTGGTTTTTGAAAACTTCCAAATTCTATTAAATTTCTTACTACATTATTAAAATGATTTCTGCCAGGTTGTCTTCTTTCGGGGTACATTTGAAAATTGTCATTACTAACTCTGGTAGTATTTATTTCATTTTTGATATACAAATTTTCTTCGTTAGAATAATTTAACGCCATTTTCAAAAAATGTTCATCAAAATGTGAGAAACTATTGTAGTCTTTTGACAGATAACATAATTGTTTTAAACTCATCAAAGCCTACTACCAGAAATTCACAATGATCGAATTCATTATTTAGCTGTAGTTAGTTTTTAAGTGTTTTAATAGGATTTTTCACATTTTTCTAAACATTTTCACTTGAAGTAAATGTATTGTTAGGTGTTTACTTAAATTTAAACTTAATAAAAGAGTTATTTATCTGTCATTAAGACAAGGTTTGCAAAGGCTTTTTCGATATCGTAATAAATAGTTATCTACGAATAGGTAGATACCTACTTGATGATGCTTTTGATGAGTCGAAACGTCCTATTATGAATTATGAGTTGAAATAAATGTACATTTGCAGAATCAATTGCTTTGGTAGTTTTTTTTTCAAAAATGTTCCATAAAAAAAAGAAATATTTGAAAATGTCATGAATGAGGGTCGAAACGTCGAATTATCATTAAGTGTTATACATCCTTGGATTTAGAAAAAAAAGGGAATCATTTTATACCATTAGCTAATTGCCGCCCCATATGAAAAAATAAAGTTGATAATGGTCTCTAATCGACGAAACGTTGGATTATTTTTTTCTGTCACCAATCAATAGAGGATAAAAAGTGTAATTTATTTTTTTATATATTTTCAAATAAAAGACGTATATAGCTAAAAATAAAAATATATTTTGAAAAATATTTGAGATATCCTTGATTTCAGAATGGCATTTTAATGGGCTCAAAATTCTTTGAAACTTTCTCCATTTAACCGTCTTTCGATCTCTTATAGTTTCCAAGATAGCAATATTGCACAGACCAATTTTGGACACACTATATATATATATATATATATATATATATATATATATATATATATATATATATATAGGGTCTTTGTTGTTGGAGCAAACTAAACTTATATTTTTTAATAAAACACCTTGCATATTATTACATTTTTGGAAAGTCCGTAAAATACGCTTTCATTTGATACCAAATTGTATGGGTTTATCTCCTTTGGTTTTAGAGATATTCAATTGTTTTTCGAAAAAATTATCCCACTTGAGGTCGCTGCTACTGATTTGTTAGGCGACTTTTGTTTATTTTAAAATGACAAAACATTTTTGGTGGTCCTGTAGTATTTTGAAATATCATAATTTTCAGATTTTTTAATAAGATGTAAAGCGTGTCACTGTTTGTAAAAACAACTTTTTTTAAATTTTTTTTAATTGACGCCCTCCTATAATGTCATTCGATGCTTTGTTTGATATTCTTCCTTTTTCATCAAGCATGTCTTTTTAATAAGATGTAGATGTAGATGTAGATGTATATATATATATATATATATATATATATATATATATATATATATATATAATACAGGTGGTCCACTTAAGCGGGATTGCTTCATAACACGTTTTAAAATTATTTTCAGAAATGGCGGACTTCCGGTTATACCGGAAATTCATTCCAACTTCGTTATTTTAAATAGAACAACCTATATATGATTACATTTTTCAATTTCTCGTTGAATTTAAAGGTCACTTTAATAACCATACTATGGGTCTACGTCGCATTGCTTCTGAGTTATTTGACATTTTGTAGAAAAAATGACGTTTGTAGTGCCTCCGAAAACTTTCAATATCTCGAAGACGGATACCGGTAAAGAGATGTGGCTTTCGTTTTTTACTTCCGAAAAGGGTACCGCATCATTATCATTCATTGCCAAAAATCTTGCTTTTAGAATTCAATAATTTCTGTCGCTCTGAAAATAATATTTTTCAAACATGGATAACTTGATTTTTTTTAAATGAGACCACCCATATTTTCTTACATCAGCGGATAGGAAATTAAATTTCCTTTCCATTGATGTAACATTATTGATATTTTGGAGTGATAGTTTTCGAGATATTCACATTTTTATCTAATTTCAGTTTTTATTGCGTATTTCCACGGTGCTTTGGAAAACGTTTGTCAATTGTTTTAAAGAACTGATAAGAAGCGTCAGTTTCTCGAGCTTCTGTTGTGCTTAGCTGTCTTGTGTATCAGTTTAAGTGTTTCTACAAGACATTTCCATTAAAATGTTGTTGTCCCACGTAGAGTTGATCGACATGATTTTCATTCTTGGAGAATGCCAAAGAAATGCGTTATTGGCCTCAAGGATTTATGCGGTACGGTATCCTGAACTAAGACTTCCCCGAGAAAGGGCCTTTCAAAAGTTGTTACAACGTTTTACAAACACCGGACGCGTGCAGTATCAAACGAGGGAACGTGTCAACAGGATAACCTGTATTTTTTGTGCATTCCTTTTGTATATCTTCTGTAATCGTTAAGTAATTGTCCTTATGTCTTTATTGATCGTTCCTTATGTATGTATTGTGTGTTTATTGTGCATTCCTTCTCTATTTCTTGTGTAAGCCATAAGTAATTATTTTGTATTACTTGTGCAATGCTTATGTATTTATTGTTCATTCCTTATGTATCTCTTGTGTATTTCTTTTGAGTTTTGTGTTCTTAATTCTTGAGTATTTATTGTTTATTTCTTGTGCATTAAAAAAATAAAGTTATCCATGTTTGAACAAAGTTATTTTCGGAGCGATAGAAATGATTGAATTCTAAAAGCAAGACTTCTTACCAGTTGTTTAAAACAATTGACAAACGTTTTCCAAAGCACCGTGACAATGCGCAATAAAAACTGAAATTAGATAAAAATGTGAATATCTCGAAAACTATCACTCCAAAATATCGATAATGTTACATTAATGGAAAGGAAATTTAATTTCCTATGCGCTGATGGTGGTTCCATTTAAAAAAATCACGTTAACCATGTTTGAAAAAAAAATTTTCGGAGCGATAGAAATTATTGAATTCTAAAAGCAAGATTTTTGGCAATGAATGAGAATGATGTGGTACCCTTTTCGGATGTAAAAAACGAAAGCCACATTTCTCTACCGGTATCTGTTTTTGAGATATTAAAAGTTTTTGGGCACTGCAAACGTCATTTTTTCTACAAAATGTCAAATAACTCAGAAGCAATGCGACGTAGACTCATAGTATGGTTATTAAAGTGACCTTTAAATTCAACGAGGAATTCAAAAATGTAATAATGTATAGGTTGTTCTACTTAAACTAACGAAGTTGGCATGAGTTTCCGGTATAACCGGAAGTCCGCCATTTCTGAAAATAATTTTAAAATGTGTAGTTTATGACTGTGGACAACTTCTATATAAGACATTTTTTCGTATTTGTAATAGTAAGGGAGTTATGTACAATGCCGCTTAAGTGCCACCCTTATATATATATATATATATATATATATATATATATATATATATATATATATATATATATATATATAGTTTTTTAATGCCAAAGATTCAACTAACGACATTATACTGTAATTCTGGTGATATAAACGCTTAGGAACTTTGGTATTAGATACAAAGAACACATTAGATGATACAAATAATAGACACATACAAATCAAATTATGCCCTAGATTTAATAGTAAATAGTCACCTTATGACTTCACCTAACAACATTAAATTTTTACATTTTTGTAATAAAAGAGACAAATTAGATGTTTTGTAAGCATTGAACGTAAAGAGCAAGTACCTTTAATGAACGAACAGGTTGATCTTATAGACCCACCTTTAACATATATGTTAAATATAGAATTATAATTTACATCAAGCTTACCTTAATAAATTATTACCATAACTACATTTTTTTTTTTTTTTTTTGCGCTTTAACATCTTGGGTCATTAGCGCTTTTACAAATACCATTATATTTTATGCAATAAATTTGTATTTTACTTAATATTTTCTCTTGATAATGATACATGTTCTATTGAAACGCGTAGAGAAATGAATAATTATTAAAAGAAATTGTGGAATTAAATTGTGTTTATAACATTAGTGCTATTAAATAAGATTAGAGCTTGTATTAGAAAACTGGAGAGAAACGTGTTCAATTTTATTTTTAAACAATTTTGTTTTATTAATAAGCATAAAATGTTCATAGCAAAATAAAATAAATTCACAATTTACATTAAAATACTGTTATTTTAGCTTTCGTGCATCATAATTAGGACATTAATTCTTTTGTTACTGACCAAATCAAAGCAAAAATGGGAAACGGTAAGCGAAACAAAGGAAAAAGTACATTGCATTGTAAAACGTACATACAGGTATATAAAAAAAACATCTAAAGAATTTAATTTTCTTTGTAGAGTGGAAATAAATTAAATGGGTAGTTAGTATAATTTGACGTCATGAAAACTCGGTAGTTATTTTGTAAAGCATGCGTTAAGTAAGTGGCTTTTTCATTTTTATAAATAATAATCATCTTTAATGACATCTATTACGCTGGATTTAGTTTTTAAGGAAATGAAATCTTATTTTTAATGAATTGTAATTTGAAGAATGTCGAAAAAATTTACACGCTTAACGAAGCATTTCTGTATGGTTCACTGGTACAAGTCTTAATTAAAATTGTAGCAATAAAATCAATCTCTTTGAAGATAATATTTTGGTTCCCATAATAATTGCGTCTATTGATCACGTCCGTCAGTCTACGTGTGCTTTGCAACAGAGAATACGATAGCGGTATGTTGTTTTAATAACCATTCATATTGTTTTTCATGATAAGTGTCAATCAATCAATCGACACCTTTAATTCAATAACATGTAGAACTTTCTCATAAATATTCATTGTATTTAATCTCCTGTTGCTTCCATATTTTACGTTAATGACTTTATTTACAAAAAAAATAATAAGTGGGGGCAATAAAGCATTTTACAGTATGTGATTTTAATTACGTTTCTTTAAGCAGTAAAATACACGCTGAGATTCTTATTGAGCAACATGCATAAGTTTTAAGAAAAATATTTAGTATTATCGGATGGTCACAAGATATTTGTAAAATTATTACCGAAAAAGCGATAAATTAAAAGGTAGTTACGTACTTTAACGAAGACCGTTACTAAAACCCAACCCCAGGTTGCCATCCCGGGGAGTTTAGTAATAATCTCTAATTTTCTTTTCTTTTCCAGCAAAAAGTAAAGTTTTGGTTCGCAACGGGAGGTGCAGGATTTTGTCTTAGCAGAGCTTTAGCTTTAAAAATGATGCCGGCTGCTAGGTAAGTTTATAATAGTATTATTTAATGAACGGTCCTAGTTTCGACAAAATTAAATAAATATCAGAAAATATTTAGATAGACCTGCAGCTATTGATCTTTTATCGAAGTTTTCACATTATCGGTTGTCTTCCTAAACTCCAAAGAAGTTTAAACTTTTATCTGCTTTATTTAAGATTTAAACGTTTGTGTTTATATCATTATTTAAACCATCATTATGCATTTTGCCCTAAATTAAAAAATTGAACCAGCCGACTCGAAAAACTTTCCCACCTTCAATTTTTAGTTCAATAAAAGTGAGTAAATGTAAGTAAAATATAAAATACTTTCATAGATTTATTAAATTTTAATTATAACTTCTGTACAATGAACACGTAGTACGTATTCTAGGAACAATCCTAATAACGGGTTACTTTAAGTGCTAATGGTACAAGTTCTCCATTGAAAAGGAGTTAACTAAGTTAGAAAACTTCAGTTGTATTCGTGGTGTACTATGTCTTTGTATAATTCAAAATCGTATATTACTTTACACGACGCAACAACCTTATAAGTTTAGTTTTCTTAAATATTTATAGTATGTATATTTAACGAACGTAAAATGTAGGTCATATTACTTTATTTTAATTATCAAGTTGCATGTAAAATCTGTCAAAATCAAAATATTTTTTCTAAAATGTCAGAATGTCCCATTTAAACTATGAACAAAAAATAACTCGAAATGCCAAAAGAACTATGTATTAATAACATTAATTGTAACATTACAGTTTGAAATATTAATACCTTTGAGGTTATGAGTAGATAAAGACATATTACTTGTAGAAATATTGGAATCTACTACATCACTGGATATTGTGATTGAGGGCTAGAAGTAGCACAATTATTAGCACTAATTTGAGTCGTAAATTTTTAGCGATGTTCCATTTTATTAGTTTGAGTTGTATATATATATATATATATATATATATATATATATATATATATATATATATATATATATACCGGTGGTTGTAAAGTAAGGAATAAATTCAATATCTCGTAAAGCACAATTTTTTCAAAAATCGCTCGGACCCGTCGATTTTATATTTTTCGGGCATATTTTGAAAAAAATTTTATACAGGGTGTCTCAAAAAGATTTGCTAAAAATTTTTTTCAAATTGCAACCCAATTTTTATTGCATTTTGATTATTACAATTCTAAACATTTGTCATTAGCATGTGCTATACCTAAGTCAAGCGTTTTGAGTTATTCGCATTCAAAATTTAAAATTGAAAAAGATCATGAAGAAAACGAAAAATAAAATAATTTTTATAACGTTTTATTATATCTAAAACAAAGATTCGTAAGCTTAAAAATAATTTTATTTCAGCATGATGATTTAAAACAACGGATCCGTCAAGAAATACGTCGAATAACGCCCGAAATGGTTCGAAATGTGCAGCATGAATTTGTAGATCGATTAGGCTATTGTCAATTGATTAACGGAGGACATTTCGAACATTTGCTGAAATAAAATTATTTTTATGTTTACGAATCATTGTTTTCGATATAATAAAACGTTATAAAAATTATTTTATTTTTCGTTTTCTTCATGATCTTTTTCCAATTTTTAAATTTTGAATGCGAATAACTCCAAAACGCTTGGACTTAGGTATAGCACATGTTACATGACAAATGTTTAGAATTGTAAGGGTGTCGTAACCCAGACGTACCCTATCATGAAACGTGTAATTTGTACTTGTTCGCACTAATGCAAATTCAAGAGACAAAACAATAGCTAAAGGATGCATCTTAATTTGACTGATAAGATGCTTTTATTAATTGCTTAAATTGATGTCACTGAGAATGATGCTACGTCGGCTAATGTTAGGCTTACTCCAATTAATAGCTTAAATCTCCCTTACTGGCCGTGCTTAAATAATCAGAGTTGATTTACAAATCTGATCTTGAACTCGCAAAATTCTAACCTGATAAAAAAAACAGTGATCGTCTAGGGGGCAAATAACCTACGTTGTGTAATGCGCCGGAGCTAGGGTCGGATAAGGTTAATTTGTTGCATAAGGTGGCAGGTAATTAAATGAAACAAAACTGTAATTGAGATAAACGAGTTGCGCTACCTGGTGATTCGCTCGTCATCCTATTTACATCGGGAGAAAAAGAATCACCAAGAAAACTCCCTTTATTCCGATAATAATCACACAAAGAAAAACAAAGATCAGATAACACAAGTAATCAAAGCAATCAAAGGATTAAACATGTATCAACACTACTCTATCGGTATTAAAGGCGTACAAAGTTCTATCACATTGCCTAAAACGACGTTTAGTCACAAATAAACATAAAATCAGGTCTATAAATGGTATTCAAATTAAAGCAAAATAAACAAGTAATAAATAACAAACAGGGATCCCTTTGGAACCAATTCCTGTCTGCTTTAGTTAAATAATTACATATAAAGCATTATCAGGTGGACAACCGAATAAACAGAAACAAAAAAGCAAAGACATTTAAATCAGTTAAAAGGCTCTACAACTTTAAATATTCAAAATAAAATTAGCAATTTCAATAATACATTTAAGCATAAATATAAACAGTGTAATCGTTACAATAAAAGATCGTCAATCAATCTAAAAGGAAAAGAAAAGTGTATCCTTATCGTGGCCCTTTGGTTTACCAATCAGGAGTTATAAAATAATAATCATTAGCACTCAGTATAAATATTACAAATTAACCTACATTTAAACAAACAGAAAATAAAGTTACAGATTATTAAGTAAACAAATTAAAGGAAAGTACGTTAAAATACAAAATTTGGATACGATCCATAAATACACATCAGTAACAATGAATGATATAAATACACAGCAAAAACCAGTGAACTATAACCTTGACATAAAGTCCTGCAACACCATCCGAGTTAGTAGTATTTCAATCAAGATAATAACGTTTCAATTTCTTAGGCAAAAAAAAACAAAATATAGACATATTGGAAAACGTATATAAAGGGTTTGTATAGATATAGGATTTTGGTACTTTTCCGATTTTATACCTATGATCGTTTGTGGTTTTATCATTAAAAAATTTTTATATTTAATTTTATCATTTAAATAATACAGGTTGAAATTATCAATTACAAGATAGGAATTCTACATTAAAAGAGTAATGAAAATTAGGTGTTTCATGACTATGTTTGCGCAATACATGAAAAACGTTTTGCGGTCCGGTCACGTTTCTTAACAATTAAATGAGTAGCAATAGAATACCTTTATCTTGTAATTTACAGAACGTAAAATTTGTCTTTACTTTATCTATTATCAATTGCAGTTATATCCTTTTAACATACACAAACATTTTTACTATGGATTTAAACTTAATCGATTAAAATAACAAAATGCAAAAGAAATTATTTAAACAAACAAATATTAAATTATCGCAGCTTTGAAATGCATTTTAAATCTCAGTTAAGACATCAAAGACAATTACTGTATATTAATTCCATACATCCCTTATTTTTATAAAGTAAACTATATCATAATAGAATAAAATATATTTACGTGTAATTTTTGATTTTAATTTATAATATATATAATTAATATATTAAATATTATAATCACCGGTGGTGAAAGTATTTAAAATACACATTTAATCTCTAACAATTTTACATCGCTGACCGTCTCATGCAGCTTTTTGCGAAACTAATGATGTTATTTGTTCTCTAAAAATGCCTTCAAATTTTACCTGTACCACTTGTTTTGTTATTTTATTAACAAATGCATGGTAGTCACTAATCAGGATTGATATATTGCTATTACAAAATCCTTAAACCATTTAAAAAGAATCATCACTCAAATAACAATTATATAAATAAATTTTATAAGTTACTTTGCTATCGCACAACAATTCTTAACGAATAATTTTCACATGATATTCATCGAATTCCGTAAGTGCTAACCACAAGGGTAATCACAAAAACATAGCACATACAACACACATTTCACATTCTGAAAAAAATTTTTTAGTACGAATCTTTTTGAGACATAACTATAAAATATTTATTTGAAAATATGTGAGAAAATTTAAATCGACGGGTCCGAGGATTTTGAAAAAATTGTGATTACAGATATGAATTTATCCTTGACTTGATAGAACAGATACTATATAGATATAATGATATAGAATTTAGTATATTATATAATGATTATCAGGGGAACAGATTACGTAACGTGATTGTTTTAAACTTGGAATCTGTAAAATTAATTTTGAAAATATTTCAATACAGTCATATATAGGGTCTTTTGCACATTTTAAAATTACTTTAGTATATACAGTGTGTCAACAATAAGATACATATCAAACGTATGACTTTAAATCGAACATCCTGTATTTTTTCTCATTTTTGAATTCTAGAGACTAAAAAAAGTTTAGTTACTGGTATGGTTCCTATACCTAAAACTTACCGTTCTCGAAATATTTCAATTTTTAAATAAAACACAGACTCAAAATCAAATGTCCCGTACGTCCAGTAGATTACAAATTTTCATTCGCAACTGACATGACTGTTTTACTATAAGAATAAGGTTTAAATGTATGAAAATACTGCAAAAATATTATACAGGGCGTTATAAAATTTACTTTCAACTTGATAAACTTTTATGTCAAATAACTTTATGACAGTAAACGGTGCGGCGACTGTCATTGTCTGACGTACGCATTGTAGCTTTGATATTTATTTACAATTTCGTATTACACATGTGTAATTTGAGCATGTAATATGAGTAACATTTCATATCCCTCTATAAGTGTAAAATGTACATGTGTTGCAATTGTAGATAATAGTATATTATGTTATTAGGAGTAAAAGTGATACTTTATGTGGCGAAGCTGAATGTTTATTTCGCCGAACGAAGTGAGGCAAATAATTCAGCTGAGCTACATAAAGTCACTTTTACTCCGAATAACATATACTTTTTTATCCGCAAACGTAAAAATAATTGGTAAAGATCGAAAGGAAAGATCAAACATAATTAGCAGGTAAAAGAATAAGATAATCAGGACGCTTTGCAGGTAATGAAACCATAATAACGCACATCTAATAAACACATTTGGTAAAAATAAAAATGCCTAGGCACAAAAGTACAACTTTTACCTTTGACATTGAGTCATAAAAGTGTCACTTTTGTGACGTTTGCAGATAAAAATGTTTATTGAATTAAAAAAAACTTTTCCCTTTGTCAAATTCGAACCGGTTTCTATACCGATCTAAAGGCAATAACGTTGAAACACACAGCTATATACCAATTGCGCTAGTAAAACTAGGTGTTAACTTCCGTTCCTGACCGGTACTTAATAGTAACTAGGGCGATAATCATTTTTACTACTCCTATATACGTAACACACGAATAACAAAACTACTATATGTGTACTTTTCGATTACATTATATATTTTTGATAACCCTGAAGTAGTTTAGTTTTACAGAGTTCACCTCAATGTATTGTTTGATATGAATGTCAATGTCAAAAAAATATTACATATTATTACAGTTGGATGGTGATGATTATCATTTTGTAAAATGGATACACTTCGTAATGTGGTTTTGAAGTATAGAGCACATACAGTCCGCGCGGCCAAAGAATGCTTGAACGTTGGATGCGCATTCGTCCAACTTCAAGTCTCTTAAGCGCGGCATGTCAGTGGCGTCGCCACCAAAAGCCCATTCCGTTTATTATCATGTATTACAGTAATTAATTATTTATTTCTGTTATTAATTTACATACGTACTTGTTAATTTAACTTTATTACAATTATTGCAACAAAACGACAGTGAACCATTTTGTGTCCTATGTGAATTTTAAAGCTCATAATACTCAAATTTATTAGACAAATATGTATAAACAACAAATACTTTCACAATACATAGTAAAATAAATAAGTAGTTTTGCGGCGCATGTAATGCTAATGGCATTTGATTAAATTCTCATTAAAGAAATCCTAATAGTTGACATTCCTTAGTATCATTAACAACAGATTAGCAAATACTTTTTTGATTTTCATAAACGATTAAACTGTTGTGTTCATTTGTAATTCAAATATAAAATTTATTACTTGTCAACATGGTTATTTTTTATTTTATAAATGTTTAAACTATTACTGTTCATATGTAATTCAAATAAATAAAATATTTTAAAATTTCTTCTGGTTTGGTGACGAATAATTGAAAACGCGACACCGACGCCACTGGTAATGCTTTCAGTCGCTATTGCGTTAACGAGTGCGGCCGAATGCACGAACATCCATGTGCGACACGAGCCATTCTTTGGCCGCGCGGACTGTACGAGGGATGTATAGTATTTGTTGTCCCTAACAAAGATGGCCTTCAAATATTTTACGCCTAGTAACCGCACTGGTTTTGTTATTTTATTAACAAACAAA
The DNA here is from genome assembly GCA_036346205.1 of Vesta saturnalis. Lineage (NCBI taxonomy): Eukaryota > Metazoa > Arthropoda > Insecta > Coleoptera > Lampyridae > Vesta > Vesta saturnalis. Next base: position 2,449,704 of record JARFJB010002450.1, read on the forward strand.
CTGCCAAATTTGGTTAGTCGAGCTTTAATAGTGTCAAAGTTGATATTGATATTGTTATTTAAAGAAACCTTTAAGCACCATTTAAGAGCATATTGTCACTCCACTAAATTTAATTTTCATTTTAGAAAAGTGAAGGACATAATGAAGTAACAGCCCCGCAGTCGCGCAGACACGCGCACAAGCACACGCACACACGCATACACGAATACATGCACATACATCATCACATTCACTACACTCACACTCACACACCACACACCACACACACACACACACACACACACACACACACACACACACGAATGACGACACTGACATCAGGTGGATATGAGCACGATATGAGTGAGATATAGTTATGAGATATAGATATGAGATATGATGAATGAGATATGAGATATGAGATACGAGATATGAGATATGAGATGAGATATGAGATATGAGATATGAGATATGAGATATGAGATATGGAATGAGATATGAGATATGAGATATGAGATATGAGATATGAGATATGAGATATGAGATATGAGATGCGAGATACGAGATGTTTTGTATTTGGTTCTGGAATGCGTGTACTTGTTTCTAGGAAACTAGGTATTTCGGAATAACGTGTATATGTTTCTTGATAACTGCTAGGTCGTTCGGTAAAATGACTAGGTGTTTGTAGGAAACATCCAGATAATTTGGGAGAACGTCTGGTTTTAAGCTGACTGAAGCTGATAATATGATTATTACTAGCCAAATGCTGGCTAATCGATGACAAGCGACTTTGAAATGATTCACTAGTGGGTACTTTCACATTATGTACATAATTTTAATTGTAAATTATTATGTGCATAATATTAATTCATATTTTATCATGATCCTAATTCTCGAATTATCATTTTTTATTCTTGACATATAGTTCGTATAATTGTTATTATTGTTTGCAGAATTAGTAATTATTCCGTTAATTGCAATTACATTAATGTATTTAATTTTTGCAATAATTTTCTTTTATACCAATAAGTAGTGGAATAGCTTGCCATATTTTATGGATTCCTCTTCAGTTTAATAGATTGAAAGTTCTTGATAATGATTTGCTATATCGAAACCGGTCTAACAGTATTAAAATAAATTATTGAATTTAGTAGAATCATTAACTATTGGTTGTATAACAGTTTCATATCTCAGCGCGTGTTCTTAAAAAGCAAGAATTGTGGAATATCAATATTTTATTAGAACTTGCAGAAATAATTTAGATGTTAAAATTATTATTAATACCAACATTAAAATTAATGTGCTCATACGTCTTTTATATCCTTATATAAAATCAAAAAATAATAAAATTTTTCTAGACATGGAAATGAGAGAGGGCAAATATTTTATGTCGTTCTAATAAAATTGACATTACGACTTCTGGACCTGATCGGAAAAAATGTTACCAAACATCGTTTTCGTGCTGCTCATAAATGAATTGAAAATTGAAACAGCGATAATATTAATACAAAAGCAATTTTAATATTTCCTTAATTGTAATGCTGAGAGGATTGAAATGTATGTTATTTAATAGAAGGATAATTAAGAATTTATTATCCTTATTAGTAGAGTACGTAGACTAATTACCGTTCGTGGGACTTTTAAATTATGTTAAAGAAAAAAAGTTAAATTTAATTGTGAACTTGAGAAAACTTAATCTTTCATACAGATTTTATAATTGGGATCATTTCAAATTCAATATAACTCTTAACTATTTAATTTACCTTACGTTCGAATGTATTGTTCCAAAATTTTGAGACAATAACAAAATATGGATTATATTTTTATGTATTTGTGCAACTATGATTCTAGACCATCACTAATTTAACGTGAATGAAATATTGGAAAATTGGACGAACTGAGTCACAAATCGAACCTCCTTCGGTTCAGTTCAAAAATTTTAGAGGCATATTTGGTTCGTGGTTCGGTGCGGATGAAAATAAAGCGGTTCGGTTCCGAGATGAACCGAACCGGGTTCGCTATCTTACCTAATATATACGTTTGATTGTATAATACTATTCATCGTATGTAATAAAACGCTAATAAATACGTTTCAGTATTGTAATATATATATATATATATATATATATATATATATATATATATACAGGGTGAGTCAGTTTTTTGTAGACAAACTTTAACAGGAGATAGAACACATATTTCTAAAAAGAAAAGTTCCTATAAACATATGTCGTAGAAGGCTTCGCCCATTATGGCAGAAATGTAAGAAATTGGCTAAACAATAACTACCCGGGGAGGTGGATAGGTCGTGGAAGTCCAGTGGCGTGGCCTCCTAGATCCCTCGATTTAACGCCACTTGACTTTTTTGTATGGGGATTCATGAAGGAAAAAGTGTATACCACTCCGGTTAATACACTTGAAGAGCTTCACAATCGCATCAGAGATGCTTGCAATGAAATAAGGGCGCATCATTTAGTTAACTTAAGACGTTCTATTTTACGTCGCTGTGAAATGTGTATTGAAAAGAACGGTTTAAATTTTGAACAAAGTGTCTAATTTTATTATACTAGTGTTATTGTTATTTATTTATAAATCGTTATTGCTAAGAATTCTTATTAATTTCACAATTATTAATTAAGTATTGTTACAATAATAAATAAGGATTGTTAAAATTAGTGTACTAAACAGATTTCAATTTACAAAAGTCTTGTATTTGAGTATGGCTTGATACAGTGGCGGCTCTTTAATGAGAGCAAGTGAGCAGCGATCTATAACTTATTAGATTCTCACTTAAAAACTACATACATGTTTATGGCGAAATTGATACATACATAATTATACAGAAAGTATTGATCGCATAACAATAATAATTATGCATTTCTTTTTATACGAGGATATGGATACTAAAAAAAACCGATAGCCTACCTATTTATAAATGAAAATGTATTTGAAATTTTAAAGAAACGATCGTTAGGTACTAAAATGGCCCTAAATGTTTTATTATATCTTTTTTATTAAAAACTTTATATTCAATTATTCACATAAAGCACATTACTTAACTTAGTACCACATCAAACACTAAAAATCAAAATAATTCGGAAACGCACAGGAATTTCGAAACAGAAGAAGGTACATTATTTTTGTTAAACTGTATGTAGATAATGAAAATAACAGTTTTTTAAAAAAATAGTCATTGGCGTAGAAGTTCTGTTTATGAAGGGGGTTGAGCACCCCCTCCACTCCGCCACTGTACAAGTTTGTGAACATTCTTATCGCTTGTTTTATGCCCCTTAATTAATAGACATTATCCCCCCAACATGAAAAAAATCTAAGCATTCGTTTAAGAGTTATAATGAAAATTTGAGAAAAAAAATTATATTCAACACCCTGTATCTCGGAAACGAAGCCTTCTGCGACATATGTTTATAGGAACTTTTCTTTTTAGAAACATGTGTTCAATCTCCTGTTAAAGTTTGTCTACAAAAACTGACTCACCCTGTATATATATATATATATATATATATATATATATATATATATATATATATATATATATATATATATATATATATATATATATTATAGTTGTATCCACGAGTTGGCGTGCACGTCATTACTAGGAATGAAACCCATGGTAATGCTTTCATCCTATTGCGTTAACGAGTGCGGCCGAATGCACGAACATCCATGCGCGACACGAGGCGTTCTTTGGCCGCGCGGACTGTACGAGGGATGTATAGTATTTGTTGTCCCTAACAAAGATGGCCTTCAAATATTTTGCCCTAGTAACCGCACTTGTTTTGTTATTTTATTAACAAACTGCCAAATTTTGTTAGTCGAGCTTTAATAGTGTCAAAGTTGATATTGATATTGTTATTTAAAGAAACCTTTAAGCACCATTTAAGAGCATATTGTCACTCCACTAAATTTAATTTTCATTTTAGAAAAGTGAAGGACATAATGAAGTAACAGCTGCAGTCGCGCAGACACGCAAGCAAAAAATGCAACACGAATACATGCATCACACATTCATACACTGACACTCACACACACATACAGTCACAAGAACACATCACGAATAGATACAGAATAAGGAGATCGAGATAGAGATGAGATTTGATGGTTGATTGATATGATATTAGAGATATGAGTTATGAATAAGTATAGATTCTTGATGAATGAGATTGAGATATGAGATATGAGATATTTGAGATAGAATCGAGATATGAGATATAGATATGTAAGTGATGAGTGATATGAGATATGAGATAATGTCGATATGAGATATGAAGACTTTGAATGATTCGATATGAGATATTAAGATATCGAGATACGAGATTTTTGTATTTGGATAATAAATGCGTATTGTTTCTAGATACTAGTATTTCGAATATGTATTTGTTCTTGATAATGCTAGTGTCTTGTTCGTAGAAATGTTAGTTTTCGTAATGAATTACATATGTTTTATTGATAATTTTGGTGAGAACGTCTAGGTGTTGTAAGCTGACTCGAAGTTTGATAATATCCGATTATTACTAGCCAGAATGTCTGGCTAATTGATGACAAGCGACTTTGAAATGATTCACTAGATGGTACTTTCACATTATGTATATAATTATTAATTGTAAATTATTATGTGCATAATATTAATTCATTTTAAATCATGATCCTAATTTCGAATTATCATTATTTATTCTTGACATATAGTTCGTATAATTGTTATTATTGTTTGCAGAATTAGTAATTATTCCGTTAATTGCAATTACATTAATGTATTTAATTTTCAAATAATTAATTTTATACCAATAAGTAGTGGAATAGCTTGCCATATTTTATGGATTCCTCTTCAGTTTAATAGATTGAAAGTTCTTGATAATGATTTGCTATATCGAAACCGGTCTAGCAGTATTAAAATAAATTATTGAATTTAGTAGAATCATTAACTATTGGTTGTATAACAGTTTCATATCTCAGCGCGTGTTCTTAAAAAGCAAGAATTGTGGAATATCAATATTTTATTAGAACTTGCAGAAATAATTTAGATGTTAAAATTATTATTAATACCAACATTAAAATTAATGTGCTCATACGTCTTTTATATCCTTATATAAAATCAAAAAATAATAAAATTTTTCTAGACATGGAAATGAGAGAGGGCAAATATTTTATGTCGTTCTAATAAAATTGACATTACGACTTCTGGACCTGATCGGAAAAAATGTTACCAAACATCGTTTTCGTGCTGCTCATAAATGAATTGAAAATTGAAACAGCGATAATATTAATACAAAAGCAATTTTAATATTTCCTTAATTGTAATGCTGAGAGGATTGAAATGTATGTTATTTAATAGAAGGATAATTAAGAATTTATTATCCTTATTAGTAGAGTACGTAGACTAATTACCGTTCGTGGGACTTTTAAATTATGTTAAAGAAAAAAAGTTAAATTTAATTGTGAACTTGAGAAAACTTAATCTTTCATACAGATTTTATAATTGGGATCATTTCAAATTCAATATAACTCTTAACTATTTAATTTACCTTACGTTCGAATGTATTGTTCCAAAATTTTGAGACAATAACAAAATATGGATTATATTTTATGTATTTGTGCAACTATGATTCTAGACCATCACTAATTTAACGTGAATGAAATATTGGAAAATTGGCAACAGTCAAAGGAACGCTTCGCCCATTATGGCAGAAATGTAAGAAATTGGCTAAACAATAACTACCCGGGAGGTGGATAGGTCGTGAAGTCCAGTGGCGTGGCCTCCTAGATCCCTCGATTTAACGCCACTTGACTTTTTGTATGGGGATTCATGAAGGAAAAGTGTATACCACTCCGGTTAATACACTTGAAGAACTTCACAATCGCATCAGAGATGCTTGCAATGAAATAAGGGCGCATCATTTAGTTAACTTAAGACGTTCTATTTTACGTCGCTGTGAAATGTGTATTGAAAAGAACGGTTTAAATTTTGAACAAAGTGTCTAATTTTATTATACTAGTGTTATTGTTATTTATTTATAAATCGTTATTGCTAAGAATTCTTATTAATTTCACAATTATTAATTAAGTATTGTTACAATAATAAATAAGGATTGTTAAAATTAGTGTACTAAACAGATTTCAATTTACAAAAGTCTTGTATTTGAGTATGGCTTGATACAGTGGCGGCTCTTTAATGAGAGCAAGTGAGCAGCGATCTATAACTTATTAGATTCTCACTTAAAAACTACATACATGTTTATGGCGAAATTGATACATACATAATTATACAGAAAGTATTGATCGCATAACAATAATAATTATGCATTTCTTTTTATACGAGGATATGGATACTAAAAAAAACCGATAGCCTACCTATTTATAAATGAAAATGTATTTGAAATTTTAAAGAAACGATCGTTAGGTACTAAAATGGCTCTAAATGTTTTATTATATCTTTTTTATTAAAAACTTTATATTCAATTATTCACATAAAGCACATTACTTAACTTAGTACCACATCAAACACTAAAATCAAAATAATTCGGAAACGCACAGGAATTTCGAAACAGAAGAAGGTACATTATTTTTGTTAAACTGTATGTAGATAATGAAAATAACAGTTTTTTAAAAAAATAGTCATTGGCGTAGAAGTTCTGTTTATGAAGGGGGTTGATAACCCCTCCACTCCGCCACTGTACAAGTTTGTGAACATTCTTATCGCTTGTTTTATGCCCCTTAATTAATAGACATTATCCCCCAACATGAAAAAATCTAAGCATTCGTTTAAGAGTTATAATGAAAATTTGAGAAAAAATTATATTCAACACCCTGTATCTCGGAAACGAAGCCTTCTGCGACATATGTTTACAGAAACTTTTCTTTTTAGAAACATGTGTTCAATCTCCTGTTAAAGTTTGTCTACAAAAAACTGACTCACCCTGTATATATATATATATATATATATATATATATGTATATTATAGTTGTATCCACGAGAGTTGGCGTGCACGTCAGTACTAGGAATGAAATCTGTCAAATCGTAGCAAGGCAGTATTGCAAATAATACTGTAATTATCCACAGGTAGTTGTCGTAGTAATATTTTACCTGCTTAATTAATCCATTATGTATAAAACGTATCTTAAAAAATTAATTAGAGCTTAGTAAAGCTAAATGCGGAATTCTAATAAGTGCAATAAAAATATTAACGTCTGCTGCGATTGAACTCGTTCTCTAGGCGGTACGTTTGGCACTAATGCTATATTAGATAGTCAAAACATGGTTTGTGGTTAAAAATATTGCAATTTTCGTAAATTCATGTAATAAGTATATTTTATAGGTACATTCAAACATGTATTAGAACGGCATCCCTCTGTACAGAAAAAAATTACACTATAATGGAATAACTTATATACCAAAAGTAAGGTTATGTTATGGTAATTAAAACCGGTTGAAATCTAAATTTTTTCAATTATTTTTAGCAGCGTTGATGCTTATTATTACAGGTAAACAGACACTGTTGTGTGAATTAACTTATTGTTTGAAAACGCCAATTAGAATCTTTATCGCTAACCAAATCTCCCCATCCCAGAACTTAAAATCGCAGCATAATTTAAGGAGTTAGTTACAAATAATATTACACTTAAATGAGTTTATAATTAAAACAATATGTATAATTTTATTGTGAACAGAATAGATTCCAAATATGTTCACATTTTTCAATAAGTACACAAACAATTTATGTGAAGTTAGTGCTGACTTTTTATTTTGATTAGTTGATTAGTATTTCGATATACACTTCGTTGTCTTCAGGTAGGCACTTTTACTTCTCAGCGATGCCTTTCTTCTTGTGTATACGTCAGTTTCTTCGGACGGTGAAGACGAGTCGTCATCCCCTAATTGTATGATCAAGGGCTCCATATTTACAGCAAGCACTTTTTCTCGTTCATACCACTCTTTTATAATTTCGTCGGCGTGACCGAGACATTCTTGCCAAAAATCTACTGAACACTGGTTAAGTGCTTCTTTCCGCATCTCTACAACTTTGTCATCAGCATAACCATCTCGACCGATATGGGATGAGCCCAAACCAACTCAAAAGCATTAAATTTGCAATGATATGGTGGCAATCGCAAAACCTTATGGCCACGGCTTTGTACCAACTCATCAACTTGATACCGCTTGCTTTTGGTATGTAATTTAGCTAAAGCTAATTGTTCTGTTTTAAACTTATGCTGATCGTAGTGTATGTTATTATTAGTCAGCTACTCTGCAAGTGCTGCTTTACTCCATGACGACGATGGCTATTTTTCAACTACTGTTGAATGATAGAAGGCATTATCCGTAATAATCAAGGGTGGCTCCTCTAAGTTATTTAATAATTGCTCATCCATCCATTTTAAAACATTTCGCTGTTCATTTCACCGTGGTAATCCACTTTCTGTGATTTTGATTATTTACGAAGTCTGTGTTAGAATCGGCATGTAGAACCATAAAGCGTTTGCCATCATAACCTCCTGGTTTACGAACACTTTTTACATCATCGTCTTGCCATGATCGCCCTGGATTTCCTTTGGAGAAGATCCACGTTTCGTCCAGAAACACCATGTCTCGTTTAAACTGAGAGTCACTATTACTTTTATATGCTTTCATGAACTGCAGTCGAGCATCAGCGATTGATGGTTTTTCAATTAAGGCTCTGCGGTTACATTCCTTTTTAAATTTAACTCCAATATCGTGGAGAGTGCGGTTTAAACCAGTTTTACTTAACTTAATCTGTTTTTTTTGAAGTTCGGCATTTAGGGTTCCGACATTAATATATAGGTAATTAAACAACTTACTCTGAGCATACATATTATACAAAGTGTTTCGAATGCTCATCTTTACACAATCCGGTAAATCAACTGATTTTGCTTTTTTGCGAGGTCGTTTCTTTCCAGGACCACGCAAAATGGGATTAATTGCACTGCGTGCTTTAATCCTTGTCACTGTGCGCAAACTAATCTTCAAAGCATCTGCTACTCGCTAAAACAATAACAATGTAATTCGTTGTGTGAATTTATATATACTGTACCTCTTCGACTGCATTTAAGTTGATTAGGGGTCCTCCATTAACTAGTTCACGCTGGAAGTACTCCAACAAATTTACAACTAATTGTTGCGCTTGGACACCTAACGTTTACCAGACATAATAAGGCAAAAGTTCTAATAAGAACAGTTATTAATAGTTTGATAATTTGAACAAAATAACTATAAAAAACGAGTAAATAAAAGGGCAGAACAATAACGAACAGAAATAATACGAGACGACGTAAACTAAAAGAAAACGACCAGGTTATAAATAATAAATAAATTTGACAGATTGACGTCAAATCAGAATCCGTGCAATATTAAGTTGAAGCGTTAATTGAAGTCAGCTGTTGCACATACGGACATACTCACTTCTCTCTTATTTTCACTATACGCATGTCTTTACTTAAAACATGCAAACTGTATTGCCATCTATCTTTATCATAAATACCTAATATGTTTGATTGTAATATATATATATATATATATATATATATATATATATATATATATATATATATATACCATAAGCGGGATATAATCGTTAATTTCTAATACAGTGATATTATGTAAGTTATTATGAGCAACATTTTAAAAATATTTTTAAATATACAGGATGCTCCAAAAAGTGGCATATTAAAGTTATGTTTTTTTAATGACACCCCGTATATTATTGAATTTTCGAAGTAGCACTTTCATAAGGGTTAGGTATACCTACAACCAGAGTGTTTCAAGTTATATGAATTTTTCTGAAAATGTAGGGTTTTAGGAAAAATTAAATATCTCCTAATAAAATTAACTCCAACAAATTTACTCTTAGGTTTAAGTAAAATACTGTTCTTTTAGTCTATATATATATATATATATATATATATATATATATATATATATATATATATATCCCTTCTATTATTTCTTGCGGGAGTATTTCACTTTTATTTTATTCCTACCAGAATTGTATTTTGTATTATTTTTTTTTGTGATGCTTTGTAATGTAAAGTGTTATGCTATGCTTTACTGCCCTTTACTGTGGTATAGTATACCGTATTGTATTGTGTATTATAGGATTGAATTTTAAGCACATTTTGACAGATTTTGACGGTTAGGCGTCATGTACACACTTAGTTTAATTAGAAAGAAGTAGTGTATTGTATTGCGTTGCGTTGAGTTTTGTCGGGATTTGTTATTTGATTGTATTGTGTTACGTTGTGTTGAACTGTGTTGCTGTGTTGTAATGTATGATGTTGTCTTGCTTTGAATTGTATCGTATTGGGTTGTAGTGTACTGCTTTGCATTACAGTGCTTTGCATGCATCGCGTTGTATTTCATTGCATTATAATGCAGTGTATTGTATGTAGTGTAGTACATAGTAGTGTATTGCATGCATTACATGGTATGTATTACGTTGCAATGTATTATAGCGTGTCGTGCTTTATTGCATCGTAGTGGATTTTATTGTAATGTATTGAATTACATTGTATTGCATCTTATTGAATCGTATTGCATCGTATTGCATCGTATTGCACCGTATTGCATCGTATTGAATCGTATTGCATCGCATTGAATCGTATTGCATCGTATAGCATCGTATTGCATCTTAGTGCATCGAATTGCATCGTATTGAATCGTATTGCATCTCACTGTGTCGCATTGTATTGCATTCTGTTGCATTTTATTGCATTGTATTGCATTGGATTGAATTGAATTGTATTGCATTGTATTACATTTTATTGCATTGTATTGCACTGTATTGCATTGTATTGCATTGTATTGCATTGTATTGCATTGTATTGCATTGTATTGCATTGTATTGCATTGTATTGCATTGTATTGCATTGTATTGCATTGTATTGCATTGTATTGCATTGTATTGCATTGTATTGCATTGTATTGCATTGTATTGCATTGTATTGCATTGTATTGTATTGAACTGCATCGCATTGCATTGTATTGCATTGTATTGCATTGTATTGCATTGTATTGCATTGTATTGCATTGTATTGCATTGTATTGCATTGTATTGCATTGTATTGCATTGTATTGTATTGTATTGCATCGTATTGCATCGTATTGCATCGCATTGCGTCGCATTGTATCGTATTGCATCATATTGTATTGTATTGCATCGTATTGTGTCGTACTGCGTCGTACTGCGTCGTACTGCGTCGTACTGCGTCGTATTGCGACGTATTGCGTCGTATTGTGCCGTATTGCTTCGTATTGCATCGTATTGCTTCGTATTGCGTCGTATTGCGTCGTATTGCGTCGTATTGCGCCCTATTGCGTCGTATTGCATCGTACTCCATCGTGTTGCATCGTGTTGCATCCTGTTGCATCGTGGTGCATCGTGTTGCTTCGTGTTGTTTCGTGTTGCATCGTGTTGCATCGCGCTGCATCGCGCTGCATCGCGTTGCATCGCGTTGCATCGTGTTGCATCGTATTGCATCGCACTGTATCGCACTGTATTGCACTGTATCGAACGGTATCACACTGTATTCGCACTGATCGCACTGTATCGCACTGTATCGCAATGTATCGCAGTGTATCGCACTGTATCGCACTGTATCGCACTGATCGCACTTATCGCACTGTATCCCATTAATCGCATTGTGTCGCATTGTATTGCATTGTATCGCATTTTATCGCATTGTGTTGCGTTGCGTTTTATTGCGTTCTATTACATGGTATTGCATTGCGTTGCATTGAGTTTTATTCAGATGCGTTGCATTTCATTGTGTTCCATTGTGTGGTATGGTGTTGCATACTTTGCACTGTGCTGCACTGTATTGCACTGTATTGTATTGTAATGGATTGTCTTCCATTGTGTTCCATTGTGCTGCATTGTGTTACATTGTATTACATTGCGTTGCACTGTATTGCTCTGTGTTGCTGTGTTGCAGTGTGTTGCACCGTGATGCATTGTGTTGCAATGTATTGCCTAATATTGGTGTGTTCCATTATCTCGCATCGTACTGTATTGCATCACATTGTATTGCGTTGTATCGCATTTCATTGCATCGCATTGAATTTTATTGCGTTGTATTCCGTTGTTTTACGTTGTATTGCGTTGTATAGTTGTATTTCGTTGTATTGGATTGTATTTCGTGGTATTGCGTCGTGTTCTATTATATTGCATTAAATTAAATTCGATTTTATTGCATTTGAGTTCATTGTATTGCATTAACTGCGTCGTATGGATCCTACGGAATTGTTTTATGATATTTTAAATGAAACAAAGCTGAATGATGCTTTCTTATAGATTTTAAAAGTTATAAGACGATTTTGTGGAAAGTAAATTAGTGATCGTAACAAACGGTTGTGTTTCGTTCGTTGAAGTATTTACAAGTTGCCGATGTAACAATTTCATTTACACGCTCCGCCAGTTCACTTTGTTAGAATTAGAAGTAGTGCTTATTTTTGTCAGTATCAAAAGGTAACAAATGATGGTAGCATATTGATTCAGTTACTTTATGCTTGACGCTTATTATTTTTATGTGTTTATTTAAGTACCGTGGTTACGCAATTGTACCCTTAAACTGGCTCTAAACGTTTTATTTTTAAAAGTTTTGTGTAAGTAGTTGTGGTAATGTTTGTGTTTAAGTGTTAATGAGATTCAAATTCAAATGCCGTATTGAGTATAACGTATATTTTAATTATGAAAGTGTACCTTACAAAAGTGAAGGGAATTGACATATTTTTGAAAGCATTCAGTAATGGTTAACTTTAAAAGTGATTTTATTTTGGTATTAGTTAAGCTTTTGCGCCAAATTCTAGAAGAAATTCTGTAGCAAGTCAGTAGGTTGAGCCAAAGGATAGATGAGCAGGTTTACAGCATGAGTTGCCAATTTTTCTAAGGAGTAAAGATAATATAAGAGCAGCATTTGTAGTATGCAAACACATTTAGATCTTGTTCATGCTCTTATGTTGTAGAACTTTCATCATAAAAGGCGGAACTAATGCCGATTTTATCCCCCTAACAAAGTGCGCAAAAAATGTTTTGGGTTGTAATTTATATTTTACAGAAAACTTGTTACCTGTGTTAAATGTTCCTCAAAATCTGTTTTCATTTTCGCTAAACAGATGACAATCGTTCATTAAAAAGAAAAGTAAGAACTACATAAACTACTGTCCACTTACACGTAACAACGTCAAAATAGACAAGTGCGTGTAAAATATCGATCTCAAATATTCTTTATCTGACTCACAACAATTAAATCTGGCTTAAACGAGACCTTATTTAAGTTTCACGATAGAGGGAACAAGATTTTTTTGCCGGTATAGACAAAAATCAAAGTATCGTTCGTAAAGGAATTTAACAACACCAAACTGTTCCCTTTAATTGACAGCTCTGATTAGATATACCGGATCCATTAATCTCGTAAAGTAATTCGGCTTCTATTTAGTCCAGTTCGAGTTGAAAAATGTTTGAAATGTTGAAAAGATAAAAATTAATGAGTGACTGAAAAAGACAGCACCCAATTAAGTAGTGTGCATTTTGTGTGTAGGTTTGTAGTAGTATCGTCGAAAGCGAACTATTTTAATGATTTTTCATACAATACAAAAAACACTTTTTGAGTTTGATCACTAGAAATACGATCGTTAGCTTTGTTAACAAAGCCGCGTTTGAAGAGCTCATTATAAAATGCCGGACTTCTAGATGTAGGTACTACTGAAAAATTTTCCGACGCCTAGTCCTGGTATTTCCATCAATTATTATTAATTTAAAGTTATAAATTTATAGGAGTCCGTGAACACGATTTTTCTTCTATATAAATTGCGTGTAAATTAAATTTATGGAGTTTCGTCAACGGTGTGGGAACTCTCAAATTACCTTTCTACGTGGTTATATCGTTTTTAAAATAAATAATGTTACGATCAGAATCGTTTCTGAATTGAGAAAGAATACGTGGAGGAATGTTGCACGTTGTTATTGTTGACCACACCTGCGCTTAACTTTCTGTCATGTTTTGCCACTGGATTTGCATGTATTGAATTTTTTACAATTTATTACCAAAACTAAAAATAAAATTACGTTTATGAATATTTATTATATTTTCTGAATAAAAGTAAAATTTCGGAAACCAGATATATTCAAATTATTAAAGGTTTTCTTCTGTAGCACTCCAGATTAATTGTAATTTATGCATTAAGAGAAACTAATTAATTAAACGATTATTTCAAAACACCTTGAGTGAACTTAATATGCATGTCATTTTTGAAAGCTTTCATAAGCGAAGGAAATTTATGACAGCTTATGTTACTCCAATTACTAATTCATTACAGAATCTATAAAAACTGAAAAGCTTACAATGAAAAGCAAGCTTAACGAAACATGAATTTACACTACATCTATGTATTATTGGTCAGTGGCGCGATTAGGTTTTACCGGACCTCAAGCGGATATACGAAAGTATAAGATCTGAAAAATCTGTATTAAATAATGCGTTACTCAACGGGTATTCTTACTTTTCGTCTTAAAAACACCAATTGTTACACACTGAAAGTATCAGCGATATTTTTTTACAACAACGGTAATGGTAATGAACATAATATCAATTTTATGCACAAGGAACTACAGGTTTAGAAACGGATACTTAAAATAGAAAAAACATTAAATAATTAACTAGGATGTAACAGACCAATTAGTCATTAATGTGTATTTAACGTAACTGATACAGTGCTTTATTGAATTACTAACCAGACCATGTATGTGACCTGATTAATGTGCTTTTAAAGTAGCTAAATGCATTGCATGGTATTTAAATGTGTTTAAACGTACGTAAACGTATTCAAACGTATTTGAACGTAATTAAACGTATTTAAACGTATTTAAACGTGTTTAACCGTATTTAAACGTATATAAACGTATTTAAACGTATTTAAACGCATTTAAACATATTTAAACGTTTTTAAACGCATTTAAACGTATTTATGCGTATTTAAACGTATTTCTATTAAACGTATTTCAACGTATTTAAACGTATTTAACCTATTTAAACGTATTTAAATGTATTCAAACGTATTTAAACGTAAACGTATTTAAACGTATTTAAACGTATATAAACGTATGTAACCGTGTTTAAACGTATTTAAACGTATTTTAACTGTATTTAAACGTATTTACGTATTTAAACGTATACTAAACGTACTTAACGTACCTAAACGTACTTATCTAAACGTACCTAAACGTATCTCAAAGTATTTAAACGTAAAGTAAATGTATCTAAATATATCTAAACGTATTTAAACGTACTTAAACGTATTAACGTATTTGAACGTGTTTAAACGTATTAAACGTATTAATCGTATTTAAACGTATTAAACGTGTTTAAACGCATTTAAATGTATTTAAACGTATTTAAACGTATTTAAACGTATTTAAACGTATTTAAACGTATTTAAACGTATTTAAACGTAGTTAAACGTATTTAAACGTATTTAAACGTATTTAAACGTATCTAAACGTATCTAAACGTATCTAAACGTATCTAAACGTATCTAAACGTATCTAAACGTATTTAAACCTATTTAAACGTATTTAAACGTATTTAAACGTATTTAAACTTATTTAAACGTGCTTCAACGTATTTAAACGTGTTTAAACGTGTCTAAACGTGTTAAAACGTATTTAAACGTGTTTGAACGTGTTAGAACGTGTTAGAACGTGTTTGAACCTGTTTGAACGTGTTTGGACGTGTTTGAACGTGTTTGAACGTGTTTGAACGTGTTCGAACGTCTTTAAACATCTATAAACGTATTTAAACGTATTTAGACGTATTGAGACGTATTTAGACGTAATTAGACATATTTGTACGTATTTAGACGTATTTAGATGTATTTAGACGTATCTAGACGAATCTAGACGCATCTAGACGTATTTAGACGTATTTAGACGTTTCTAGACGTATTTAGACGTATTTAGACGTATTTAACGTGTATAGACGTGTTTAAACGCGTTTAAACGTATTTAAACGTCTTTAAACGTATTTAAACGTAGTTAAACGTATTTAAAAGTAGTTAAACGTATTTAAACCTATTTAAACGTATTTAAACGTATTTAAACGTATTTAAACGTATTTACACGTATTTAACGTATTTAAACGTATTTAAACGTATTTAAACGTATTTAAACGTATTTAAACGTATTTAAACGTGTTTAAACGTATATAAACGTATTTAAACGTATTTAAATGTATTTAAACGCATTTAAACGTATTTAAACATATTAAAACGTATCTACACGTATCTAAACGTACCTAAACGTACCTAAACGTACCTAAACGTACCTAAACGTATCTCAAAGAATTTAAACGTAGTTAAACGCATCTAAATATATCTAAACGTATCTAAACGTATCTAAACGTATTTAAACGTATTTAAACGTATTTAAACGTATTTAAACGTATTTAAACGTATTTAAACGTATTTAAACGTATTTAAACGTATTTAAACGTATTTAAACGTATTTAAACGTATTTAAACGTATTTAAACGTATTTAAACGTATTTAAACGTATTTAAACGTGTCTAAACGTGTTAAAACGTATTTAAACGTGTTTGAACGTGTTAAACGTGTTAGAACGTGTTTGAACCTGTTTGAAAGTGGTTGAACGTGTTTGAACGTATTTAACGTGTTTGAACGTGTTTAAACGTGTTTAAACGTCTTTAAACGTATTTAGACGTATTTAAACGTGTTTAGACATTTAACGTATTTAGACTTATTTAGACGTGTTTAGACGTATTTAAATGTATTTAGACGTATCTAGACGAGTCTAGACGCATCTAGACGTATTTACGTATTTAGACGTTTTGAACGTGTTTAGACGTATTTAGACGTATTTGACTGTACAGATGTTTAAACGCGTTTAAACGTATTTAAACGTATTTAAACGTATATAAACTTATTTAAACGCATTTAAGCGCATTTAAACGTATTTAAACGTATTTAAACGTATTTAAACGTATTTAAACGTACTTAAACGCATTTAAGCGTATTTAAACGTATTTAAACGTATTTAAACGTATTTAAACGTATTTAAACGTATTTAAACGTATTTAAGCGTATTTAAACGTATTTAAACGTATTTAAACGTATTTAAACGTATTTAAACGTATTTAAACGTTTTTAAACGCATTTAAACGTATTTAAACGTATTTAAACGTATTTAAACGTATTAAACGTATTTAAACGTGTTTAAACGTATATAAACGTATTTAAACGTATTTAAATTTATTTAAACGCATTTAAACGTATTTAAACACATTTAAACGTATCTACACGTATCTAAACGTACCTAAACGTACCTAAACGTATTTAAACGTACTAAACGTATAAACGTATTCTCAAACGTATTTAATAACAAGTATTTAAACTATTAAACGTATTTAAACGTATTTAAAAGTACTTAAACGCATTTAAGCGTATTTAAACGCATTTAAACGTATTTGAACGTGTTTAAACGTGTTTAAACGTATTTAAACGTATTTAAACGTATATAAACTTATTTAAACGTATTTAAACGTGATTAAACGTATATAAACGTATTTAAACGTATTTAAATGTACCTAAACGTATTAAACGTATTTAAACGTATTTAAACGTATTTAAACGTATTTAAACGTATTAAAAGTATTTAAACGTATTTAAACGTATTTAAACGTATTTAAACGTAAGTAAATGTATTAAATATATCTAAACGTATTTAAACGTACTTAACGTATTTAAACGTATTTAAACGTATTTAAACGTATTTAAACGTATTTAAAAGTATTTAAAGTATTTAAACGTATTTAAACGCATATAAATGTATTTAAACATATTTAAACGTATTTAAACATATTTAAACGTATTTAAACGTATTTAAACGTATTTAAACGTATTTTAACGTATTTAAACGTATTTAGACGTATTTAAACGTTCTAAACGTATTGAACGTATCTGAACGTATCTAAACGTATTTAAACGTATTTAAACGTGTTTAAACGTATTTAAACCTATTTAAACGTATTTAAACGTATTTAAACTTATTTAAACGTGCTTCAACGTATTTAAACGTGTTTAAACGTGTCTAAACGTGTTAAACGTATTTAAACGTGTTTGAACGTGTTAGAACGTGTTAGAACGTTTTGAACTGTTTGAAAGTGGTTGAACGTTTTGAACGTTTTAACGTGTTTGAACGTTTTAAACGTGTTTAAACGTCTTTAAACGTATTTAGACGTATTTAGACGTATTTAGACTATTTAGACGTATTTAGACTTATTTAGACGTGTTTAGACGTATTTAAAGTATTTAGACGTATCTAGACGAATCTAGACGCATCTAGACGTATTTAGACGTATTTAGATGTATTTAGACGTATTTAGACGTATTTAGACATATTTAGACGTGTATAGACGTGTTTAAACGTTTAAACGTATTTAAACGTATTTAAACGTATTTAAACGTCTTAAACGTATTTAAACGTATTTAAACGTATTTAAACAGTTAAACGTATTTAAAAGTAGTTAAACGTATTTAAACCTATTTAAACGTATTTAAACGTATTTAAACGTATTTAAACGTATTTAAACGTATTTAACGTATTTAAACGTACTTAAACGTATTTAAACGTATTAAACGTATTTAACCGTGTTTAAACGTATTTAAACGTATTTTAACGTATTTAAACGTTTTAAACGTGTAAACCTATTTAAACGTGTTTAAACGTATTTAAACGTATCTAACGTATTAAACGTACCTAAACGTACCTTAACACTCTAAACGTACTAAACGTATCTCAACGTAATTTAAACGTAAGCTAAATGTATCTAAACATATCTAAACGTATTTAAACGTATTACACGTATTTAAACGTATTTAAACGTATTTAAACGTATTTGAACGTATTTAAACGTCTTTAAACGTATTTAAACGTATTTAAACGTATTTAAACGTATTTAAACGTATTTAACCGTATTAAACGTATAAACGTATTTAAACGTATTTAAACGTGTTTAAACGTGTTAAAACGTATTTAAACGTTTTGAACGTGTTAGAACGTATAGAACGTTTTGAACCTGTTTGAAAGTGGTTGAACGTGTTTGAACGTTTTGAACGTGTTTGAACGTGTTTAAACGTGTTTAAACGTCTTTAAACGTATTTAGACGTATTTAACGTATAGACAATTTAACGTATTTAACTTATTTAAACGTGTTTAGACGTATTTAAATGTATTTAGACGTATCTAACAGTCTAGACGCATCTAGACGTATTTAGACGTATTTAGACGTTTCTAGACGTATTTAAACGTATTTGAACGTATTTAGACGTATCAACGTGTTTAAAGCGATTTAAACGTCTTTAAACGTATTTAAACGTATTTAAACGTATTTAAACGTATTTAAACGTATTTAAACGTATCTAAACGTATCTAAACGTATTTAAACCTATTTAAACGTATTTAAACGTATTTAAACGTATTTAAACGTATTTAAACGTATTTAAACGTATTTAGCGTATTTAAACGTATTTAAACGTATTTAAACGTATTTAAACGTATTTAAACGTATTTAAACGTATTTAAACGTATTTAAACGTATTTAAACGTATTTAAACGTATTTAAACGTACTTAAACGTATTTAAACGTGTTTAAACGTATATAAACATATTTAACCGTGTTTAAGCGTGTTTAAACGTGTTTAACGTATTTGAACGTGTTTAAACGTATTAAACGTATTAATCGTATTTAAACGTATTTAAACGTATTACACGTATGTAAACGTACTAAACGTATTAACGTACCTAAACGTATAAACGTATCTCAACGTATTTAAACGTAAGCAAATGTATCTAAACATATCTAAACGTATTTAAACGCATTTAAACGTATTTAAATGTATTTAGACGTATTTAGACGTATTTAGACATATTTAGACGCATTTAAACGTCTTTAATCGCCTTTAAACGCATTTAATTGTATTTAAACGCATTTAAACGTATTTAAACGTACTTAAACGTATTTAAACGTATTTAAACATATTTAAACGCGTTACACGTATCTAAAGGTACCTAAACGTATATCAACATATTTAAACCTAGTTAAACGCATCTAAACATATCTAAACGTATCTAAACGTATATAAACGTATTTAAACGTATATAAACATCTTTAAACGTCTTTAAACGTCTTTAAACGTCTTTAAACGCCTTTAGCGCATTTAGACGTGTTTAAATCTGTTTCAACCTGTTTGAACGTGTTTAAACTGGTTTAAATGTATTTAAACGTGGTTAAACGTGTTTAAACGTGTTTAAACTTACTTAAATGTACTTAAACGTACGTAAACGTTCTTAAACATATTTGAACGTACTTAAACGTGCTTAAACGTACGTAACCGTTCTTAAACCTACTTATACGTTTCGAAGCACAAAGAGCTACAGTATTAACAACCCAAACTTAAAATAAAAAAGCATTAAATAGATAACTAGGATGTAACAGATTCATTAATGATTGATGTGTATTTAGCGTAACTGCCACAGGGCTTTATAACTCAAAAGTTTTTGTATAATGTGTTTTATTGAATTTTATTGATTAACGTAGCTAAACGCATTAAATGGTGTTTAAAGCTAGTTAATCGTATTTAAACATATTTAAACGTATTTTGAAGGTATTTAAACGTGTTTAAACATATTTAAACGTATTAAATGCATCATGATGCATCTAAATGTATCTCATCAAATTCAAATGGAACTAAGAGAAAATTTTTCTGTATAAAAATACAACATTGGTGAACAAGTTGCAAGATTTGTATATTTGTGTTTGTGGCCAAAAAGAATCAAAAAGGCCTTTTGGTAAAGTTGGTTATAATACAATCTTGTGGTATCAATAAAAAAAAATGGCTCCTTCAGCCATAATCATGGATTTCCTGCGTGCATACGTACATTACGTATATATGCATGCTGGGATTAAGGATGGGTGTGGTCAGGATAGGATCGGAAGGAACGGAGATAGGGTTCTGAGTGGGAGAGTACTACCCTAACATTCGTCTAAGTAGCCTCACATTGTGTGCGTATGCGCAGTGGCGAATAATAAACCACATTCTAAATAAGAAAAGTTATTTATTAAAACAATTTTCAAACATTTCCGCGTTAATAACGTAACGAAATGGTTTTCAATAATGAAAATGTACAAGGTAAATACTAACTGTATATACAAATCATTAAAAATGTTAAGACCATTTTGAGAAATAACAAATAACCTCTTGAGGATTTACCATTTGATACAATCTGCACGTGTTGACTGTGCTTATATCTAAAAGTTGTGTAAATAGCGGTCACCGCCATTTTTTGGAACGAATCCTTATTCGGTATAGGGCAACTTGTTTATCTAACATGTCCACCCCGCCCATATGGGGGTTATATTCCTGACAACCTTCGAAATAGGTATTTGGATTTGCTTCCTATATTTGCGGGAGCAACGTTTGGTGTGCCTTATTGGTTGAATGCAATTGTAATTAGTGGCAAGTGAAACGGCTTTATTGTCTTTCCATTTCAGAATAAGTACTTCATTTGATTTGTCGAACAAATAATTAAAACAGCCGTATTCCTTGTTCACTATCAATGGGCATTTTTGCTTACGGTTTTCTCGAACTGTTCCGGTTGATTTTATTCCTGTTTCTCTGAGTTGGCACATTATTTCATGGCTGGTGAAAAAATGATCAAAAAGAGTGATTCTCGTATTCCTCTGCAGGTATTGAAGAAATCAGGTTTTTAATTACACGAGCACCCAGTGGTCCCTCCAATTTCTTACTTTTTCCACAATACGTTTCAAAGTCGTATTAGTAGCCGCTCGATCTGCATAGACACCAGAGCTTGTAACCAAATTTTATTGGTTTTCTACCCCTAAATATTTTCGCGAAATGGCGCCAGTAATATCGAACCATCATTTTATTTATGAATAGGTGGGAATGATTGATACTGAATTTCAAAAAGCTATTTCTCAGTATACGGTCCAACATTCTGTCATTTTTATCAATACATAAGTTGTCGGTTAATGAATATATTTCTTTATTTCCTTGAATCTATTCCTGGACAGCACATTATACACTAATGGAATTCCAGCATCAGGAGTTTGTTGCCAATACATTTCTTCTTGAGGAAGTTTGTGATTGCCACTGAATAGTAGAAATTCGATAAAAGCTTTCAATTCATCGGAGAAGAGTGAAAAAACGAGATTATTCTTCTGCTGTGCATACAAAACGGTTTGCTCAACTGTATAATTTATAACATGTTCAGAAACAAATTCGTGAAACATTTCCACCGGTGTCTTCCCGTATAATAGCGTTTCCACATGGTCAACATTATTTTCGGCAGAACTGTTTAGCTTGGTGTACTTTATGTTACCTGTTGTCCACTCCGGTGTTCTAGCCACCTTTCAATTCCTGATTTCATTTTCTTTTGGCCATGTTTCGACACGTTTCCGGTATTCATTTCATACAGTTTGTTTTTTTCGTAGCTAGTGGTTCGTCGTCGCCGCTACATTCGGACTTACAATTCCTATCGGGCATAGGCATACACAATTCTAGAGTGTCAGCAACATCTACTTCTTCTACATCTAGAATATATGAGTTCATCTGGATCAGGTGGAGTTATAGAAATATCAACATCCTCCACAGCAACCTCATTTTCATTCGAGTCCTCCCAGAAGTTAGAATTTTTTTACAAATTAAAATTCAGATATCTTACCATATTAGTGCAGACATAGTAAGTAATTTTATTAGACAACTGATATCGAGTGATTAGAAGAAGTTCTTGTTGTTACTAACACTTTTGTACACTTTTAACTCTCTCGTCGCACATTAGCGTGTAACCTAGAAGTAATGCATTGCAGCGCCATCTCACGAATAGTGGCTTAAATATAGGTCAGTATCAAGGAGTATAGTTTGATTCAAATAAAGTTGGGTATGACTCATTTTTAAAATTACACGAACTAAGATTTAGGTGACGTAAGTCTTCATTAAATCAGCAAAGTATCTTTTAACGGCAGATGTCTCCACGTAAGTTGTCATAAAATGTCAAATAAACTTGAAATTGAATGTTTTTTTATATTTTAAACTAGAAAAATTATCCATCCTCTTATTTTATTGGCAGAGTCAAAAATATTTTGCTGCGACAAGTTTAGGACATGGTTTGATTATAATTACATACTATCATAATACATAACCTATATATTTGTAAGTAAACAAATACTTTTTTTGTTTATTATAAATTAAATCATTTCAGGAGTGAAAATTGATAAAAGTTTGTTATTCTCAAGATTTATAACAATCCTTCTAGAATCGTAATTATTACTTTGTAATCGACATAATTCTTGTAGGTACTTTACGATAACATAAATATCGATACATTTGTGATTATTTCATTCTTGTAGAAGAAAGTGTGTACAGTGTAATGTAGTTCTAAATTCAACGAAATTATAGATGTTTAATATTTTACTTTAGCACATAGTTTAAATAGATTTCATATTGCTCCAAGTTAAATTAAAAGCAATTTACATAACTCAGTACATGTATTCAGTCCACCTATTGTAGAGTTATTAATATGTTATGTAAAAATTACAATATTTATATTACATTGGAATTAAAACATTTCAATTAAAAAAAAATTATTCACTATCAGTATCACTCTCAGAAGTGGGATCGTTCACAGATATAATTAACGGTTGCACAACCTCAAAATGTTTTTCAATTTTCCACCACTGTAACATAGACACTTCGGCATGTTTAATGCATTTCTGCCAATATGTCCCATCAATTCGTTGCAATAATTCCATCCATATTTCTTTAACATGGTCATCGTTAAATTTGAAATTAAGTCTTCCTATATTTTTGTTGTAGTGTTCTTTGCAGTTTACTCACACTAGTTCAATTGTGTTGAATTGACAGTGATATGGTGGTAACTGTAATACTGTGTCCACACTTGTGTGCTATTTCATCTATTTTGTAAACCTTTGGTATCGCATTATCTGCAACTAATTGCAGTAACTTTTTTTTAAACATGCTAGGTTCATAAGCTATGTTGTGCTTTAATAGAAAATTACATATTTCTTCCTTCTTAGATGAATTATCTGGAATTTGTTCTAGAAGTTTGGAATGATAACTAGCATTGTCCATTACAATTAAAGATGGTTCTTTTAAGTTTGCAATTAAATTATTTTCAAACTATTTTACAAACAACTCCGCATACATATTTCCATGATAGTCTGCGCTTTGTGACTTTGTAGAAAACAAAAGTGAAGCATCGGTAATAAATCCATCCTCATTAGGTGAATTATCTGGAAATTTTTCTAGGAGTTTGGAATGATAACTAGCATTGTCCATTACAATTACAATTAAGTTTTAAGTTTTCAATTAAATTATTTTCAAACCATTTTGTAAATAACTCCGAACACATATTTTCATGATAGTCTGCAGTTTCTGACTTTGTAGAAAACAAAAGTGAATCATCGGAAATAAATCCATCTTCATTACCTGCACTACTACACAACTATAGATCTAAAAAATACAGTTATTTTATTAGGAATTATAATCTAATAGCTAAATTACAACAAACCTTTTTCCTTTACCCATTGGCTTCTTCTTCACGCTTTCTTTTGTGCGATCCTCCACCGAAAATCCAAATTTCATCTAAGAATACAGGATTGTATAATTTTTCTTTTTTATTTTGGTAATATTCTCATAAGAATCGTACACGATTGGCAGCAATATGTGATTGTTCCAGTAAACCTCTCCTACCATCCTCTACTTTAGATAAAAGGCCAATGGAATGTAAGAGACGTCCTAAAATTGGTCTACTGAAATCGAAAACTTGACTATTGCTTAATTCTTTTTGTAATGATGCCAGCGTAACATGTATACCTACAAAAACAGGTATAGTACTAGACATGTCTTGCATGCTTGTATTTACATTTTGAATACATTTGATAATTTTTTTCTTTACAGCGTCCTTCACAGAGTCATCAACTTCGGTGGACTTAGATTTCGTACGTTTTCTCCGCTTAGCTGGTGACTGTGGAGGTTTATTTACTTTTAGGGTTTCTATAACTCTTTTTTATAGCACTAACTGCATTGATACTAGCCCTACATGCTTCAGACGTCCTTCCAAGTATCATATTTTACACAATAATGTATTACATACCGGTATAGCAAATTCAAATGGAACGTGTTCCTCTTGATTGTCACGTTCCCGTACAAAATAATTAAGCAGGTTCATAACTACGAACTGTGCTTGAGATTTAAGGTACTTATTACGTATCATATCCAAAATTTTGTAAATTTTATATAAATTATGTAAAAATGTTACCAAATTACTGATAATTCAATTGTACCGGGCGAGTCATTAAGGAAGGACGCCGGCTATATCCCAGAAACCGCTTATGTTACGACTTCCAAAAAAAAAATTCTTTAGTAAATGTGGCCAAGAGAAAATGCTGGAAATAATTTTAAACTTTGTAAATAGACCGCTAGGTGGCGTAACTGCTGTAGTAAATTAAAAAATGCCTAATAAGTAACAGAAACTTAAGGAAAAGGTATATTTGAAATATCGCATATGTATTTTTGGGACAATTTTACCCATTTTTTGTATAAGAAGTTTTTCTCTAACTTCACAGATTTTCCGTAGAGGGAGCTGCGAAAGTTGTCAGGCAAACACGTAATTATCTTCGGAACCAGTCATCGAATATTATAAAGTAATATTTCGTTGGAAAGGTCTTTTTTTGCGGTATTCGTTGGTGTATTAAAAAGTTAAGTTTGATTAACGAACAAACCGCTACAGGACGCTTTCCAAATATTGCTGAAATTTTTGCGATTTTCTTCAAAATATTAAATAGAATGGTATGTTTTTTATAATTTTGGTCAGAAAGAGTATAAAATTTTGCCTATATCCTGAAAATTTCAAGCCGATATCTCTTTGGTTTCAATTTTATACCTACTTTAAATTTACATCCAAAAACAATAAAACGCAAAGTTTGTTTACATAATAGTTTATTACTTAGACCAGCTTTTATAAACACGGGTTAACCCTGCACCGAGAGTTAACCCCAGGAATTCGATAATACTGACAGATATTATCATCGAGTTTCTGGGGTTAGTTTATTATCGTTGGTTAATAATTACACCGGGTGGACCATCGAAAATTAACTAGAGATGAGTAGTACGCCATTACTCAGTGGCGACCTAAATGCTCAAATTGTCTGCCATCATTATCAATACACAGCTGCAACCGCTGTTGCGTTGACAAAACAGCGGTTTCTGTCTCCGCTGTGGAGAGGGTGCGAATGGAATTTCTTATCCTAATGACCATATTTTCAGGCATAGTTGGCCTGGTTGTAAAAACAAAGTCCTTTATTCTTCCCCAAAAATAAAAATCTAAACAAGTTAGATCGGGGGACCTAGAAGGTAACAATAGCAATGGTTATTAAGTTGTTAAAGTTAAGAATGAATAAGGAAATGTAGGTACCTAGCTGGCCATGGAAAAAAACTCCCTCTTCCTATCCATGTATCAGGAATTTTAATTTACTACAGCAGTTACGCCACCTAGCGGTCTATTTACAAAGTTTAAAATTATTTCCAGCATTTTTTCTTGGCTACATTTACTGAAGAATTTTTTTTTTGAAGTCATAACATAAGTGGTTTCTGGGATATAGCCGGCGTCCTTCCTTAATGACTCACCCGGTACAAGTTGTAGATAGTTTTGAAAAAAACTGTTTTTTATAAAAAGTAAAGCAAAAACGCATAAACAATAAGTTCAAAAAAGGACAGGAGTGACAGATGCAGCTTCTTAATGACGACACACGTTTTAGTGCGCTAATATGAATTGTACTGCGATTTATGTTTTTATGGCCATCCTTCTCTAATACATGTAGTTGAAAGAGAGAG
Source organism: Vesta saturnalis (assembly GCA_036346205.1). Classification (NCBI taxonomy): domain Eukaryota; kingdom Metazoa; phylum Arthropoda; class Insecta; order Coleoptera; family Lampyridae; genus Vesta; species Vesta saturnalis. Next base: position 2,476,657 of record JARFJB010002450.1, read on the forward strand.
ATATAAAAATATGTAACTTTATTATAGAGTTTTACATCAATGAGTCATACCGAACTTTATTTGAATCAAACTTTAAATTGAATATAAGGTTTCTGGATTAGTGTACGTTTTTATGTTGTCTCAAAGTTACGTCCCATAAAGAGGACATTGGCTGGTAATTTGTTAAGAAATAAATGAGAAAAAAACGAAAATAATGTTTTACATTTAACACTATTTAGCTCTTTAACCATCAACTTTTGGACTAACGTAAGTTTGGTTAAATCGCAATATTTTTACCTTTGTAATCGCTCATGTATTTTGACCATTACGTCGGGACCACCCTGTATGTATAATACTTCGCAAGTAAAATTTATTTAACGAACTCATCACATTTCTAATTTTGAAATGTTACTTCTACACTTAACTTTTAAATCGTTTAAAACGAAAACGTCTCCGCAGGGGCTCTTTTCTAATTCACCCATTAAAAACTATGTTTGAAAATTAGAATGTATATGAAATGTAGAATACGCATATTAATTTTAGAATAGGTACACCAAACGTGTTACAAATCTCCCAATCTAAAAGCCCTTTTAATCTATCGCATAACTTTCCAGCGTTCAGGTAGTTTGGATTTAAAATGAATTTTAAAGGTCTCTAAACCGACAACCGCGCGTGGTCGACACGAACCAGAAACCACTATTTCACCCTCAGGATATATAATATATAACCTGAAACTGTGAATTTTTTCTCCACCTTTTCATATACAAACGAATTGTTTTTCTTTTTTCTAGTCATTCTTTTTAATTGTATAAAGTTCAAAGGGCGTTATTGTATTTAGCTTATTATAAATGCTAATCATTGTATAAAATAAGATATTATCAACCCTAGACTAACATACTGGAAGATAATGATGGACCAATATCAGAAAAAGGTTTCGTATACCACCTGTCGCTTAAATTGTATTAGGTATAGTAACACGCACGTGTTGCAATCTTTGTGTAGCACCCAAATTTTATACACTTGAGTGTCCCTTTTCCGTAAGAGATTTTTAATCTTTTGAATTTAAAAATTCAAACAGTTGCTTCTTTTATAATTTTTATTTTTTGCCTTTAAAGTAAATTGTACTAATTCTTCTGCATGAAGAATTTGGAAAATGTACGGTTACGCTTTTCCTCGTTAATTTAGGGAAATGAAAATAACACTCTTAATGTATGGGGCGCGTCGTATACATATTTGTTAACAAACTTTATCCATGATAATGGATATTCTCGAAACAGACATCAACTATGTTGATTTTAATAAAACACTCTTGTGAAGTGAATACTAAAAATTATTGCAACATTATGTGTTTGAGATTTTGATGTGTTGTAACTCTTATATATGATGTATATATTTTCAAAAGTCGACAACTTCCGGTTTAACAAGTTGATGCAGATATTTACAGAAACCTGCTAAAGCTGTCGCTTATTGGCATTACTGGAATTTCAGAATTATGGTGTCAACATTGATTACTAATAATGCAGTTTTTAGGTTGAAAGCAGTGGTGCCAGATGAAAAATTAAAGTGTTCTTCGTTATCTAAATTTAGTGTATAAAATTAAACAAAATAAAAATGATGGTTTAATCAATTTATAATAACTATGACGTACACTTACTCCATTTACTTTCACCTTGTTATCGAGAACGTACACACAAATTTGTTTTTACATTCCGTATTCATACATTTCACAATTTCGAATCATCCTTTTATATTCGGAACTTCTCGAAAACGTGACAACGTGGGATTTTCGTGCAATCTTAATTCGATTAGTTGAGAAGACGCTAAACAAAGGAATACCGGATGAGTAGGATGAGGATCGTGCCGATATGTGACGTTATCTATTTTAGATAAGAAAAACAAAACTACTGCAACCTAACATAATTAGATAAGGTCAACAAAACTACTGTAACCTAACACAACTAGATTAGATAAAGAAAACCATAATAACCTAACAAAAGTAGATTAGACAAACAAAACTACTAATGCTGTAACCTAAGAGTGGAAGACGACTCCTACCGCTAGATCACCTGCGCTTTAGCAGTTTGATATTGAAAGTGATATTTAAACCATTTATGAAATACCTGTTTATATGAGCTATGATGATGTCACATATCGGCACCATCCTCATCCTATGTTCTTTTGTTTACCGCCTCATATGGAATTGAGAAGTTCTTGAAATTTCAGAACGCGGTAAACAAAGGAACGTAGGAAGTGGTTCCGATGACAAATTGTGCATGCCTTATCTATCTATCTATATATATATATATATATATATATATATATATATATATATATATAGATATTTTCATAAATTACTTTCAATGTCAAACTGCTAGAGCGCTGGTGGTGTAGTGGTAGGAATCGTCTTCCACGCTGTTGGTGCGGGTTCGAATCCCGACCCATGCAATTTTTTTTTAGGGTACTGTAGTTTTGTTTATCTAATCTATTTTTGTTAGGTTACCGTAGTTTTGTTTATCTTATCTAATTAAGTTAGCTTACAGTTGTGGCGGCACCTTCCTATGTTCCTTTGTTTACCGCTTCCTAAAATTTATAGTTCTATAGACCGCATCACAGTTTGTGAATTATACCAAAGCTCGAAATATTAATTGAATTAGTTTTTATTATATAGCTTATGTTCTTATCGACATAATTGTTGATTTGCTCTTGCTTTTTAGCCATCACTCATTAAGTAAACGTAAACGGTAACCCAGAAAGCAAGAAATTGTAAAGTGGTATTGAAAAATTGACATGGTTAGATTATTTAATCGATTACGATAACTGGTACTTGTAGGTATTTCGTAGCAAAAGAATTACTTGCAGATGTTTACAGTTTAACGATGCCTCTTATTGGTTATAAACAAGTATTTAGTACTCTGCTTACAAACCTGAATTCAGCCAGGATAAGATCGTTAAACGTAATTATGTGTGCATTTTGATATTTCAATAACTCTATACCATCGTGGAGGTATGAAAGTTTAGATCAATCTGGAAATTTTCGATTAATCTCCCAGGTACCCTATCTCGAAAAGTGTAATTTGAACTTATTTGCAATCATGCAGATTCAAGAAACAATCACTAACTGATTTATCTTGACTTTACTGACAATAAAGTTACTATTACTCAAATTAATTTGCCTTATGTCTTTCTTAGCAATAATTAAAACATTACAATTTATTTACAAGTCTGATATTTAATTACTCGAAACCTCAAATCTGATCAAAAGAATTGGCCGTCTAGTGGTAGGTACGTTGTGCTATTTGAATTAGATAGGTTGGGTGAGCTTAGGTGGGAAAGAACCACCAAGAAAACCCACTTTATTCTTAAATAAGTAATTGAACAAGTACATTAATAAAACAACACAAAAAACAATTGAAGTGTTAAATATATAACAAAACACCATTAAATCAATTGTGTCATAAATAAATCAAAATAAAAATTGTAATACGAAACATGTGGCCCTATATAACCAATCATGTCGGTCTTTAAGTAAATAAAACAATAAGGCAAATTTCGGTACATATAAAATATAACAACAGTAAAATTTCACAGGTGATAATAAGGTAAAAGCAAGGACACCAAAAAAAAAATTGGTGAGAAATTTACACATACACAATTGTTTAGCGACTAATAAAGGACAAAATACATACGTGCAATTGCAATAAATTACATATAAAAGAAATTCATTCTCAGGCAAATAATTCTAATCACAACTTTGGCTTAACCAGACTGAATCAAAGACAAAAAATATATTAAACAAAACCTTACAAGGGTAAGTTGTAAATAGATCATAACATTGTGACCGATATATAAGTGTGAGTGCGTTAGAAAAATACAGCGTCCGTTTCTCAGGCTATACATTCATCTATATAACAGTAAAAACTATAAAAACAAAATTCGAGGAGTTTTTAATGGTCATCAGGACCGGGGAGTATGTAAACACTCGGTAATTGCCTATTTACAGTTATAAGCACAATTGAAACTGAAATGGTCTCACTATTGCCTAAAGTTGCGTAAAAAGCCTAATTCACTTAGTTATCTTATTAAACATCTAAGATCACAAATATCTATTAGCTCAATTAAAATGTTTTATTGCTCTAAAATATAATCTGTCCTACTTTACGGTACCATGTTTTGGGGATCTAGTTCTCACTTAAAAGATACTTTCGTAACATAAAAGTAAATAATTAAATGTATTGTGGGTGTTTCGCCTTTAACATAAGTTAAAAAATATTTCCTAGAACTTAACATAATGACTGTGCCATCCTTATATGTTTATTATATTATATTATTATATATATATATATATATATATATATATATATATATATATATATATATATCTACCGAATAACATTTGACATTCAATATCACGCTACACAAAGGTTACATCTGGTATAAACATAAAAGTTGCAATAAAGCTACTGCGCACGACCACATAAACAGTAGTACAAAATTAATTATCCCCAAAATGGAGGTTGTACATGAACTGTGTGTAAAATATTGAAGAATGGTTTAATTAACAGCAGTTCTACATGAGAGAAATTGTATTAATATTAGCTGAAGTCGGGTATCAAGCTGACACCGAACTTACACTACAGGTAACATGTTTAACAAATACTCGTTGACGGAATTAATATAAATGTATTTAATTTCGTTGTAGGCGATCGTAACCTGCTGAAGGCAATTTAGGTACGAGTTGTATTCGTGGGTAAAATATTTTTCAAATACTTGCTAACAGAAGTAACGTAAATGTACTTAATTTCGTTGTAGGCGATCGTACTCTACTGAACTCAATTTATACATGCGATAAAAGGAAAGAGCTGACCTGTGTTTGAAAAGGTTTATGCGTTATTCAAGGTAGTCAGGATTTCACCAGCTTCAATACAGGTGTAACCTCAACGATCACGAAATCCTAAGCACGTTAGATACAGCTGACAGCGGTGTATCAGCAGTACAATCCAAACAATGAGCCCAGAACGGGTAATCTTGTTACATCAATACAGACAAAACCAGATGTAAACATGAGAAGGTGTTACCTCTAAGGTCGAATGCGAGCGTTAGGGTAAACGTGTTAACCAATTGGTTACATCTTTGAAGAAGTAATATGGAATTAGTTTGTGTTTGAAACCTGAAAGAGAAGTTCTAATTACAACGGGTTAACCAGATCTAATACAGCTTACCGAAAATGTGTGGATGGAGTGATATATTTCTATTACATCCGTCTTTAATAGCGATTATATCACTTCTATACAACAAAGCTATACTACATATATTGTGAAAATGATGCTTAACATCTACGAAACAGAAACAGGAAAATTTTCTAGAAATTTCAACCATTCCACAGCAATGCCGATTTTGAAAAGAAAGCCAACGTCTCAAGAAACAATTTTACAACTTGAAAAATAAATATTGCTATCAATCAATGTTACCACAATAGCATTTTATGCATTGTTAACAGAATAAACTGTTATTTATACAGTGTATTTATTAAGAAATAGCATAATAACAGATCCCTTTTCAGAGTTAAGTATACCATTCGCCAGAACTACGTACCTCTCAGAGATGGCGCTATAGGTATTAATTGAATTTTTTTTTGTAAACGGTAACTACCGAAAGCTTTAATACGTTAAACTAGCGGAACTTGAAACGAGTAAACTTTTGAAATACAGAGGTGGATATGAGAGAGAAATACTTTTCGTATAATGTAGGAACATAAACGCCATAAAAGAAAATCATATGTGAAGTAGCAATTAGCTACAATAATGGAATAATTTTGTAAAACGTAGAAACGTAAGCGCGCTGAAACAAATCATTTAATCCATCATAATCATTTGTAACTGCCGTACATACAGAAATTTTAAATAGTAAAGAGTAAGCTTAAAGCACATTAATAAATGTTTAACAGATACTTATTTAAGGTAGCTTTTAGAAACATTAACCAGATAAAATGATACAATCGATCCTATATCGATTTTTGCACGTTACAAACTTTAACGCCCTATATCTCGTTTGCTATTAACATTTTACTAACGCATGTTTTTGTTAAACGACCTATTTTGATCACCTCTTTTACTGTTGCCGTGTTGTCCATTAGTTATGGGACACCCTGTGATGTACATGTATATAATCCCTGTTCCTCCTATATTTTGTTCGTTTCCTTTCCATATTAACATGTGACCTGTCTTTAGGGTGACACATTCTTGACCCCTGCGTTTCATCTCCGATATTCCAACTTTCCATTTTATTTTCTCCAATTCATGTTGAAACTCTTCTAATCTATCTTCGCTGGTCATTGATGTTGCGTTATATGTAGCTACGTAAAGTTGGCAGCCTGTTTTTATCCAGATACTTTTAGCACCCTTTGTTCTTAAACTTCGTTGGCTAGACGTCTTGAAGAGTTGTTTTTTTCAGCCGCCCTGACTTGGGGTACAGACGCTGTTGCCAGCCGCCTATTCCAGGTCAGTCGCTGACTTTAATCACCATATCTGGTTACCCTCACTTAGTTAGGCTGTTGGTCGAAGCAGTGTTCCGGGGTGTGGCACTTGGAGCCTTAAGTGAGAGTTGGGATCCCTGTGAGGACCGGTTGATGTGGTTCTCCTCTCTTCATTATGGCAGGAGAAGAGGGATCAACCACAGCAAAGCCATCCCCTTACACCCCACAAAATTGTAGCTTATAAAAAATGCGCAAAGCAGTGACGTAATTACCGTAGGGCAGGTAGAGCAATCACCAGGCACATTAATTAAAAGAGCGCAAAATTATAATGAGTGATCACAAGTTGGTGAAAAAGTGAATATAAGAAAGCTAACAAAAAAATTTGATGATAGATAACGTCATTCCATTAGTAAAATTAGAATTAAATATTTTATAAGGTTCACCTGGCAGTATAAAAAAGATAGCGGAACTCAAAAATGATGTTTATTTTAACCGCTAGAGGACACTAGTAATCGAATCTCACGTCCCGTCAAATCATCCTTGTAATTAATAATTTTCCCCTCAAATCTTCCTGTTAACAATACTTTGTTGGTTTCATATTCAGTATATTATCCATTTATTCGAGTTTCTCTTCTTTAACTTGAGATTTAGGATAAGGTTAGCCGTGACAAAAAAAATTCCAGGATTGAAATGTTGAAGGGATATGTTGGCATTTGGTTTTTCTGTTCATCTCAACCACAACCGGGTGATTTTATCAAATATAAATTTGTATTTCACATTATAAAATGAAGATGAGAAATTATAACACATAATTGACGTGGCTTCCTGTCTAATATCACTTGCGCCTGTCACTTCATCGTAACCACAAGAATAATTTTTCTAATTGGGTGTTTGTACAACCAAGTTAAAAATGCCGAATCATATTTCATTATTGTTGTATTCTTACCTAAACATACACAGTTAACATTTTTGCCTTCTCATCTTATATTGATGATTTATTTAAGACTTTAGCATAACTCAGTATTTTTTATCCTGTTTTGTATTCGTGCGAAAACAAGAAATGAAGTAATTAAAATGTATTAATACAATTTTCATGTGTTATTCATTTTCAAAAATTTTTTTTTATTTATGTATACTTTTGTTTAATGTCCACATTTACTTCCACTTGGAAATAATTGAAGTTATTTGCAAGTCTAAAATAAAAGATTTTCAATTCCATTAAATATGTAAATATTTCTTAAGTATGTTCTGGGATTTCATGTAAAAATATTTTGTAAAACAAAACGAAGGATGTTTTGCTTTATTTTCTTTTTTTAATTAATTAATTATTCATTTTAATGAATAATTAATTTTTTGACCGGTTTACTAAAACTAGATCATACTTTTTTATTATTTATAATTAATGTTTGTGGTAAAGTTTGCTGGACATTTACATTTTAATAATTTTACATCTAATAAAATTGACGTTTTTTATATTTGGATGGTTTAGTTATTTTTATGTTTCATAAATTTTAATAACATGACTCATGTGTTATGGAGACTGACGATGTTAATAACTCTTTATAAAAATAATAGTCTATGTTTACTTTATCATTACCTAAAATTCAAAATTTACCAAATATTCCAGCAAATAGTCAGTCCAAGTTAATGAGTGCCACTATGGCGGAAAGCGACGTGTAGGCACGCTCCTTTAGGCGCGCGCTTTTAGACGCCGAGTCATTAGGCGTGAGCTCTTTTAGGCCCGCAAACTTTTAGGCGCCGGAACATTAGGCGCGGGTACAATTAGGCGCCATGTGGATACGTTTCAGAATGGTGCGGACATGCAATGGAAAAATATGAGCGGTTTTTCAATAGTTTTATTTAGCTCGAAATGTATGTATGTATGTATGCATGTATAATAAAGGTTTTAATATAAAAACTAAGGCATATAACCCACAAACTGCATTTTTTATTGGGAAAACTAAAAAAGCATACCTGTATATCACTATACGGTTTGCAGAGTTCAGTTTTTTTGCAACGTACATACATTGTTTTTAGAAACCTTGAAAGTGTTCTTGAAAATGTCTAATCATCTGGCAATTTAATCAATGAATGAAATATGCCATCCAGATTTAAAAGAAAACCATTGCTTAAACCTTATCGTTTTATAACCTTTAATCCCTTTGATTTCGTACCCTCATTAAGGGAGTTGAATAAAAAATGTAATCCGCCAGCTTGGAGCATATACGTGCCTATACATAACTCATACTCCCGCTGGATAATTACCAAACTACATTTCATAGGTAATGTTAGAATCATTCAAGTAGCGCCTAACTGTACCCGCGCCTAATGTTCCGGCGCCTAAAAGTTGGCGCGCCTAAAAGAGCTCGCGCCTAATGACTCTGCGTCTAAAAGCGCGCGCCTAAACGTCCTAGACCACACTATGGGGGTCTTCGAAACAGTAAAAGATACAGATTTGGTTGAATGGGAGAAAAGTTTCGTAATCAAAGACCTAAGAAAGTGGCGTTTAGAAATCCCTGAAAAAATGTGCTTATAATTTATTTGGAAAACATTGAATTTTTGAATTTTACAAATTATTTGTTTCTGGCATGAATATTTGATCTAGACCACAACCGAGGACACTTCTTTACAGTAACTCTGCATGTCCTTTAAGGTGGAAATTTTTTAATCCCACGTTTCGTCTTTGCGGAACTAGCCTCAACTTTATTTTTATAAATACGGTTCTGGTATTTTAATACTAGGTTATTAAAGCCCTTTTTATTCCGAATCCAATGATGTATAACGCATTGTAATAAATCCCACTTCTTTTAAAATTATTTTCTGTTTCTAATTAGACAAAAGCATGCTTTCGAAAACAAATTAATGTTGGATTGACAGCCACGTTGGTTATTTGAAACATTGGTTTAGTGTGCGATAATTGTTCATTTTTTCTATTAGTTGCATGTTTCATTTCATCCAACCAAAGTTGTTCTGTTGCGGAGCGGTATGCACTTAGAGAAGTATCCCGAAAGGAATCAGTCAAATAAAAGGAGATTTAGCAATTAATGTCAAATCTCAAAGCGTATAATTTCTTTAAAAAACCTGGAGTTTCTCGGCCAAAGACGAGAAATGCGGAATGAGTACACAATATTTTGTTAGCTGTCAATGAAAATTCTGGTATATCAATCCGGTGTATTGAAGAAAACGTTGATATACCAAAATCAGTGGTACATTTTATTTAAAAAATGAAAATTTCATCCATACAAGGACATAATTTGTCAAAGACTTAAATCTGGTGATTTATCCCGTAAAAAGAAATCTCCAATATTAGTCTGAAACCGTTTTTACCATTATAGTTTACCTACATTTACTGGAAAATGATTTAGAGGATGTTCTTGATAACAGTCCTCTGGCGAAAGTTCGCGATTGTTGGATACAGCAGGATGGGGCAGCTGCACATAACTCCAGAAAAGTTAGAGAGTATCTTCCAGTACGATTCAGTCACTGGTATCCATTCAGAGGCACCCTGACGAACGCGTTCCCCAGATCTAACCCCGCTTGATTTTTTCTTGTTAAAAACTATGTATAACAACAAAATTTTGAAACCGAACAACATCTGAAGAGGTTAATATTAGACGCATTTACCCCAGAACTACTGAGCAGGGTTTTAGAATATACTGGAAAAAGGTGCTAACTCTGTTTGGAAAACAATGGAAATATGTTTAAACATATGCTTTAGATTTAATTGTTTTGTTTATATTTACTTGTTCCTATTTTATTTGTTAGGCCTTCTGTTAATTTACTTTGATACGATCCTTGTTTTTTTATTAAATTAGTGCATCCATTTAGTCATTGGATTGCTAATAAATGATATAAACCATTAATAGATATAGGGATATAGGGAATTATTAATTCTTAACAAATAAAAAAAACTATGCACAGATCCGTAATAGGAATGTTTTTGATTACGGCAAAAAAAAAGTGTAAAACGCAATTAAACCATAATATGTTAACATCATAGGATTCGGAATAAAAAGGGCTTTAATAACCCGATATCAGAATGGCAGGGCCGTATTAAAAAAATGAAGTTGATGATGGTTCCGCAAAGACGGAACATCGGATTAAAAAACTAATAATGCCACCTTAAAGGGCATTAAAAGTTGCTGTAGACCAATTATTGGTTTTGATCTAGACCAAATATTAACGTCAGAAAAAAATAATTTGTAATTCAATTTTTTTAAAATAACTTAAAAACAACAAATTTTTTGAGGATTCCTAAACGCCATTTTCTTAGACCATTGATTACGCAACTGCTCTCCCATTTAGTCAAATCTGTACCACTTACCGTTTCCAAGATCCCCATAGTGGCCCTCATTAGGCACAGAGTATACCGCATTAATGTATAGGCCGCCACAAATTCCACAAATTATCCTAGAAAATACTATAAGTAATACAAACAGCTGAAACTATAATCAAAATACTTATCTTTTGGACTTCTTCAATGGTGTATTTTCTATTCATGTTTTATATAAATTTATACTTTTCGATAACAATGACAGTTTTCGTCCTCAGTAAAGGGGAATATCGGTACAGAGATGTTAGAACAAATTTTTGAAATATGAAAAAGATGAAAACGCAAACATAACCATGTTATTAATATAATAGTTTGATAGTTGGCGCTAGTCCGAATCATAATGACGTTAGTCAAAATCGAATTGGTGACAACATTTTCAAACTGGCAAGAATCAAAAGCAAATTTACCTTAACCAAAATCATATTGGCATTAGTCAATTTCCAAATGGCATTAAACAAAACGAACTGGCACTAGTCAATAACATATTGGCATTAGTCAATTTCAAGTTGACGGTAAACAAAATCATTTTGGCATAATACAATCAAGTTGCAGTGAAACAGTTGAATAATTTATTGCTTAGTACTTAAGTTGTATTATATAGTTGAAATTGGCCTAATAAAATTCGTACAAGATGCCTTATATAAAAAGAATGCTACCTGACGAGATTATTTATGTATAGCAGTATTGTAGGAACTTTAGGAACTATTACTGATTCCCGTACTTTGCCCGCGCTAATCCAACTTCTTTGGAAAGGAAGCTTTGCACTACGACATGTATTCGTCTTTTATCAAGAAAACTGGAAACCCAGTTCATACGCGTATCAGCTAAACCAAACGAAGCCGGTTTGGCAAGTAAAACTTGGTCAAATACTTTTGAGGTATCTACAGTGATTACAACTGTTTCACCGGATTGTTCTAATGTATTGTTCCAAACTTGAGTCACATATGAAAGAAGATCACTCGTTGAACGAGTCTGCCTGAAACCGTATTGGTGGTCACTAAGGAGTATTAGATTCAAGGAAAGAGTTGCTGATTGATTTTTCCATGACTTTAAACAAAATGGAATTTTGGGGATAAGTTAAACATTTACTAATTGATGATGATGAAGGAAATTCCCCAGAAGACATTGAGATTGAAAAGAGCTTAGATAGCACTACAAGTTTGCGGAAACATTTCTTTAAGACAATAGCTGCGATACTGTCTGGGTTAGTCGCTTTATTGAGATCAACCTACTGATAATTAATTCTAGAAGCTTGTACCAAAAATGAATATTTATTTCTGGAACGGAATACTGTATCTGGATTTTGTGATTATAAATATCGGAATTTAGAAATGATTTTAGTTTTGCACACGGCAACCCTTTGTAGGTTCTATTTGCCTAACGCAGCGTACAAATGTGAGTGAGTATAATTAGGATACCTAACGGAGGAGGGGAATCGGCCCATAAAAGTTCGTAGAAGCAGGTAGAATAAAATTTGCGAGTTTTCTGTCGGATGGCTGAAAAAATAAGACCTGAGCAAATGGCCCTGTATTACGTTTTCGTCCTGTGTAGGAGTGTTGTGTAGTTAATGGTGAAACTTACGTATAGATATATCAAACGACAGCATATCAAGGAACGCTTACACATATCTCAACAGACTTCTGAGGTTGGTCAGGTTGCGCAGAAGGAGAATATCGTGACTACTCCGCTTCAGTGAGCCCGAATTATGGTTATATTCAATCATGGCTTGGGTGATTATGGCTTTGTCTATGACGTCAGGATCGGTGATTGCGTTGTGCGTAGGTGATCGTGGGGGCTCTAACATTCAAACATTCTTCAACGGTTTTTTAATTGACGGAAGAGGAGATAAAGAAAAATTATTTGTTCATTTAATAATCGTAAGAAAATTCTGTATTATAAGCGTTCTGTAACTGTAGTCTCATATTAGTTGAGTTGATCGGTCTATTTCTACAGTTTTTGTTTGTGTAGCGCGACGTTTCGAAAGCGGGCTCTGTTTCTGTCAGCAGGATTAGTTTTGAAACGGACTGCTTTCGCACTTGAGGGGAATTCATTTACTCTGATTTTTTCTCAGGCACTTGATTACTCTCCGATTTGAACTTGGTACTCTTTACGTACTAGCCTGACACCTTTATCGCTGAGCCACTGAGTAATCCAATATATATTTGTTAGAACTCGAAAACCTTTAGGAATTTCAATATACTATCCCCAATGAAAATTATTTCTTTGTTGACGATGATTTTTCTGGTTTGATTGGATTGTCTATGAATGAACTGACAGTATTAGTTTTCACATTGTTCCCGTATACTTTCTATTCCAACTTTTTTGTGTGTGTTTTTTCAGTTATATCTGATTGTAGGTTATACCACAAGTATTTTATGTTGATTGTAGGTTATACCACAAGTATTTCTACCACTACAAGACCTTTTCCAACATATTGTATTCTTAAGAGGTGTCATGAAAGAGGCTTTTACATTCCCAAACCCGCGTTCAACTATAGTTTTGTGATTTACACATAGACTGTGTACATTGAATGTTTCCATTCGACATAAATTATTTGAACATTCGCGAACAGCACTAGGAAAATCTTGCATAATTTTTTCCAACTGTTGTCAGTATCAATTCTTGTAGACGTAATTTTGTCATCAACTTGCATCGCTACAATTTCAGGACATGTTTTTCTTAATAAGGCAGCTCGTTTCGTAGGACCAATTTATTTGGACCAACATTCATAAATGATTTTAAAAATGAGAAGAAAGTATTGTGCAAATTATGTTGTGCAGCCCACAACATAATTTGCATAATTGAGTCGAAAGGGCATGTATTTGATACAAAAAATTCATGTTTTCAAATCTAAGCACGCCAGAAATATTTGCTTTTGGTAACAAATATGCTTTATGTACTACACCAATATTCACAATTCGAAAAGGTATTTCAGAGAACGATTGAAAATATTTACTCGCGTTCTTCTTAGGCGGTACCTAAAATGAATAAGGTATGTATTTAGAAATAACGTGAAATTTTATTCACTAACACATTTTTATGTTGCTTCTGAAAAGTGTTTGAAAATGTCATTGCCCACATGAATGCAAAATAAAGCATCTTGCATAAAATATTGTATCAATTCACGTAATTTCAGTTTCTCTGTACAGACCTCCAAGTATGTATCGATTGCATTAATTGATCAATATGAATACGCGCAAATGTTTATACATATCCAAAACTGTGAAGTCATGTCAATGTGTAAGGTGCAATAAGTAAAAGCCAGCAAACGAGTGCAATCAAAAAAACTTAAAATTCATCCCTGAATTATAATTGTTAATTAACGTATATATTAAAAACCGTCAAGCTTTAAAAATATCCAACAAACACCGATAAACGATTGCAATTGAAAAAACGTATAATTTCAAAAGGTGGGGGGGGGGGTTAACTTCACGCCTAAATTATAATCGTGATTATAAATATGAAAAACCGACAAACGTTAAAAATAGCCAACAAACACCGACAAACGACCAACAAACCATTGCAATTGAAAAAAGGGAAAATTTCAAAAGTTCGGGGCTAACTTCACGCCTAAGTTATAATCGTGATTATTATAAATATGAAAAACCGACAAACGTTAAAAATAGCCAACAAACACCGACAAACGACCAACAAACCATTGCAATTGAAAAAAGGGAAAATTTCAAAAGTTCGGGGCTAACTTCACGCCTAAGTTATAATCGTGATTATTATAAATATGAAAAACCGACAAACGTTCAAAAATAGCTAACAAACACCAACAAAGGATTGCAATTGAAACAAGGGACAATTTTGACAGTTGGGGGCCTAACTTCACAACGGTCTTGTCGGTGGGTACATTTGTGATCCCGAAGCTTAGCAGTATTTCTTCGTGGTTAAGTTCACGAAGTGCTGCGTATTCTTGACCATAGACTCTGATTTTTTCGATAAGGGTGTGATGATGCCTAGCAGCTTAAATAGGTTATTTACTATGTATGTGAATAGTAACATTTTTAGTAAACATTTATTTATATAAAATTAGAGGCTATAAATTTCATCAGTGGCGTACCGATGAATTTGAAATACAACAAATTTTATCAGCAGTGTGGAAAATTTTAACAGTAATGATAAGAAATTTTATGGAAATAACCGTACGGATCAATGTATAAGTATTTTTATTTATGAATGAAAATCTTGAAAATTTTCATTATGGCTTTTAAATCTAATATTTTTATTTTAACAAGAAATAAAGCTTTATTATACTTCTTAATTTTAATTTTATGACTGTACAGGTTTTCCCATTTTCGTATTTTTTACGGGGTATTTCGCTTATTTTTTAGGTTAGAACCTTGCGGTAGCCATCTTAGTTTTTGTGCTAAAGGGTGATTTTGGAAAAATTGCATTTTTAGTCATCCCCTGTAACTCTGTTCTTGTCAAACATATTAAAAAATAAAAACTGATATTTGTAGATTTTTTTACGTAGAATCCAGTGGCGATACTCAGATTTTCTTTAGAGGTCACAGTTTTTGAGATATTGACATAACCTACTTTTTTTTTAATGGGACACTATATATTTTTTTAAAATCTTTTTCCCCTTGCCAAGAGCTTTTCAAAAATATAGCATAGTCTATATTTATTTTTATAAATAACGTGACAAAATGCTTTTTTTCTATAATTTACATTGATAAAAAACAAAATAATTAGTTAATCACAAATATTGTTCAAATTGCACACCATTATGTCTTCTACATAAACAAAGTTTATAAATTCTTTTAATAGCATTTTACAAAATAAATGATTGTCTTCGTAATTCTGCAAAAGCATTTTCCGTTGCATGTTGGCATATTGCCTTGAATAAATGTTATTCTTTAAATACCCCCACAAAAAAAATCCAAAACCGAGAGATCTCGTGATCGTGGTGGCCATCGAACAGGTCCATTTGTTCCAATCCATCTCCTGGGAAAACGTTCATTTAGCCAGTTTTGTATTATTCTAGCATTGTGGGCTGGAGCCCCATCCTGCTGGAAGAATATATCCTTTAGTTGAGCCAGTGGAATATCTTCTAAAATGTTCATAGTTTTTTCTTGTAGAATTTGTAAGTACCCATTAGAGTTTAGGTTTTCTTCATAAATCTTGTAAACTATTTTTCGGTTAAAAATAAAGCAGGAGACATTAAATCCGAACCTGCCTTGACGCTCTCTAGGAAAAATCACGTGGGTGTTTTCTTGACTCCAAAACCGCGAGTTGTGTCTATTAAGAATTCCCGAACTTGTGAAATGTGCCTCGTCTGACCAAATTATTTTTTTTTCAAAATTATTGTCCTGAGTTTTCATATTTATAAACCAATTGCAGAACTCCAATCTACGTTCAGCATCACCAGGGTGCAGATGATGAACAAGTTTATACTTGTAGGGTTTGAATTTATGTTTTTTAAAATCCTTTGCACTGTTGTTTTAGACACACCGGTCTCTTCATCTATTTTCCTGCACGAGGTTTCAGGAGTGGCTTGAACAACTGCTAAAACGTTGATCTCTGATTCCTCGTTCTCTTTGTTGTAAATTCGGGGTCGAGGTTTGTCAAAACATCCATGTTGGCAAAGATTAAATTTTAATTTTTGAAATATTCTTCTGTCGGGTTGTCTTCTTTCGGGATATCTATATGACAAAATAGGTATATAAAATAAATACAAATTCTAAGGTAAAGATTAACTGACCTGTTCAGATAGAGTTCTAAGGCCTGGTCTGCGTTTTCATTAGATAATATGAAGTAGGTATTCATATCATATTTCTCAAAGTTTACAAATTTTTGGTTTCGAGCCATATTAAAAAATAATTAAACAACAACAAAAAGAACAAGAACGATAACAATAAACAAAAACAACGAATAACAATAAATATCAGCACTAAATTTGAGAAAATGTAACCAGGAATAATTTTGAGAGAAGCAGAAACTTCAAAAATCAAATACCTAAGTAATGGCAGAACGTTAATTATTTTGTTTTTTTGCGTTACCATGGTTATCCACGGCTATCCACTATTATCAATGTAAATTATAGAAAAAAATCATTTTGTCACGTTATTTATAAAAATAAATATAGACTATGCTATATTTTTGAAAAGCTCTTGGTAAGGGGAAAAAGATTTAAAAAAAATATATAGTGTCCCATTAAAAAAAAGTAGGTTATGTCAATATCTCAAAAACTGTGACCTCTAAAGGAAATCTGAGTATCGCCACTGGATCCTAAGTAAAAAAATCTACAAATATCAGTTTTTAATATGTCTGAGAAAAACAGAGTTACAGGGGATGACTGAAAATGCAATTTTTTCAAAATCACCCTGTAGCACACAAACTAAGATGGCTATGGCAAATTTGATTAGTGCATCTTTGGTTTCATTCAAAATTAGCACGGTGTCGCGAAAACCGCAAGGTTCTAACCTAAAAAATAAGCGAGATACCCCGTAAAACATACGAAAATGGGACAACCTGTACACAAAGATCAGAAACGGACAAGCATATCAAAGCCATTGGCGACTCGTCAATTACCTACATACAACGAACATTTTTCTTTGCATTAAAAATGCGCAATGCGAAATAAAATGCTTACAGTATTAAAATTAACACTAAAAGCCAATTTTTAAACTGGCTCAGAAGATTACGTGAGAAATATGCGAAAAGTAAAGGTTGAACGAAGTGTAGTGTTTATCCCTTAAATCAATAGCACAGCCATTAAAAAGTTGAAATAACCAAACGGTTTAGATATAATTTATAATTTTATATAAAACTGTAATCAATTTTACATTAAAACTTAAAATAGGTTTAAAAGTTTTCTAGTCTACTTACATTACGTAAGTTTTAATGTAATAAGAGGTTGCAGCTTTTCTGAATAAAGAAACATATTTCAAAAAGTTTTTCTATTTTAAAAGTAAAATTTTATATATTTCTTCTCTAACGTTATTCCATTTATGAACTGTAGATTAAACGGTTTTAAAAATATTATTAATCTCGTTGATGTTCACGTATAAAAATGCACTTTACTTTTTGTAAAATTTTGAAGATTATACGAAAGCTCTTTAATTTCATAAATCTCCTTAAAGAAGCTGGAAAAAATTTTATAAAGGAGTAGAAAAGCACAATTCTTATAGTTAATCGGATTACCAAAACAAAATTTGCAACAATGCAGCTTACAATGAAATTATTTCCAGCAAAATTGCGGTTAATGAAATTGTTTGCTTTTGACGTTTAAATGAAATTAAAAATGAGCATTTATGAGTAATGTCTTTTTATTGTTACAGTGGTGGTAAATTTATACGCACTGGAGAAAAGATACGTTTACCAGACGACGTCACTATGGGATACATCATTGGTAAGTACACGTAATTGAGGAAATGTCAATTAAATTAAATGATACCAATTGTTCTGAATAAACTAGATGTGAGTTAAATTAGGCAACACCTACTTTATGTGCTTTTTTTCTGTATAGAACATTTACTGAAGAAACCTTTGACCGTAGTTGACCAATTCCATTCACATTTAGAACCTATGAAATTTATAAGAAGAGAATTGCTCAAAGATCAGGTAAGTTAATTTAATTCCATTTTAAAGTCTGAGAAACATAAAAATCAAAGAATTTATGATTCGTCGATTGAAAATAATTACGATTAATTCTATTATATTCAAAATTTATTTAAGATGCTTGCAAGTCAGAAAATTAGGGAAAAAAAGAATTAATTATATGAATTTTGATTATTATGTGATTATTTTTACCTAAAAAGAGAAATCGATCCGGCTCGAAGAATCGTATGATTTCATAAAAATAATGAGTATGGTGAAACATCCGTTTTAGTAATAATTTTTCTTTTATTTTCGCTATTAAGTGTAATTATACACAGTACCTGAGTATATCGTTAGATAAGGTATATAATTTTGTGAAATTTGCAAACATCAACTAATTAATTAAAAATCAAGGTTGATAGGGCCAGTGCCGTAAAAAACCGTATGAAATGAATTTTGAAAAACAGAAAATGATTGTGTGGTTCGCAACCTTTGTTGTTACATTACCGTTGCTACTGATGATTGAAAGTATCTTCCAATCATAACAAGCATTAGGAAATGTGACCAAATTCAATATGAGAAGGTAAAGATTGTCTACAACACTTATTTAATATAAGCACTTTTTTATGCAACACGGACTTGAAATAACATTGTTTTTTGTTCTCAACGAAATTTAGTTTTTTCGATCAACGCAATACTTTGTCCATTTTACCAACGAAATTGTTATTTGAATGTGGAAGCCCACCCACTATCCGCCATCTTATATTTTGTTATTGGCTTTATAATGTCATTTCCCCGTAATAACCTGGTTTTTCCAAGGTTATGATGCTGGGTTGATGAATGTATAATGACTCCAAGGAACTCCTCATGATTGGTTTTTTTGGGTCATTATTAAAATTGTTGATTTAATGATTAATTGGCGGGTTAGTGTTTAATTAAAAATAAAAATAACTCTAAAAAATCAACGTGTGTAGTTTTTCTCAGATTGATCTGTGTTTCGATCTACATTCGTATCTAGGCCCTTTCGGCTGATTTCGTTCAGCATCTCGTATTGAGGGTTACCGCCATATCTCTGTGTTCCTTTTAACTGAAGCTTACATAATGTATGTTGCCTAGACACAGCGTACTTTTAGTTAAGAATTTAAAGCAATCTATAATGTATGTGTAATCAGAGACCAGTGGGCAGCCCTTAGGTTTTAAGTAACGCAATAATCATGTGTAATGGTGAAAAATAATTAGGTAAAATAGAAAAATAACAAAATAACTGGAAATGATCAAAAGTAAAGTTTAGCTTGTTAGCAACTCCCTCTTCTTTACAGCGAAAATAAACATCCAGTTAAGAAAAAGAAAAGACAAGCGTGGATACAAATACAACTAGCAGGCATATCGTATTATCGCAAACACAAGTATGCCCAAAATCCGACAATGGAGCAAAAAAAAAAACAGAAGAGGGGTCAATTAGAAAACTCTGACAGTTTAATCATCTCAAAGTTCCACATATACAAGGGAATCGTACTAACATAATGTTGCCTAGGTACAGCGTAATTTTAGTTCACTACATAATGTATGAGCGTGTTCTAGGATCTTTAGTAGCTCAATTATAATGGAGAAAAATAATTAGGTTACGGAGTAGGAACAACAAAGCAACAGGCAAGGATGAAATCAAAGTTAAATTTGTTAGAAATTCCCTCTCTTTTCCAGCGAAAGTAAACATCCGGTCAAGAAAAAGAAAAGACAAGCGTAATCGCAACGCGTCGGCGTATCGTATTATCACAAATATTCGTATAGCCCAAATTCAGGAGTGAAGCCAAAAAACCAAGAACGGACCAAGGAAAAAAACACTGGCAATTCAATTCAATCATCTCAAACACAAAGACATAATACTAACATAATGTGTGTTGTCTAGGCACAGCGTAATTTTAGTTCAATCCATAATGCATATGTAATGAGAGAGCAGTGGAGTGCTCTAGGGTTTTTAGTATCGCATTAATCATGTGCAATGGAGAAAAATAATTAGGTAAAGTTACCGCCTTTCCAGCGGAAATAGATATTCTGTGAACAAAAAGAAAAAGAAGCGTGGATACAACGAGCAAGCGTATCGCATTATTGCAAACACATGTATGACCCAAATCCAGGAGTGGGGCCCAAAAATCAAGAGGAAGCGATGACTGTTTAATCACCCCAAAGACCCACTTATACGAGGAAATGGCTTTAACATAATGTGTGTTGTCTAGGCACAGCGTAATTTTAGTTAAGAATTTAAGGCAATGCATGACGTACATGTAATAAAAGAGTAGTGGCGTGCTCTAGGATTTTAGTAACGCATTAATCATGTGTAATGGAGAAAAATAAGAAATGGTGGTTTCATAACAACAACTAATGAATCAAGAAAATAACATTTTGGGATACTAAAGTGTTTATATTTATGACATCTATACATATAAATACTGTTGAATAATAAAAATAAATTTTGATTCCCTTAGCAAACACAGGATACGAAAATTAACATAACACCTAAAATAATGTTATTAAAAAAAATATTATGTTCGACTTTAAACAAAAATATTTTTTCTACTTCCTATAAAGTACAATAACTTTATAAAATATTATAATAATAAAAAATGTCTAAATTTATCCAAAACTACAAATGGTTTTCTAGGCTATCGAAAGTTTCATAATATAACCCTACTCGATACAATTATTGCAAATTTTATTCCCGCATTGCATGCAGATTGGTTTTTTGCATTTCTCGCATACTGTCTGGGTTTTTCTACCCGTTCTTGGTGAGCAAAAGTAACATCTTTTTCTCTTGGATCGCTCTGGGGGACCGGTATTTCGTCTTTCGTGACATCTCTCCTCTTGCGAAGTACCTAGTACCTTTTTCATAGAAAACTTTTCTAATATTTGGGTTATATCTAAAAACAATACAAATATGTAAGTTGTTATAAAAATATTAATGGTTACTTCTTACCTGCGCCTTATATGTGGTTCTGTCAATCCTGAAGCTAATCCATCTACAAAATCAAATCTTAGCATCTTAGAAGTGTCTGGATAGGCCTGTTTACTAAGGCATAAAAAATACACATTGGCCAACGGTTCGTTTTCCTAGATACTCAATAGACTGAACAAAGTTGATCCAGAGTATCTACTCTTCCTTTAGTTGTATTATAAAATGATATGATCTCTGGTTTTCCATTTTCATTGTCATTGGTTGCATCATGATGAAGAGAAGAAATCATTATTACAAATTTACCTTTCTTAGGCACATGAGAGAGCAGAGTTATATCTTTCGTAAACCCGTATAAGCTTGTTCCAATTAAGCTCCTTCAGTCTGGCAGGAATTCGGGGGAATCTCTTTTTTGTTTTTCCGAATGGTTCCTAAAAATGTCAACTTTTCCTTTAATAATTTGTTTACGAGCTCCACCGAAGAGAACCAGTTGTCGGCTGTTACATTTCGACCGCTATTATGAACTGGTTTAGTTAGCTTGACAACTGATTGTGAAGGTACACTAAGCTTTCTTTCTTCTTCGGACAGAGTTTTTCCATCTGATCCTTTGCCGCTATATATATATATATATATATATATATATATATATATATATATATATATATATATATATATATATATACAGGGTGAATCTTATCTAATCCGCCAAAATTAAAGGAGTACTAGAACTCATCATTCTAAGCAAAAAAGTTCATATGTAGGTGGGTCCGGAAATGCTTTGTTTCCGAGATACAGGGTGTCAAAGTTGAAAAATAAATCGCGTTTTATTCAATATCTTTCGACTGTTTCGAAATAATTTCATGAAATTTTTATATGGGGGTTTTTGGGATGACAAATTCAAATCTTTTCTGCTAAAAAAGTGGAGTTGCTAGAGCAGACACATAAGTAAACAAGTAAGAATCCCCATTGTTAAACCTGTCAAAAGAATACCCTCCGAAAATGTGTATGCATCATGAGCTTTAAATGTGTTTTCTCGGAAAGGGTTGCTCCTAGCGACTTCACTAAGATATACCTTTTTAGCAGAAAAGATAGGAAGATCGATTTTCTAGTCCAAAATGGTATACAGTGTAGCACAAAAAATTGTGACGATTTAAAGGGGTCGAAATGTTGCTGGCGCCCTAGAAACCACAACTAAATGGACCACAAATTTAAATTTGTCATCCCAAAAACCTCCACATCGAAATTTCATGAAATTATTTCGAAACAGTCGAAAGATATTGAAGAAAACGCGATTTCTTTTTCAACTTTGACACCTGTATCTCGGAAACGAAGCATTTCCAGACCCATGTACATATGAACTTTTTGCTTAGAATGATGAGTTCTAGCACTCCTTTAATTATGGCGGATTAGATAAGATTCACCCTGTATGTATATATATATATATATATATATATATATATATATATATATATATATATATATACCGTTATAAAATAACTATTTCGTGCGTCTGTCAACGCCATAATCTTTAATCCATACTTGTTTGGTTTGTTCGGTGTGTAAACCTTGAAACTACACCTTCCTCTGAAGCCAACAAGCATTTCGCCGACGCAAGTGTTTTCACTTACAGTGTAGCACTTTTGACAGTTTTCCACAAATAATTGAAATATATCAGAGCAGGCTGCTAAGGGATCATCGATTTTTCTGGCTTCCCTAGTATCTTTGTCGTCAAAACGAAGACACACCGAAATGACGGAATATCTTGTTTCTGACATGGTGCATCGAAATATATCACGTCCCTTTCCGTTGGTTGCAAATAGGGAACGGATCTTTTCATGGTTTGACTTGTATATTGAAGAAAACAATAGAAATCCAATATAAGTCTTCACCTCTATCATATCTATGGGACGAAATTCTACTTTATTTGTGTTCGCAAATTTTGTTTATATAACAAAATTTTATTATTGGTTTGAATTAGGATTACATTCAACAATTCGTCTGTGAACAAAAAATTCCAGACTTCAATGCCACTAGGTTTATTTCCAAGTTGTTTAGCGTGCGCGAAGCTCTGGTAAATGTCTTATTAGATTTTCTTTGCGAGCTCTATTTTTTACATTAGGCCCTTTCTTAGCCCACTTATACTTATTTTTTCCGTAATAGCTTCTAGAAATATTACCTTGATTATTTGTGGCACCTGTGTCCGTTGATCTACTATCACTATCTTGAAGTTCAGCTTCAGGTAAGGGAAGATTTTCGTCATCTGAACTATATTCTTCTTCAGTATTGGACTCATGATCACTTTCAAGGGCAAAATTGGGATCTACTTGTTGGTCATCTGTATCACTGACGTCACTTTCAAGCTCATTCAACCATCTGTTAGCAATTTCATCAAAACTATCATCAGATGCTCTAATTCTTTATTCTCTAGCCATCTTACACTAACACGGATCGTGGGTCCAGGGGACCCGCACGTACAATTTTCTTCTAAACACCCAACGCGAAAAAAACTTTCGCACTCTAAAGCGATGAAACATCTACTAATAAGAGGCTATGCATGGCCTCGCCAGTAACCCCCACCTACAATCCAAACCATTACAAATATTTCGACCGTTCGGGTCCCTGGGACCCTACATCCGTGCAGCAGGGTTAATCATGTGGAGTCGAGAAAAATAATTAGTTGAAGTTACCGAATAGGAGCAGTAACAACAAAATAACAGGAAAGGATCAAAACCAAAGTTTAGCTTATTAGAAAGTCCCTCGCCTTTTCAGCGAAAGTAAATCTCCGGTCAAGAAAAAGAAAAGAGAAACGTGGATACAACGAGTGAGCGTATCGTATTATCGCAAACACATGTATGACCCAAATCCAGGAGTGGGGCTCAAAAATCAAGAGGGGGCGATGACGAAACCACTGACTGTTTAATCACCCCAAAGACCCCCTTATACGAAGAAATTGTTTTAATATAACGTATGTTGCCTAGGCGTAGCGTATTTTAGTTAAGAATTTAAGGCAATCCATAACGTACATGTAATAAAAGAGTATTGGCGTGCTCTAGGGATTTTAGTAACGCATTAATCATGTGTAATAGAGAAAAATAATTAGGTAAAGTTACCGAATAGGAATAATTATGACAAAGTAACAGGAAAACATCAAAGCAAAGTTTAGCTTGTTGGGCATATTGTATTATCGCAAACACGTGTATGGCCAAAATCTAGGAGGGGGCCAAAAAAAAATCTAGAGAACAAATCAGAAAACCACTGACAGCTTAAGCATCTTGAACATCCTCTTATATAAGGAAATGGTACTAACATAATGTATGTTGCCTAGGCACAGCGTAATTTTAGTTAAGAATTTAAAGCAATCCATAAGCAGTAGTGTGCTCTAGGGTTTTTAGTAACGGATTAATCATGTGGAGTCGAGAGAAATAATTAGGTGAAGTTACCGAATAGAAGCAATAACAACAAAATAACAGGAAAGGATCAAAACCAAAGTTTAGCTTATTAGAAATTCCCTCGCCTTTTCAGCGAAAGTAAATCTCCGGTCAAGAAAAAGAAAAGAGAAGGGTGGATACAACGAGCGAGCGTATCGTATTATCGCAAATACATGTATAGCCCAAATCCGGGAGTGGGGCCCAAAAATCAAGAGGGGGCGATGACGAAACCACTGACTGTTTATTCACCCCAAAGACCCACTTATACAAGGAAATGGTTTTAATATAATGTATGTTGCCTAGGCATAGCGTATTTTAGTTAAGAATTTAAGGCAATCCATAACGTACATGTAATAAAAGAGTAGTGGCGTGCTGTAGGGATTTTAGTTACGCATTAATCAATGGAGAATAATAATTAGGTAAAGTTACCGAATAGGAATAATAATGGCAAAGTAACAGGAAAACATCAAAGCAAAGTTTAACTTATTGGAAATTCCCTTTCCTTTCCAGCTAAAACAAAAATCCGGTCAAGAAAAACAAAAGATAAGCGTGAACACAACGATCGGGCATATTGTATTATCGCAAACACGTGTATGGCCCAAATCTAGGAGGGATCCAAAAAATCGAGGGAACCAATCAGAAAACCACTGACAGCTTAAGCATAACATAATGTATGTTGCCTAGGCACAGGGTAATTTTAGTTAAGAATTTAAAGCAATCCATAAGCAGTAGCGTGCTCTAGGGTTTTTAGTAACGCATTAATCATATGGAGTCGAGAAAAATAATTAGGTGAAGTTACCGAATAGGAGCAATAACAACAAAATAACAGGAAAGGATCAATACCAAAGTTTAGCGTATTAGAAATTCCCTCGCCTTTTCAGCGAAAGTAAATTTCCGGTCAAGTAAAAGAAAAGAGAAGCGTGGATACAACGAGTGAGCGTATCATATTATAGCAAACACATGTATGGCCCAGATCCACGAGTATAGTAAAAAGGTCCGAGACTAACAGTTTAATCAAGCCATTTGTACAAGGAAATGGTACTAACATGTTGCCTAGGTACAGCGCAATTTAAGAATTTAAAGCAGTCCAGAGGATGAAAAAAGGGGAGGGGGTTGCTTAAGCTTTCCAAGCTCCTTTAGCCACAGTCACGCATTCCTAACGTATATACGTTAAGTATGTACCCATGTTGCGATTGAAGATGGGTGCGGTCAGGATAGGATCGGAACGAATGTACTTTGGGTTGTGAGGGGGAGATACTACCTCAGCATTCGCCTAAATACTCGCAGATGATGTGCGTATTTGTAGTGATCATGCCGCTTTATGTGTTTGAGGAAAACCCCCTAGAAAAAATCTCATACAGTACAGACAGGAATCGAACTCATTACGTCCCGAATGCTAAGCAGCTCGTGTTACCACTGCCAATCAGGTCGGTGTAATCAGAGGGGTACTGCTGTGCTGTAAGGTTTTTAGTAACGAAATAGTCGTGTGTAAGTCAGGAAGATAATTGAGTAAAATACCGAATCGCACAATAACGACAAACGATAAAAAATAAGCTTAAACGTGACAGATTTGTTTACTATTCCTTAAAGATTTGCTTAATAATGTTAGTTAGTGTAGCACTTATTATGTAATCTTTACGATAGAAGAAAAGCTAGTAGTTTGATTAAAAATACTACATACTTTCACTTTTTCGCAAGAAAAATATTTAGATAACACATCCGAAACGAGCCACGTAAACATCCACAAAAAAATTATTAAAACTGCTTTTTTTCTCTACCTTTATTGCGATATCGGTGAACAAAAAAAGGTGCAAACAATTTGCACTCCGTGGGTAAACTGTTGGTAATTTGTGATTTAAACATGACTTATTGAAATAAAACTTGATTAAAAAATTTTTTTTTTAGGATTTAAAGTGATTTAACCTGAATACGTGCACCAATTTAACTAAATTATTTCTACTAAAAACACTACCATTACACATTATCGCATCCATCATCATTAAGCATTTCGATACAAATCATGATAAATCACACATTTCCGCTAAATTTGAAAAACCAAAAGAAACAAAGTACTACAAGTTAGTCATTAGATTAAATAACACCGAACCAGATTATACACAAAAAATTGCATACATTAACAAGGCTCGACATTTTAAACATGAACGGAAACTAACAAAAACTAAACTGAAAAAAAGAAAATCATTTGACTAGAAAATGCCCTTAGGTCATTTATACTCAACCACCCTTAAAATAAATCGGGCAATTTACAATGGCAAAAACAAGAGCCAACCTATTTACCTTCACTTTTTCAACATACTTTGGATATTATTCTTTGTTTCTCAACTTTGTTTTCCTTATCTTTAGAAACGATCCTATTAATTCCTTACTTGTTTTTTTAACCCCAAAGAACTTAAATTAATTAAGTTTTATAGGTGTGGTTTTAATCTACGAATTCACAATATCAGAGCAACGGCAATTTATTTTTTATATTTTAATTTAAGAGTAACGAAATCTAAAACAAGTTACAAAAATTCGTGATGTAGGTTGTTAAATAAATGGCACCTGCCTATAAGGATACTAATTATTACATTTTTATTATTACTATCTAATAATTTATGAGTTCTAATAGGCCATTTTTGTGTCATTACAGATCTCATTTAGTTATTCACTCAATAAGGACGAATGGAATGTTGTCAAGATAGAAGGATTCGATATTAAATATGATCCTAATAGGTAAGTTATCTACAGTTACTGTTATTTAACACTAACAGGAATTTCTACTTTAATTAGATGACGTAATTGTGTAAATTAGAGGTATTAATATAATGGAGTGCACCTGCTTATATAATCTTTGAATTAAGTTCAGTCTGGAAGTACGAGGGTGGTTTAGGAATCTTTGCGTAGGTAGAGTAGAGAAATCGGCATGCTATAAAACGTTTGATTAAATTATTATTAATTTTATTAAACACATACATAAAAAGTTTACCTCGAGTAGAATTGGAACCTACGACATGTACTTTGCTAGAGTACCGCTCTAACCAACAAAGCTATCGAGATACAATCAATGTAAATTTTGTCTTTATGTATGTAGAACTGATGTAAATTCTAAATTTAATAAGATAACAATCAAATTATTTATATTAATGGAATGTGCGCCTGCAATATCGCAAGGATTCACACATATCAAAGCAACTTGACTAATGTTAAATTATTATAAGTTTTTGTATACGAATAAGTTCAAAAGTAAAAACGTATAATAAATTAATATTTAATTTAAGAATCTTCCAGGTACCCTATTGTTTTAAAATCTATAAACTTATCTTGACCTTATTGGCAATTTGCAAAGCTTAAAATTTTTTTAAAAGCCAAATATTGAGTTTACGCGCAATAACTCAAAGCTAAGAAAATTGTTTGCAGCACAAAAAAACCGCTGCCAAATTATCTGCCATAATTCTTTTCATATATGTAAATAAATAACTTCAAAACCCACAATACCTGAATTTGACTCATATCGATTTTTAAACACAATAATTCCCCATTCTTGATCCGTCATTTTGAATTTTTTAATTTTGACAAATGATTTATACTTTGCGATCTTAAAAACCCCCAATGCCCGACTTTCAAAAAAATCCGGCGGTAAATTAAATAAACACGGTAATCCCCCATTTTTGATACGCCATTTTAAATATTTTAATTTTGACAAATGATTTATTCTTAGAGATCTTCAAACCACCAAAATGATAAATTAAAAATGCACAATTTTCCACCCTAAAAACGGTATGCCACTGGTTATTACATATTTTTTATTTTGAAATTATATAAAAAAGTATTAGTTTGTTATTTTAATGGTGCAACTTTTTAAACTTGAAGCAATGAATTTTTTTAGTTTCCTGGTCCCCTAAAAATGCCCCGCCACTGGATTTTGCTCATTAATATCGATATCACACATGCACACACGCACACACGCACGCACGCACACACGCACAGTGCACACACGCACACACGCACACACGCACACACCACACACACACACACACACACACACACACACACACACACACACACACACACACACACACACACGCACACACGCACACACGCACACACGCACACACGCACACGCACACGCACACGCGGAAACAAGAAACGCTTTCTATAGAATCAGCGAAAAACAATTAACCGTTACAAAGCACGAAAAACTTGTGCAATTAGACCGCCCAACTTTACAAAAAAGTACACAGAGACCTTTCACTCCTTTATCTACGGTCAAACACAAGGACGAAATTATCAACGATACCCAAACATTATGTAAAATTATAACCAAACATTTTCGTAGTTTGTATGAATCAAAACAAACGGAAATCAACCAATCATGCAAATTATACGATAATCTTGTGCCTTTACCTGATGAAGAAAAAGTATCTCTAGAGAATCCGATAACAGTAGATGAATTGACAACGGCTCTTAAGTCCCTTAATAAAAATAGCGCTCCAGGAATAGACGGTCTAACAACTAAATTTTATGCAAAGTTTTGGGACGTTTTAAAAGACATCTTCCATCAAGTGGTACTATCTGCTATTGCTAATAAGCAACTACCACGCTCAGCATCAAAATCTGTGATCGCCCTTTTGCCAAAAAAAGGCGATCTACTAGACCTAAAAAACTGGCGTCTAATTTCTCTTTTATGTACTTACTACAAAATTATTGCCAAGATGCTTTCGTCAAGGCTATCAAACATAATCTCCAAAATCGTTCTCCCAGATCAAAGCTACTCGGTACCTAACAGATCTATGTACGACTCAATACATTTACACAGGGAATTAATTCACTACGCCAATAAAAATAATATACCATTAGCCATCATTAACCTCGACCAGACATCAGCGTTCGATAGAATAGATCATTCATATCTATTCAAAGTTCTAAAAAAAATGAATGTAGGAGAATTTTTCGTTCAAATTGTAAAACTGTTATACACAAACAGCAGCAGTCACGTGAGAATAGGTAACGTACTTACAACTGCGATTGCCTTCGAAACTGGCATTAGACAAGGATGTCTCCTATCTGGTCCTCTTTTTTATCTTGCTATCGAACCTTTCCTGGCACTATGTAGAAAATACCTTAAAGGTGTATCATTTCCATCTGAACCTTCACCCACTAATATAATTGTAAGTGCTTACGCTGATGACGTATCGGTTAGTTTATCGAATGACAACGATTTTAAAACTTTAGAAAAGTGTTATAGAATGTACGCGGGACAATCCGGTGCCGAACTCAATTTAAATAAATGCAAAGGTTTTTGGGCGGGAAGCTGGAGAAGAAGAACAGACACGCCTCTAAATATCCCATGGGCAACAGAAATAAGAGTGTTAGGAATTAGTCTTTCAAATGATGATAACATAAATGCCACAGAAGTTTTCAACTCTTTAACGCTCTCTCTTGGAAAATCACTCACGACGTGGAGGAGAAAAATGCCCTCATTATCAATACTTGGGAGGAAAGTTGTCATTAACCAATATGTAGCACCCAAATTATGGCACTCTCTACAATGCATAAGCATCACCCCTCAACAACAACTTTCTCTACAGTCAAAAATAGTGGACTACATATGGAAGGGAAAACACTGGTTACCACAACAACATTTATGCCTTCAGACACGTCAGGGGGGCATAGGCTTAGTACATATCCCGAGCAAAATTAAAACTTTCAGAATACACTTAGCAAAAAAAAATCATCCACACCACAGAACAGCAGAAGTGGAAGATAGTGATGGAGCACAACTTAAAACAAGTTGAGTCATTAGGATTAACTTGGCAATGGTTTTTTCTAAAGGAAAAAGTACCCAACGTTCACCAACTGTCACCCTTATTACTAGAAATAATAAAAACTATGCAAAACGCTGAGTTGGTTCTAGATAATATTGATCCCTCAAAAATTCCTACCTTTACCTCTACTCTAATACCTGCAACAGCTCCTCCTTTATTCGTACGTAGATGGTCGGAACAGGGTTTTGTTACACTTAATGACTTTCGGATAAATGATGAATGGCTAGACGAAGCATCTGTGTTTTCAAGCTTTAAGAAGTCTCCGATACAAACCAATATAGAACTCAGAAACCATTACAAGACCATAAAAACTTTTTTTAATGACTGGTTCTCAGAAGTGGCAGCAACCGATGATAATTTAAGGAATAAATTAACGTTTAAATATAACAACAACAACTGTGTGTTAAGCAAATCCTCAAAGAA
Organism: Vesta saturnalis; assembly: GCA_036346205.1. Taxonomy (NCBI): domain Eukaryota; kingdom Metazoa; phylum Arthropoda; class Insecta; order Coleoptera; family Lampyridae; genus Vesta; species Vesta saturnalis. Next base: position 2,507,612 of record JARFJB010002450.1, read on the forward strand.
AAAACTACTGGAAAAATTAACGGCATCTTTTTTTAACACAGTGGAAAATCACTTGGAAAAAAACATTTGGGTAAACGAGGTACCCCACTGGACAACTTTTTTTAATCACCTTACTAGCGGATACGTAAGCGAAATAGCTTGGCGTTTTGCTAAAAACAGACTTGCTGATCCGGTTTTTCTGTTACATGCAAAACTAAGAAGTACCGATGAATGCCACTACTGTGCGTTTTCTAAATGTGACGCTTTGCACATGCTGTTGACTTGCCCGGAAACAAAACAGATCTGGCGTCTGGTTGAATCAATTGCCAACAGATTGGTTGACAATGCAGTGTCATCTACGTCTCTCATTTGCGGATTTAAGGGTACTACAAAAGCTTTCGATTTAGCTAACTATCTAATAAATTTAGCAAAGTCTACAATCTACAACATTACCGTTAAAGCTATGAAAACGAATGACAACCGCCGCCAGTCTCTCAGAACAGCATTCACAGTATGTCTAAAAAGCAGAATTTTACAAGACCTAGCCTGGCACAAGGGAAAAGGATCAGTTGATATCTTCGAATCCAACTGGTGCACAAATAATGCTTTATGCAGCATTGATGAGCATGAAAATGTGATATGGAGTCGTGTCTTTGAAACTTTTTCAACATGAGTTCCACATTTTATTTTAAAAAACGAAATATTGCTTTATGTAATTAGTTAGAAGTACGTTTGTATTGTTATATTTTATTGATATTATTATATCTATTGGTGTAATAAATATAATAATAATAATAATAATAATAATAATAATAATAATAATAATAACACGCACACGCACACGCACACGCACACACACAGACTCAATTTGTTTTTTTCTAAAAATGGCTTTTTTTGTCAACAACTTTGATGATTCAAAGATATCGCGTACACTCACACACAGACACACAATCAGACACGAAATTATTTTTGCTAAAAATATATTTTTCGTTTTGTTGAGGCCGCAAAACCTCGAGGTATGTGAAGAAAGGTGTTTCAAAATTAAAACCGATTACATAGCTTTCCCTTTATACGTACATATATGAGAAAGCAATTAAATTTATTTGCGACGAGCTTTTCTCCCACAACATTTTTTTCTGCGTGAACTAAATGTCCCGATTATTTTAGTATATAAGACGAACTTTTCTCACGCAAAATTTTGCGGTTAAAACATTGTAGAAACAAAAAAAAATGGCAGAATGACGTTTAAAACTTCATGTCAGATAGAGATTAATAGACACAAATATGTGTTAACGTAAAAAAATTCCAAGGCTGCCCGCTTCTGTAAAAATATTGATAATACAGTTTAAGCATTTTCAATCATATTTATTTAATTTTTAGATTTATTTAAAGTTCTGGCCCCGTTATTTCCTTCTACGAAAAATTTCCTTCATATAAAAAAAATCATCGAAATCCATCAAGCGGTTGTCTCGCAATCTGCGTGAACTTAATGACCCGATTATTTTAATATATAAGATTACTCAAAGCTAATAAAATAGTGGCCCATCTAGCGTTATCCTACATTGTATTATGTTAATTGAGTAAGATAGGGAGTGACGAGATCAATGATGTATCATAGAAGGACTCGCGAACAATAAAATTACTTCAATTATAGTTTACGAGCTTTGTGTAATGATGATTCAGCAGTTTTAAAGTAAACACAGCCGTTACAAATTTAATTGCAAGTAAATTAAAAATAGTCAATCAAACAAAAAAAAGATAAGGATCAGTTTGTAAATGCAATGTCCGATTAAATTAGTTTAAAATTGTTAAACTTTGAACCTTGAAGTATAGGAACATTAAAGTAATAGTAGAAATAAAATACTGTTTAAATCACACTTAAGCAAAACAGGGAAATTACACACACGCACACATGCGCGCCCGCACGCATGCACACACGCACTCTCGCGCGCACGCGCACACGCATGCACACACACAGGCGCAAACACGCACACACGCACATGCACACGCACACAGATGCACACACGCGCACACACACGCACACACGCACACACACACGCACACACGCACACACAAGCACACACACGCACACACACGCGCGCGCACGTGCACACACACACACACACACACACACACACACACACACACACACACACACACACACGCCCACACTCTAACACATGCCCGGCTACCGTTGTATACTGCCCTTATTCCGTTTATTACACCTTTATTTACGCCCTATTCATTTAATATTTCCCACAGCTTCTCCCTATTCACTCTGTCGTATGCTTTCTCCAGATCTACAAACGCATAGTACAGCTTCCTTTTCACACTTAAACACTTTTCGATCACCTACTGGAGAGCAACCCTCTGATCGACACATCCTCTCCCTGGCATGAAGCCACCCTGTACATCCCAAATCTTAGTTTGTGTAGTTTCTCGTACTCTATCAATCGGTATTCTTCCAAATACTTTAGTAGGCACGCTGCGTAAACTTATTCCTCTGTGGTTCTTGCAATAACGCTTGGTTCTCTTACCCGTATACAGCAGTACAATGATCGCACTCTTCCAATCGCTTGGCATACTAATTAATTTATATAAAGAAGAATTCAGAATCTTGAACGTTAATTGTAAATTTGAAGATCCGGGATGAAAATGGTAACTTCCCTGCATATAATTACTGGTAAAACTGACCACGAAAACTAGTGAATTATAATTTTGAATAAATGCTTATAATGAACTTTCTCTTTAAGGAGAAAACTATTGGAGACCAACAACATTAATGTACAATAGGACACTTAATACATATATTGGAAAATTAAACTAACGTAATTCAAGCTTTTCCTTCCTAAAAATAACTATAGTACCTAGCTGCGTAAATCTATATCTAAAAATAGACACAAATAAGTAACAGTGATTGAACCCATGTCTCCGCATAAATTACGTAAAACGTGCAAACAAAACGATTAAGGCTTTTGAGTTTATCCATGATAATAATATTAAAAGTAGGTCTCTTACTCCCAAATCTGGTAGTTATAGTAAAGAACTATATGCTTTGTTAATTGGATAAGCACTATACTGTATTCCAAAATTGAGTAAAGTGAAAGTTGCTACTAATTTTTCGTAACAAACAAAAATAAGTGTACAATCGCGACCTTTTCTAACAGTTGTTTACCCAAGTTCCACCATTAAGAGATGAGATCTACGTTAATCGTAATATACAGAATTAGTTTAATTCCACGGTTTTAGATACACTTAGACCTAAACATACTTATGTAATTCTTAATTACTATGATCAGAAAATGGATTTCACTCCAAAACAAAAAAACAAACAAGGTCATGCAGATCAACTGCGAAAAGTAATATACATAATTCATTGCGACAGGATACACCTCATTATTAGGCAGGATTCTCAAAAGATCAGATGATTATTCTTGTTGTGATATGGTAACACGGTTTTAAGACATAATCATTGTTGTCAAGTTGTATAAATCCCACTTAGTCGTTTTTTTCATTTAATTCATTGGTGGTATTAACAGTACGTTTGAGATTAAGTTGTTTAGATTAAGTCTTGATGTTTTCAAAAATTCGAGAATTTGACCTTGACTCAAAAAAAGATCAAAAATTGATTTAAAAAAAATAATTATGACCTAATCGTTAAAACCAAGCAATTTGAAGATTTTAGACGCTCTTGTGACCAGGGGCTATGTGCAACAACTGACGTAATTATTAGGTTGTAAACAATTGCCAATTTAAATTAATGCTTAAAACCATTTTTACTTTCTTGCTAAACAAGAAAGTATAGCGGTCGAAAAAAATTGAAAAAAATAAGTTGCGTTGTTTTAATGTTTTGCGACCCTCTGAACACCAAATGTCTATCTGTGTGTTTGTTTGTGGTCAACCGAAAGTATGCGGACGATTTTGATGAAATTTGAATGAAGGCCTACCAGACAATTATGTCGACAAAACAAGCTTTTAAACTCAATAGGGGGCAAAAATAAGGGTGTTATTTTGGGGGGAAATGTTCAAATTTTAACATAGAAGATTGAAATTCAGGTCATCAATAACTCACGAAATGCAATTTTTTGCAATTTTTTAAAACTTTCAAAACTTAATATGGCCACGATACCGTTCAAGTTATAAAACAATTGGAAATAAATTTAATAAATTTGCCTACATTTAAGGGGTCAAACTTAAGCAATTATTCGAAATTGATTTATTCAAAATTCTCTCCAACCATTTTTTTAAATTTTTTTATATTTTCTAGGCAACCGGCCACTATTACGAATGCAACTAACCTGCTTCTTCTAGTATAGGAGATATGCATTTTAAAATATTTAATATTGATAGTGTTATAACTTCTAACTATTTTGGTTACAAACTTGGGATTTTGGAAATAAACTTTGTTCATTTGCGCTAGTGGAATGATATTACACTGATGAAAACACTACGTCCGGTTTTTCCGGAAATTGAAAACATTCCTCGTATTGCTGATATAACATACATGTATTCTTACTTTATTTGTAAGGGAGAGAAGTTTGCTTTAAAATGATATGAAACAGTCCATAGTTATCTTGAAAGATAAGCGAGATATCAATTTTTAACTTTCAACCTACATATACATATGTAGGTATAGAAGGTAATGCAATCGACATTCTTTTACTATCGCTAAATCGAATTATTAGCTCATTTTACAACTTTTGGCCCAGTTTCGTCAAGATCGGCCATGATGTCTGAATGTCGTGAAGGGGGGGGGGGGGGTTGTTAGGGTCAGTTTTTTATTTTTATTAAATATTTCTAAAACAGCTGAATATTTCAAAGATATAAAAATACCCCATATGTTTTTTTTAGTATTTTGCAAGAAAGTCCTGTAATGCACTAGTATTAACCTAGCTTTATATTCTGAACATGAATAATTATGGTGTAGAATATAAAGTTTAATCTCGGGTTGTTTTAAGGATAGCATGTGTCATATATACATGGAATAATTGTTTTCGCATAATCCATGTACGTATAGCGTTAAACCTTTATTACATATAATTAAAGTATTTAGTTTTTGGGTTTTAAAATGGTGTATTTTTATATTTTTATGTTATATAAATCTATACCTTTTGATAACAGTTACAGTTATAGTTCTCAGTAAGTGGTAATATCTGTAAGAATTGCTTAAGATATTAATACTTACATAGGATGATAGCTGTAATTGTTATCGAAACGTATACATTTATATAAAATATAAATATAAAATTACACCACCTAAAACCCCAAGAGCTAAGTATTTTAATTAGCGAGCACAAGAGCTAAGTACATTAGCAAGGATACTTGAAGATTGCACGTATAAAATTCTCAACTCTATAATTTTAGTTATATTGAAATCGCTAATTAAATCTATCAATTTTTAAGGTTTTTAATTGCATTAATAAAACGAAAATAAATATCACCATATTTAGTCATGTGAAGAAACATTCAAACTTTAACTTTAATTGTAAATTTAGTAATCTTTTCAATATTTAAATGTACACTAAAACAAGATCGATAGCACTGAACGAAATTTACGCGTGTAATTGTAAAAACACATTTAAATGGATTTTAATAATTGGAATTATCTCTAGCTGCCCAGACAATATAAACATTTAAGTCTAATACATGTTAAACAGCAGGGATGCAAATGGTAACCTCCCTGCATATAATTACTGTTATAAAACTGATAATTTTGAATAAATGCCTATAATGAACCATCTCTTCAAAATAAAACTACTGGAGGTAAATGACATTAATAGAAAACAGGACAGCTAACACATATATCAATGTAATTTACATAATTACAATACTTATTTTTGGGTTTTTAAATTGTGTATTTTTCTATCTATGTTTTGTATAAGTTTAAACGTTTCGATAACGATTACAGTTATCGTCCTCAGTATCTTTAAGAATTACTTTATCTGTTAAAACTTTTTCAAATTTTACATGACTTAAAAACTCAAAAGATAAGTATTTTAATTATGTGTAATAATCGTGAATAATAATTATAGTACTTAAACTACGTAAATCTGTATTCTAAAACTGGACACAAATAAGTAATTGTGATTGAATACGTAACATCCCTTTAAAATGTATGAGTTCCGTAAGATGTGCAAACATAACGAAATGCAATAATAATATTAAAATTAGGTCTCTTACTTCCAAATCTAGTAAAGAACGATATCCTTTGTTGATGGATAAGCACTCAGGGTTCCTAAAAGATTAGATTATTATTCTTGTTGTGATATGGTTCAAAGTGCTCATTTTTACTAGAATAGAAAGTACAACAGAAAGCGTCAGTCTTTAATGGAGAAGATGGAATTATTTCGAGAATAAAAAAAACTGTTAAAGGAAGGACTACAAAAAATAATCACAGCAAATAATTTCTAGCTGTAGCTAACCAAAGCAAGCCTACATCTACTACCAAAATGACGTCGTTATACTTCTCTGACTCCTACCAGGTATAGAGCGCTATTAACACAGACTTCCGATCTACTAGAGCAGTGTTTCTCAAACTTTTTTGTCTGGTGGCATACTGAAATTATTAAACAGAATTCACGGCAACCGTATTATTATTATTTTTTTGCTTTTTAACAGTTAGTAAAGAAGGACGAGAAGGCTCTAAATAAAATAAAAGTTTTTTTAAAGTAAGTAAGTTTATTTCAACACAAAAACGTTCAAAACATAAGTTATTATTATAAATAAAGGTATCCGATTGTAAAATGTGGACTTAATGTGAAGTATGCGCCTGACGGTATTTGAATGTTTCCTTGATATCAGGCCGTGTTTTTGGAAGACCTCATCTCATTTTCAAGGGACTTTAATCTTTCTCTCTTCTTTGTTTTAATGCTTACGAGTGCAGAGAATCCCACTTCACAGAGATACGATGTGGAAAACTGTAATAAAATATTAAGTGCTTTGAACCCTATATTGGGACTTTCCTTCATAATTGTTATCAAAATGAATTCAGACTAATTTCTGAATGCTGCAATCTTAACGTACGATCGTTACGTATATCAATTAATTCTTCGACTTCTGCAAGACTAAACTCACTTATTTCTGATGTCTTTACAAAAGGATTTCGAATCCAGTCGTACAAATCAACTAATATGTCAGGAAAATAATGGTTTAATGACTGTAAATAATTTTTTGCAAATCTGAATTATTGTATTTCTACCTTATTTGTTTTTATTTTTACCTTCCACATTTTTATTCTGTAATAGCTTTAATTTTATCTACAGATGTTAAAATATCTTCATTTCTTCCTTACATGCTTGAGTTTAACTTGTTCAGGAGTAGGTACCTGGCACCTGGCCGCCATCTTAGATTTTGACGTCACAAGACCGGCCACGCGGAGACCATATTTTCCACCCCTATTTTTAACGGCTTCTTTTCGGAGGCCTTTTCCAACCGCTTTTCATCCCTAATTATTTTTGTTTTTTACTCGCCCTCGTGCAGGACGCGTTTTTCACCCCTATTTTATGGCCGCCCACGTGTAGGACGCGTTTTTTTCTACCCCTATGGTTTCTTTTCGAGGGTCAGCCATTGATGGAATTTTCAACCCTAATTAGAGTCTTTTTAGAGCTTTAGGCCTTGCTCACGTCATACAAGTTGTATTTCTTAATAAGGCTGGCCTAGCTTGAAGACAGGAGTTGTATCAGGGTCTTGAGCCCTGCTCCTTTGGTTAAAAGCATTTTAGAGCCACTACGCATAGACTAATGAACATTTTCATAATAGATAGTTGATTAAATGCATCCTCTTGCTCTATCTAAAATGTTCTTCTGCTTCGATGATCTCTCTCTTAGGAATTTTTCTATAAGAGTTCTCTCTCTCTCCAACTGTCACACACACACACACACACACACACACACACACATCAAACAAATGAATTAATTAATTAATCAATCAATGTTCAAACTAAATCATGCTTCGATCAAATCAACCATGATCAATGCTCAATCAACCGAAATTATGTCTTACAGTTTGCGAAAATCAGATATACAGTTCAAAACTGAATACTATTAAAGTCTGATAATGACTACTTTTCTATATCGATTCTCTCTTTCTAAACAGGCCCTATACATTCGGAAATTTATTACAGTTATCAAAAACACCAATTAAAAAGATTGAAAGTAATAATTACTTATATATAACATAGAGTTAAATTAAATTAATCATATTTTTAAGAATATCAAACTGATCATAATGGAAATAACAAGGCAATCAAGGTATTAATGGTCTTATCAGTTATGCGAATTAATCAATGAACTTACAAGTTTAAAATCAACGAATACGTACCAACTATTTGTAGAGCTGATCTTATGACGTCATTCTATAAGAGTAATAATACATTTTAAAATCTTTATCGACATTTTGTTAGCAATATCAGGTAAAAACATATATATATATATATATATATATATATATATATATATATATATATATATATATATATATATTAAAAATAATACGCTTACCTTTAGAAGTGTTTTTCCTTCAGTTGTTCTAATAATGATAACCATATGTTGAACTGAAATATTTTTTATACAACGTGTCCACATGTAGTCTCACTAAACACGCTTTGTGAATGGTTGGATATAAACTGGCTATTACATTCCGATCATTAACTAATTTAGAAAGTAATACACAAAACCTGATTACTGCTACTCGTATTTAGCAATTATGTTGTACTTATAAAATTTACATTCAAAACACTTACAAATATTTTAAAAATTTTGCTAACACACACACACACACACACACACACACACACACACACACACATGTACTTCACGTTATATGGATTTTTATCAGTTGAGATTAATAGCAATTTAACGAAACGCTTTAAAATTTCTAATCTGAAATAAGAGTGACGTAATCTAATTTTATTTGAAATTTCGTGGAGAGCACCACCATCATCGAGATTTTGAGATACAATTACCTCATCGTCTTCACTTTAAACGATTATATTGTAACAACCTATAAAGCAGCTAATAACCCCTGACAGTTTTTATCAGACACTTTTATTACATGGACCTGAGGTTATCCCTAAATTAACTGGTTTCAGCACGGCTCTGGAAATGCTGCACACTTCAAATTTTTCAGTTCCTTCGCAGAAGTTGTACCGTATTCATTTCCTTCAATTTTATCTGCATTTTGTTTCTCGACTGTAGTACGTTTTCTCATACATAAACCGAATCTTCAATACTGTGATGTGTGTAGCAGTAAAACACGTTAGCTGGCTAGTTTCACCTCTATATTATTTTACATGCAAGCCTGATCTTATCATAAATACATAGTCAAAAAGCTAATTAAACATAACTCCACGGACTGGGTATAGCAAGCAGCGTTTCCAATTATGGCTTTTAGTCAACACAACTACATACAATCGACTATCACTGCTTTAGCACGAGGAGCAAACGAAAACACGCACGCACAAATAGTTGGTACGTATTCGTGGATTTTAAACTTGTAGTTATTGTTAATTCGCGTATAATAATAAAACCATTAAAACCTTTTGCCTTTTATTTCCATTATATCAGTTTGATATTTTTAAAAACATGTTAATTTAATTTAACTCTATGTTATATAAAAGTAATTATCACTTTCCAGTCTTTTTAATGGGGTTTTTATAACTGTTAAGGAACACGTTACTATGAAACAATTTTGTGTGTATGTAATTGAACCTGCAAATAAATCAGACATAATTTTGCGAATGTATAGGTGGTGTCTGGTTAGAAAGAGAGAATCTGCCTATGTAAAAAGTAGCATTGCATTAGGGTAGAAATTATTTATTATTTCACGTCATATTTAATTTAGACTTTAATGTATTCAATTTTGAACTGTAATCTGATTTCCGCAAACTGTAAGACATAATTTCGGTTGATTGATTGAGATTGATCTGGTTGATTTGATCGAGCATGATTTGTTTGAAATTGATTGATTAATTAATTCATTGATTTGTTTGTGTGTGTGTGTGTGTGTGTGTGTGTGTGTATGTGTGTGAGAGAGAGAGAAAGAGCCTAAAGAGATAGAGGGAGAGAGAGAAACAAGATAGAGCAAAAGAGAGGTGTGCATTATCAACTTCTAAAAAATGTTCATTAGTCTATACGCCACTAGATGGCACTAAAATCAATTTTAACTCAAAATGGCCAGGGCCCAGACCCTGATACAAGTCTTGTCTTACAAGGCTAGGGCCTCCTTATTAGAATACAATTTTGTATGACGGGGCGAAGGCCTACAGCTGTAAGATTAAGTTAGAACCTACATTCAATTGCATCAAGGGGGCCACGATAGGGGATAAGCTCTACACTTGTCTTATAAGGTTAGGGTTCCTATACCATCTCCAGCCAGGGGGCGAAGGCCCGAGAACAAGTTGCGAAGCCCTGCACGTGTCTTACATGAACCTCCTTATTAGAAATACAACGTATAAATAAATTTCTCGTATAGGTAAAAGATCATTCGAACGTACCCAATAGCATATGACCGTTTTAAAGCAACAGGATCGATAATTTTAATAATAATATCTTATTAGGGTAATTATGCAATTTCCAACGTTGTATGCGTGTGCGTTTGCATAACCTCCAGGGGTACTGCTCTTAATACAACCAAAAGGACCTTAATTAGGGTTAAAGCTGTCTATCAAAAATAACCCTAAGACCAACTCCAGGTCCAAGACCAACCCCAAGTCCAAGACCAAACCCAAGACCTGCATATGCCCCTCACGTGAGGAAGTACAAAAATTGCTGTCAAAAAGACTCTCAGTAGGGTTGAAAATTCCATCAAGGGCTGACCCTCGAAAAGAAACCATAGGGGTAGAAAAAAACGTGTCCTACACGTGGGCGGCCATAAAATAGGGGTGAAAAAACACGTCCTACACGAGGGCGAGTAAAAAACTAAAATAATTAGAGATGAAAAGGGGTTGAAAAAGGCCTCCGAAAAGAAGCCGTCAAAAATAGGGGTGGAAAATATGTTCTCCCACGTGGGCGGTCTTGTGACGTCAAAATCCAAGATGGCGGCCAAGGTGCCTGACTACTACTTTCAGGTGATCAAATATGTCTGTTAAATAAACTAATTTGCAACAAAAAACCATTTTGTAATAATATTTGTGTATTATTACAAAATGCTGGTTCGTTTTCATGTTCAAAAAATATTAATGTGTTCAAAAACACGGTTTAATACGCGACCTTTCGAAAGCCATCTCACTTCAGTATGAAGTAGGTTATTGTGATGAGATTGCATCTCTTCGCATAGTTTTGCAAATATACGCGATTTTAATGGTCTAGTTTTGATATAATTAACCATTTTAATGATTTCTTCTAATACTCCTTTGAGTTCAATACATATTGTCTTTGCTGCCAATGATTTACGATGAATAAAGCAGTGAGTTGTTACAATGTTTTCGTTTTCCTTTTTAGCGTATGAAACAAATCCTTTTATAGTTCCAATCATTGAAGGGGCACCATCTGTGCATACACTCACGCAAGATTTCCACGATAGACCATTTGTATTAAAATATGTGTTCATCATATCGAAAACATCTTTTTCCGTCGTAGTTTTTTCGAATTACTTGCAGCATAAAACTTCTTCCAAAATTACACCATCTTCAATAAATCGAGTGAAAACAAGTAATTGTGCTTCACCACCGATACCAGTTGACCCATCCAATTGCATACTAAATAATTTCGATTTGATTATTTTATTTATAACTGATTTTTCAGTAACAACTGATATGTCACTAATACGTCTACATATAGTGTCATTTGACAAAGGAATCTTTTTTATTTCTTCTTCTGCTTCAACACTAAAAATTATTCTCACAATTGCTATACAGACCGGGCGAATCAAAGTTTTGTCAATAGTATGAGGCTTCATTTCTTTCGCGATTATTTCGTCGACCAAATAACTGGCCTCTTGAACATGGTCAGCAATTGTATATGATCATGTTTTGTGGAGAAGTGTCGCAATATCTCACTAGGAATCATAGCTTCATTTGATAAATCCAAACCACATACAATACATTTAGGTTTGGGAATTAAATTATTACCACCCATTTTAGGTAACTGCCTTGATATAAGCAAGTTTTTACATTCTTTTTTAATGCAACATTTTTTCGAGAACTTATTGTTTCTGTTTCTGGTGTTTCAAGAGTGCTTGTTTGTTGCTCAACGTTAAAAATAGTAAAATCTTCACCAATAGAGCTCTCAATTTTTGATGATTTACTAGTGCTAATTTATTCCTTAGCTTTGCTACAAGTAGCCACTTCTTGATCATTAGAATCTTCACACTGTCCTATTTTAATGAAAAAATTATTTAAGATATTGAACGACACAATTGTCTTCAATATTTTATTATAAAATTCAAATACAAGTCAATAACTTATTTTTTCTTTTTGTAAAGAGGAAAAATATTTGTATATGATGCTTTTTCGTTCTTGTAAAAACAACTATTTACTGCATTCAACGCGTTTAGTATTGCATTTCTACTCGTTGCACGGAGTAGAACAGACGACTAGTAACTAGTTCGTTTTTTTCCAGTATTTACGTGTCGCCATTTACCGAATCATTGAGACAAGTGGCGACGTAACAAGATTGGTAGAAAAGACATATTGGGAGTAGGAGTTATAAAAAAGTGGGAAAGTGATAGGTAGTGCACTAAATGAAATGATAAACCATAGAAGTAAATAAAATAGAAACATAAAAAACATAGAATTGTAATAAAGAACCAAAATTCATTTTTTGTTTAATTTAATTTAATACTTTAATTCAATTATTTTAAGTAATTTTAATTTAATTATTTAAAAAATTCGCGACACAGTCGTGGCGTACTTGCGGCACGTAAGGTGTCGCGGCACACGCTTTAAGAACCACTGTACTAGAGTAATTCAATTGGAGACACTGCCACTAAAATGCATAGTGATGTATGCTAACACAACTTCATCATGAGCCTTCAAATAAATATATACTGATACTATAGGAAATGATTCTGGATACTACGTAACTATGATCTTAAATTGTTTTACTCTAATAACAACAAATACTATGACTTAATTTTTTAATATCTTTAAGTGTTCAAAACATAATTTTCTACCACTTGAATTTTTGCTCAAATTTCCTAGCCCAAAAAAATATTTTGGCACACAAATAAAATGTTTATAAATAGTGTATGGTGTGTTGCGTACCTACAAGACGTTATTACGATAGAAACATCCTGGTGTAATTTTTATCCGAGTAGATTTACCTTCTCCTCCCTCATTGCCGTAATTTGTTCGTATTGCATCTACAACTAAAAAGATTAATATATTAATTTTGTGTCATTTGTATTCTCTTCTAATAAATGATTCTTGGTGTATAGGCAACACATCACACATATAATGCAATAACAAATAAATTTATGGATGTAACAGATTTTTAAGCTTGTTTAACTAGTACGGACCCTCGTAACAGCCTTATTGTTTTCACACATTTAATCAATTTTTGAAACACGAGATTGGGTACAGGTGCACTTCCTAAAAAATTTAAAATGCTTGTCTTTTGGGTAATTAAATGGTGTATTTTCTTTATTTATCTTCTATATAAATGTAACCGTTTCGATAACAATTACAGTTATCGTCCTCAGTAAGTGGTCATATTTTTAAGAATTACTTGAGATGTTAGAACGAATTTATGTAAAAGATAAAGAAAATGCACAATTTAATTACTGAAAAGATAAATATTTTAATTATGTGTTATAATCATGAAAGCTTACATTTTCATATTCTACAAAATTTATTGAGTAGGGTATGTACTTTTGCTGTACTTTCAGCAACCAAAGCATATTTAACATATAGAAATCCGTAATTTTTCAAAGGATGAACATGATCGGCAAAAGCTGATTTAAAAACACAAGTTAATTAAAAATGACCACAATAAGTAACGAATATAATTATTAATTTTATAATTTTTTTCAGATTTTTGTCGTTGCACTGCTTCCTATTCCCACACTTTAAATTTTGCCCGAGGTGAAACGAGGCCCTTATACAACAAACGCACGAAAATGAAAACGAATTGTGATGAGCATAAAACGCACTTAATACGTGCAATTAATTTTGTGATTTTTGTTAAAGATGAATCAATTTCGTTTTATTTTCTTCTCAGCTATTTTACACTGTGATTTTTTTTGTTAATGCCGTAATTTTTTTTTTGTAAATATTATAATTAAACTAGTCTTATTAGCGCAACTAAGTTTTGTAACAAAATAAAAGACAACCAAGAATATAACATATTAATTAATATTAGATTTAGTTCGATTTTCTTATTGTTTTTGTATTTTAAACGTTGGTAGCTAGAAATATCTGCTAGTCTCAAATCAAAAGAGCTGATTATATATTTTTTATTGTATAAAGTGCAATTTTATTGATTGTAATGTAGAAGAGTATTTTGTAATTTTAGTGTATATAGAATGTATTATAATTTATGAGCAGTTGATTAATTTTTATATTTATATATCTATTGTAAATAAAGGATCGTGGATTTTGTATCTCTTTGTTATGTTTATATAATCCATCCCATGTAAGGTTATAGGAAACCAGGTGAAGATAACACAATGTTTATACCCTCTCTAAACGACTTGGAAAGATCATTTAGGTTACCCTACATACCTGTGATCACAATATTTACAATTAATGTTATAAATTCCCGACCTATTCTGATTATTCACGCGATCTTTTGGATTGCCTAAAAGAGTTTGCAAACTTATAATATGAAATAGTGACTTTTTTTAATTCACTTTGGAAAGGATTTTAGGTAGACCTTTTGTATAAGTGAGATAGTTTGGTAATGTTAAATAGTTTGTTTCTATTCATTCTCCAGCTACATTCTTAACTGTCACCTTATGAGTTGGTTTACTAATTATATTCATAACCACTTCATCTGAAAACCCATTGTATGCAGCAATTTCCTCAATAATGCACAATTCTGTATTATAATTTTGAACTGAAAGAGGAGAATTAAGCAACATACGAACCAAAAAATTAAAAGTCGCGAGTTTATGCTGCTTACTGTGATTCAAGCCTTTGGTTATAAATCTTTTAGTACTAGTTTCCTTACGCTATATATCTATACTATCCTCGCCAGGAGTGTTTATCGCTACGTCATCACATACAATCATACGGTGTAAGATGAAAACATGAGTCAAACTTATTTGCATTATAGTAAATTCTGATTAGAAACTATACCCCGAGATGGCAGCATTTAAAGCTGCAGAATACCAAGATACAATTATTTATTGTGATTGATTTTGTAAAAATTAGAGAACGGTTATTAATGATTAACAAAGGGAGTAGTGATTTATAGTGAGTAACGAATGATGTTTAAAAGAAATAAATATAGGAAAGTCAAAGGGTAAACAACTAAATGGAGGTTATGTAGTATTAGTCAAATGAGAATTAAATTCATATGCATATAAAACAAATTAATTTCGCGTTAATGGGTTCACACTTTCTACTAAATTTGCTTATTCAATACCGTATGTCGATTTCGTCAAATATACTACGAATATTCACCGTCCTTATTTAATTCACTGTTTTAAATGAGAAGACACAATAAACAAATTGGATAGCTAAATTCATAAATTAATGACGTAGCGGTAAACACTCCTGGCGAGGATAATAGCTAATTCACTGCCATTTCTTGTTACGAGAGTATCAAGAACTGGGAAACTTAAAAAAACGCTTATACCGTTAGTCGAAACCTAAGAGGCTTGTTTACAACTCTGGAGTTTATATGATATAGAGGCAAATGACTCCCGTTTCTTGATATTTAGGTACTGTAAGGAAAACCACCAAACGAATCATAACCAACGATTCCTATTACTGTAAGCAGCACAAACTCGCGGCTTTTAAGCTTTGGTTCATAGATTGCGCAAATTTTCTCTTTCAGTTCAAAACTATAATATAATATTACGCATTATTAGTGAAATTGCTGTGGGTTTTCATGAAATAATTATGAATATAGTTAGGAAACAAACACATACGATGAGAGTTAAGAATGTAACTACATTAGGTAGCGCTTATACAAAAAGTCAATCTAAGATCTTTTTCATAGTTAATTTGAAAGCAGTCACTACGTCAGATAATAGTTTGCAAACTCTTTACGCAATCCAAAAGATTAAGTGGAGAAGCAAGATGGGTCGGGAATTTAAAGAATTAATTGTAAAAATTGTGAATAAATCATGTAGGGGTAACTAAATAACCTATCAAAATTCACTTAAAAAAATTACGTCTCTTTTTGTTTTTAAAATTCAGGCCACTTACATCACAATCGGTTTGTATCCCTGCCAGTCATAACGATGGTAGCGTAACATGGAACTAACTATACCATACCTAACCAATTTTTGAAATAATTGTGTATTAGCATTACATAAAAAGATAACTAGTCGATTTTGTGCAGTATTTGTTAATGTATTAAACATCTTTTTCCTCCAATCGTTTATTAATATATACATTAATTAACGATTTTGGTTGAAATAATATATTACTTCCACAGTGGTATAGGCAACCAACATTACAGGTGTCAAATAATTATTGCAACCAACCAGTGATATAGGAATAATAACAACAATAAAACTAAATGAATCTCAAAACAAACTGACAAGTCTATTAAGTGTATGTTCTCCTGTTCTAATTAAATCAAGTTTCATTCGCACTACTATCATGTTGGTTGCATACCCATCTTTTAAATTGCAATTTTAAAAATACTTTTGACAATTTTTAACAGGTTCAAGATTGACGGAAAAATATTGTAACTAACTCATGCGTTAATTGGCCATTAATAATTTTGATAATTCACTAAAATATCATAATTTTAATCGCCATTATTAACACAATTGTTTGTTAAATAACTAATTACTAATTAAAAGTGTTCTATTATGTGAAATGGACGTAGTGTATACAGAGTTGCATAAACGTAGGCGGCTTTTATTTTTAATTTATTTAAAACCTCTTATAAACATATTATATGGTATTGATAAGCAATTATTAAATCTCAATCAATAAACTAATGTTACTTGTCATATATATTATACTCTTTTAATAGCATACATTAAAATTATCATAGAACCTAACAGAATTATTGTCTTTTTATTCTTTAGTGACCACTTGAGGTAGGTTGAGTTCTCCAGAACTTCGTAGTTTTGACGTGGATTTTTGTAGTTCTTACGTTAATGATTTCCTTTTCTAGTATTTTTGATTGGGCTTGCCCTCTTTCATTTGTTTTTAACTGCGCTATCATGTACTTTGTTATTCTCATGCTCAACACGGATTGATTGATTGTAGGTCTAATCTTGCTATGTTTTACCAAGTTTACTCTAAATTGTGACCCGTCAATTGCACACCTTCGCTTTCTCAAATTCCGTGATGAATTTATTTATATCATATTTAAAAGAGAGGTATCAATTTGCATAATATAATAATTTCAAATGGATTACCGACATATATAGTGTAATAAGTAAAAGTGTCAACTAATAAATAGATACTTATTAGTTGACAATTATGAATTGGTTGGTCGAAAATAGGCAACAGTTTCCTTATTTGTAAGAGTGTAATACAAATACCTCCCCATCACGAGATGTGCAGTCCCCATGAGCCCATCCTCTAGAAACAACACACTGAACCCATACTTCTTTATTTCTAATGCTGAATTTTTCCTCGCAGAAAATGCACTCTACATCGGCAGGTGTTGCTGGTTTATTTAGCACAATGGAGAGTGGAAGGTCATCCCTAGAGGAATTGTCTTCCAGAATAGGCTCAGATTCTGAAATTGATGTTGAAGATGAACATTTTTTGCGGTTCTCCCTATGAGGTTTCTTGACAGAACTCGAACCAGCTTCATCTGTTGTCTTTTTAACAACTTTTGTAAACGTGGTCGGTTTTAAGCGGTTTTAGCTGACCTTTACTTTTAGCTATTTTGCTTTGCCCGCCGTTAGCTCAATCAGAGAAGGGTGTGATTCGTAAAATAATTTATGACAACTTCCAGAACTTAACAAACACGTTATTTATTTCCTATATTATACAGTTCAAACTAAACTAACTTAAAACTATTTGGTACTTCAAAAAAATCCTACACCAAATAAACAAATAATAAAACCCACATAATAAATGGAAACCGGATGGACGGTTCCTCCAGGTATCCACTACTGGAGTCGGTTCAGGCGGGTTAAACGGCTTCCGTAGCTGGTTCTGGATCCTACGGACCCGTTTTACTCTCTGCAGAGCGGATATTTAAAGCAGGATAAGAAAATACTCTAATTTTATTTTGTCATTCAAAATATGTAATCTAGGGTTTAATAATTTTTACATAATTTTATTTATTTATTGGGGCAATTAAAGTATTACCCAAATTCGGTATTGGTTTAAAATGGAAAGAAATCAATATTTTCTATTTACTATAAATTCGAAGCATTTATATTAAACGACTAAAGTAGTTGACCTCTGGGTATAGGAAACAGATTTTATGTAAATGTATTCCGAGAAGAATACAATAGGACTGCAATGGCTTCTATTCCCCACGGTTCGAATGTAGTTTACTACATACCTATATAGGTCAGCGTGTGCTTCATCGATTTTATTTTTGAACGAAAGAAAATAATAATTTTATTTGCGTCGCTTTTTTTAACTTCTAGATTTATATAATTATTTTAATTATGCAAGAAAACGGAAATATGATACAACAGGATCGTAAACTACCAAAAATGTGAACAAAATAAGAAACAGTTGGTGGTTTTCTCTAGCATTTTTCGTATCTCTTTTAAAACGTATAATAAAGGTTTTATATTTTATTTTCAATTTGCAATTTATTCTTATCGCTGCACAGAAAAAATACAGGAACGGGAGTCCTTTTAGAATTAAATCGGAATTTCTACTTCATAGAAATTAGTTTAAATTAAGGGAATTTATTTATCCCTTCAGGAAAAACACTTTATTCTGGATACAAATGGAGTGGGATTTCGTATTTCATGATTGGAATACAGGATTGATTTACGGTTACAGGTCTAACGGTTTTAACAGGATAATCTGACAGCAACGGGATTCTCTGGAGATTATCATGCGATTGTCTGTCTGCAGGTTTCACTGGTCTCCCAGCTCAGTCGTAGGTACTCAGCTGTCAAGCAAAGGTAGTAAAATGCCGACACAGGTATAGACCTTGCGGGCATTCCCCGAGGAATTGTCATTACTTTTCAGGCGACAACCTAAAAGAAGAGAGTAGGATTTTGTGTATTAGTATGTGTTTGTTTACGCTGGGCATAGGGCATACACCGCAGCAACTGTTTAGTGTACTGGTGTGGTAGTATTTTGCAGACGGAATCGATTAATAATCAGAAAAGAAATAGTTACAACGGAAAACTGGTCTGGTGAATATTATAGGAAAATTTATAGCTTACCCCGGAATGTGAAGACCTACCTGGAAGGCAGATAGAAATAACGGCTTCTGATTCCAAACAGGTCGGAATAGAAGTCAGGAACAAAGGCAGGAAAGAAGTGATCGAAATGATCGGATGTAATAAGATAGTTACTTTAGAAAAGAAGTAAAAAGATCATGAAGTCGGTGATGACTTCAGGAACGAAGTAAGTCCGTGAGGAGTTCGGCAAAGAAGAGGGAGCTCCTACTAATTGTAAGACCACGTAAAGGAAAAATCGCCTAATTCAGAATATAATTTTAGTTTTGTTTTATTAACCAGAAAGTCTGTTTTATTTTCGTTAAGCATCTTTATTTTATTTATTGCATTATATTATAGTGAGAACCCGACAAACGGGCAAAGGAGTAAAATTCAAAATTGTAAAGGTTAAGGGCTTAAAAATTGAAGGAAAAACTAATGACGCCTTTCCATCGAGTAATTTCCTTCTTTCGTAGGTTCTTAATGCCATATACGCCCACACACCCAGTACCCCGACTAATGCTGAGCCCAGTCGTTGTTTACATATTACCGCTGCCATTTCGGTACGTAACAGTGCAAATTCCATTACCACCTGAATGATTGGAAATGGCTTTCTTACACTTCTGCTGCAGATCAAAACATGCAAAACATGGTTCTTTTCACTGATGATACTAGAAAAGAAAGTGTAACAATTGCCAGGATATGCAGGTTCGATCAGATGAAAATTACTTTCGCTGTATTGAATTATTCCGCGCCCAGCAGTTCATTTTAAGCGTTTAGGGTATTGTCATTTCGTAAATTTGTTTTGATCGAACATATGTTAGCTACATGGTATTAATAAGATTGTAAAGCGTCTAGTGAGCTACCCCGTATACAATAGTAGTTTAGTTTCTCTAGTAATATGGAATGTGAAACACAGTCAAACACCTTAGACACATCGAATAATAGTGCAGTAGACCTTTTACCGTTCTCAAAAGCATCAACATTCATTTATTCTCAATTTAACAATTAATGTCACGACATTTGGGATGTTACAAACCGTTAAATACGTTTACGATGCTCACGACGCTTACGACCCTTACCGTGCTTACGATCCTTACGACATTC
The DNA here is from genome assembly GCA_036346205.1 of Vesta saturnalis. Taxonomy (NCBI): domain Eukaryota; kingdom Metazoa; phylum Arthropoda; class Insecta; order Coleoptera; family Lampyridae; genus Vesta; species Vesta saturnalis. Next base: position 2,528,129 of record JARFJB010002450.1, read on the forward strand.
ACACCGTTTTCGACGTTTACGTTGTTTACGACATTTACGACGTTTACATCGTTTACGGGTGCTTAGGACGTTTTCAACCTTTACGACGTTCTAACTTTTAACGAATTAAGAAAAAGAGGGTATGTAACGAACATAGAAAGTAAATAATACATATGTTAACAAGGCTTCCTAAATTCTAGTTACTTACCAATAAACACTACCCTGAGACGTGAATTCTATAAAACCATCATATAACTGTTTCAAAAGATACACCCAAGTACAATCACACACATAACAGTAAACCTTTAAGTCTTTGTGCGACAAATTAAATAATTCATTTCTACTCAATTTAACAATTAATATTACAGAAGCATCATACAAACTTATATTAATTAAAGTATATAAAGCGTTTTGAATCACTTTTAACGTAAGTCTGATAGGGATCATTCAATCGAAGTCAAAATAGGAGATGCACATTTTTAATTGATATATTACAAACTTGTGCAAACCGTTTAAAAAAAATTGCCATTTTTTGTATAACCCCGCGCAAGGACTGATGGGCGCGCTGGACATGACGAAAAATTATAATAAATGTTTTTAATTTATTAAAATTTAATTAAGTAAACTTAATCATCACCGAAAGTATTAATCTTTGCAAGGTTTAGGGAGTTTACGACTTTAACAGGATTTACGGCTTTGAAGACATTTACGCCGTATACGTCATTTTGTGATGTTTACGAAGTTTACGAAGTTTATGGCATGTACAACGTTAACGACGTTTAAGACGTTTACGATGTTTTCGACGATTGCACCGTTTGCAATTTTGATGATGTTTACAATGTTTACATTTCTGAAGTTACGATGTTTACACTGTTCACCATGTTTTCGATGATTATGATGTACGACATTTACATGTTTCCGATGAAAAAGCCACTTGGAGTAAAGCTGCTCAACTTTACAGCTGTTCACATAGTTTTAGATGATTACGTTTACAATGTTTACGATGTTTCTGACGTTTACAATGTTTACGATATTTGTGATGCATAAGATGTTTAGGATGTTTACGATCCTTACGATGTTAAAGACGTTTGCGATGTTTATGGTGTAAATGAAGTTTATGATGATGATATTTACATTTACGATGTTTAAGATTTTGATGGTGTTTTCGACGTTTACGAAGTGTACAATATTTACGACGTTTAAGATGTTCATAATGTTTTAGCCGTTTACGATGTTTACGTAGTTTGCGATGTTTATGATGCTTACGATGTTTACGATGTTTACGATGTTTACAATGTTTACGATGTTTACTATATTTACAATGTTTACGACGTTTGCGACGTTTATTATGTTCATGAAGTTTACGAGGTTGCGGCGTATACATTTAGGATTTTTAAGATTTTGATGTTATTTACGACGTTTACGAAGTGTACAATGTTTTACGACATTTAAGATGTTTATCATGTTTACGATGTATGCGATGTTTACGATGTTTTCGTTGTTTAAGATGTTTGCGATGATTACGATGTTTACGAGGTTCGCGATGTTAACGATGTTTACGATGTTTAGGATGTTTACGATACTAATGATGCTTACCATGCTTACCATTTTCACGGTACTTCCGACACTTATGTTTGGAATGTTCACAATGTTTTTGCCGTTTACGATGTTTACGATGTTTACGATGTTTACGATGTTTACGATGTTTATGATGTTTACAATGTTCACGATGTTTACAATATTTACAACGTTTACGATGTTTGCGATGTTTACGATGTTTACAATGTTTCCGACGTTTGCGACGTTTATGGTGTTTATGAAGTTTACGATGATGACGATGTTTACGTTTACGAGGTTGCAGCGAATAGGTTTATGATTTTTAAGATTTGGATGGTATTTACGATGTTTACGAAGTGTCCAATGTTTACGACATTTAAGATGTTTATTATGTTTACGATGTTTATGGCGTTATAGTTGTTTAAGGTGTTTACGGTATTTACGATGTTTACCATGTTATGATGTTTACGATGTTTACGATGTTTATGATGTTTACAATGTTCACGATGTTTACAATATTTACAACGTTTACGATGTTTGCGATGTTTACGATGTTTACAATGTTTCCGACGTTTGCGACGTTTATGGTGTTTATGAAGTTTACGATGATGACGATGTTTACGTTTACGAGGTTGCAGCGAATAGGTTTATGATTTTTAAAATTTGGATGGTATTTACGATGTTTACGAAGTGTCCAATGTTTACGACATTTAAGATGTTTATTATGTTTACGATGTTTATGGCGTTATAGTTGTTTAAGGTGTTTACGGTATTTACGATGTTTACCATGTTATGATGTTTACGATGTTTACGATGTTTACGATGTTTACGATGTTTATGATGTTTACAATGTTTACGATGTTTATAATGTTTCCGACGTTTGCGACGTTTATGGTGTTTATGAAGTTTACGATGATGACGATGTTTACGATGTTTACGATGTTTACGATGTTTATGATGTTTACAATGATTACGATGTTTACAATGTTTACAACGTTTACGATGTTTACAATGTTTCCGACGTTTGCGACGTTTATGGTGTTTATGAAGTTTACGATGCTGACGATGTTTACGTTTACGAGGTTGCGGCGAATACGTTTATGATTTCTAAGATTTTGAGGGTATTTACGATGTTTACGAAGTGTGCAATGTTTACGACATTTAAGATGTTTATCATGTTTACGATGTTTGCGATGTTTATGACGTTTTCGTTGTTTAAGGTGTTTACGATATTTACGATGTTTACCATGTTATGATGTTTACGATGTTGACGATGTTTACGATGTTTACGATGTTTACGATGTTTACGATGTTTACGATGTTTACGATGTTTACGATGCTTACGATGTTTACGAGGTTTACTATGTTTACGATGTTTACGATGATTACTATGTTTACGATGTTTACGATGTTTACGATGTTTACAATGTTTACGATCTTTGCAATGTTTCCGACGTTTGCGACGTTTATGATGTTTATGAAGTTTACGATGATGACGATGTTTACGTTTACGAGGTTGCAGCGAATACGTTTATGATTTTTAAGATTTTGAGGGTATTTACGATGTTTACGAAGTGTGCAATGTTTACGACATTTAAGATGTGTATCATGTTTATGACGTTTTCGTTGTTTAAGGTATTTACGATATTTACGATGTTTACCATGTTATGATGTTTACAATGTTGACGATGTTTACGATGTTTATGATGTTTACGATGTTTACGATGTTTACGATGTTTACGATGCTTACGATGTTTACGAGGTTTACGATGTTTACGATGTTAACGACGTTTACTATGTTTACCATGCTTACGATGTTTACGGTGTTTCCGATACTTAAGTTTAGAATGTATACAATGTTTTCGCCGTTTACTATGCCTACAATGTTTACGATGTTTACTGTGTTTACGATGTTACGATGTTTACGATATTTACGATGTTTACGATGTTTACGATGTTTACGATGATTACGATGTTTACGATGTTTACGAGGTTTACGATGTTTAAGATGTTTACGATGTTTACGATGATTACGATGTTTACGATGTTTACGATGTTAACAATGTTTACGATGTTTACCATGTTTACGATGTTCGCGGTGTTTCCGATACTTAAGTTTAGGATGTTTAAAATGTTTTCGCCGTTTACTAGGTCTACGACGTTTACTATGTTTACCATGTTTACGATATTTACGGTGTTTACGATGTTTACTACGTTTGCGACGGTTATTGTGTTGTATGAAGTTTACGATATTGGCAATGCTTAGGTTTGCGAGAGTGTGTCGTATACGTTTACGATTTTTAAGATTTTGATGGTATTTACGATTTTTATGAAGTGTACAATGTTTACGACATTTAAGATGTTTATCATGTTTACGATGTTTGTGATGTATACGATGTTTTCGTTGTTCAAGATATTTACAATGTTTACGATGTTTACGATGATTACGATATTTACGATGTTTACGATGTTAACGACGTTTACGATGTTTACGGTGTTTCCGATACTTAAGTTTAGAATGTATACAATGTTTTCGCAGTTTGCTATGTCTACAATGTTTATGATGTTTACTGTGTTTACGATGTTTACGATGTTTGCGATGTTTACGATGTTTACGATGTTTACGATGTTTACGATGTTTACGATGTTTACGATGTTTACGAGGTTTACGATGTTTACGATGTTTACAATGATTACGATGTTTACGATGTTTACGATGTTAACAATGTTTACGATGTTTACCATGTTTACGATGTTCACGGTGTTTCCGATACTTAAGTTTAGGATGTTTACAATGTTTTCGCCGTTTACTAGGTCTACGTCGTTTACTATGTTTACCATGTTTACGATATTTACGGTGTTTACGATGTTTACTACGTTTGCGACGGTTATTGTGTTGTATGAAGTTTACGATATTGGCAATGCTTAGGTTTGCGAGAGTGTGGCGTATACGTTTACGATTTTTAAGATTTTGATGGTATTTACGATTTTTATGAAGTGTACAATGTTTACGACATTTAAGATGTTTATCATGTTTACGATGTTTGTGATGTATACGATGTTTTCGTTGTTCAAGATATTTACAATGTTTACGATGTTTACGATGATTACCATATTTACGATATTTACGATGTTTACGATGTTAACGACGTTTACGATGTTTACCATGCTTACGATGTTTACAGTGTTTCCGATACTTAAGTTTAGAATGTATACAATGTTTTCGCCGTTTACTATGTCTACAATGTTTATGATGTTTACTGTGTTTACGATGTTACGATGTTTACGATGTTTACGATGTTTACGAGGTTTACGAGGTATACGATTTTAACGATTTTTACGACGTGTACGATGTCCACAATGTTTACGATGTTTGCGATATCTACGATGTATATGATGTTTACGATTTTCGCAATGTTTCTGATGCTTACGTTCACAATTTTAAGATGTTTTCGACGTTTGCGATGTTTTCGATCTGTATGATATTTACGATGTTCACAACGTTTCAGATGTTTACATTGAGGATGTTTTCGATGCTTATGATGTATACGATAATTACATGGTTAAGATCAAGAAAGGCTACTACTTCTGCAGCGTCTGGTGCCCTTTACAAATTAACTAGTGCTTCGGGGATTAATCACATAACTGCCTTAGTCATAAGTGCGACTATAAACTATTAGACATGATGCGCGTCGTGTGTAAACTGTGTGAAACATATTCAGTAAAGTCTGTACATTGTTTATTATTGATACACGTTGACTTTTAGCATTATTTACTTTACACTAACATCCCCAAGCCATTGTAACATACACCTTAATAACCCGCTTTATTGCCGCGAAATAACGTTCAAATTTAAAAGGCCGTTCGTTTGATGTAATTTGGAAAGGAAGTATAGGCGAACGGTTAAAATAACATAACAATTGAATATTTAAAAAGCATGAAATATTGAAAAATATAGGATAGTCCTAAAAGTGTATCTGACGTTCACAAAATTACAGGAATTAGAGAAAAATAAGGAATACAGAAATTAAAATGTCAACTGAGACTAATTTATCACTTGTGTTGAACCAATTTAAAACCAATAATTGTTTCGTAAATAAAAGCTTATTAATTTATATAAATACATAACGCTTGAAAGAAACTTCGAAACTCTTGCATGGCATTTTACAAAATAAATCTGGTGTAGCAACTGTGTATGACAGTTACATAAGAGTATAAAATTTAAAATCACTCGACTTCTTAAAAGAGTGGTTTCGGCGAATTTAGAGCGATTACGAGGATAATAAATTATGATTTTTGAAGATTCCAACTCTTAAATTTTCATATATGATAATCACTTTATAAAGAAATTTAAAAAAAGTTTTTCAAGTTAAAAGGTTTTAATATTAATTTATTACCTCTACGTGAACGTGGTTGTTACTTTCTAAGTGAATAATAGAAAATACTGAAAAATGAGTAAAAAATGATCCAAACGAAAACAACTATGTAAGTATGTAAGAAACATGACTTCAATTTTTAATGGTGACGAAAGCTTCTTGAAATATGCATAAGCACCTCACTTTCTATTCTTTAATACGTCTTCACAAAAAGTTGGAAGATTAAGTTTCGGTGTTTACACGTAACCCAAACTTTTCCGCCTGAAACTTTTGTACATATGGTCATATAAAAAAAGAAAGCTAATTGTATTGAGACTGTACGTCTTCAAGTACTCATAAAGACGTGATTGGTGCTTTTAGGAACCCCATATTATCTTATAAAAAGTCTGCACGTCGACGTGAATAGAGCAATTTATCTTACTATGTTACTAATCACAATATCAAAAAAAAAAAGAATACGCACAATTTATTAGCGTTAGTATAACAAATTATTTTAGTTTGTGACAGACAAAAGCAAAAGTAGAGTAACTTGCCAACACATTGTAATGCGTTTTGCATTATAAATACTTAGCATACAACAGCCTCTAAATAGTATATTGAGTAACAAGAACAGTAAGGGATATTTACCGGTCGACGGCCATGTTTGGCCGGAGACTGGTACAACCCTTAATGTTCGTGATGCTCATACTGATGCACGGTAAGTCAATTACTTACCCGACTTGTGTATCCTAGTCACTAGTAAAAACAACCTTCTGATCTCGCAACAAACCCGGTAACTAACTAAAATCGTCCTATCGTGCAAAAAACTTATTAAAACATGATACAGATCATCAATTTACCAAAATTGTATATGCATTTTTGCGCGACTATGTTCTATTTGGTTGTTTACTTCGTCTGTTTCCACGACAGTAAATTTTGTTTACTAGTTGCTAAGAATAAGTACGACGGTATGTATTTTAGCGTTCTAGAACGGTAAGTAAATTTATTCAATTTTAAATAATAACAATTTTTATAATTTACCTATTAATATAAATATTTTACAATTATTACAATTTCCAATTGTCACCGGAAGCTTATTTTGGAAAACAGATGCCGATGAAAAAATTTCAGTACCATCTACTGGAACCTTGTAATGAGCCAGAATTGGGTAAGACAAATTAATTGTTATTTTAATTAAAATTATTAAGATAATGTTTAAATAATAATTCATTTTATTCCAGTTCTAAATAAATGTAAATAATCAGCACTTTTGAGTGCGCACCGGTACCCCACTTTCACGATGTGCAGAAACGTTGCGACATTTCCTACCTAAAACCCCACTCATTCGCAAGGTTTATAAGCGAAATTATTGGCACTTTTGAATTAATTCTGTTTGTAGAACGCTTCTCTACAAATACTCTCCTGCCTCTCCGTTTGTAATAATTTATTACTACACCTGAAATTCTGTTTGTAGTACGCTTCTCTACAAATACTCTCCTGCTTCTCCGTTTGTAATAATTTATTATTACACCTGAAATTCTGTTTGTAGAACGCTTCGCTACAAATACTCTCCTGCCTGTCCGTTTGTAATAATTTATTATCGAGAACATAACCGCCTGACCCGCTCTTAATGCAATTTCAATTGAATTAAATAGAATTCTAACACTCCGAAGTATAACCAATTTTTACGAAAATAGTTGTAATACCTACAGATTCCTATTAACAAACCATCCTTAAGAAATTAATTAACGTCAAAGAGGTTTTGTGTATTATACCTACTGGTCTTAGATAGATTGACTGGTTAACACCGGCGGTCACCGGGACTATTATAGGGCTTCTTCTAGCTAATAGGGCTCATATAAGCCACGTCTGGTTGCCCGATCACCCGCTATAACCTCAGAAAACGGCAATTTACAAATCCCATCCTGAACCCCTGTATATAGTTCTATATATTCAAAGTATCCGATACAGCTTTGAGTAAATAGAATCTCTAAGAGTCATTAATTTAGACTATTGAGCCCACTGGCTTGGCTATTAACGAGATTATAAACGAACACCCGATATATCCTGAACCTCTTGTATATAGTTCTATATATTCAAAGTCTCCGATACAGCTTCGAATAAATAGAATCTCTAAGAGTCGTTAATTTAGACTATTGAGCCCACTGGCTTGGCTATTAACGAGATTATAAACGAACACCCAATATATCCTGAACCCCTGTATATAGTTCTATATATTCAAAGTGTCCGATACAGCTTTGAATAAATAAAATATCTAAGAGTCGTTAATTTAGACTATTGAGCCCACTGGCTTGGCTATTAACGAGATTATAAACGAACACCCAATATATCCTGAACCCCTGTATATAGTTCTATATATTCGAAGTGTCCGTTACAGCTTTGAATTTGTTGATTTAGCTCGAGCTCCTTGCTTGGCTATCAACACTTATAATTCATCCCCCTGTATATCACGACACACCTGAATATCATATCCAAATTATTACCAAAAAACCTGAATTGTGTAAAACATTAAATTTATATAACAAGAAAGTAAATTTTACGTTTTACTTCAAAGTAAAAGAATTTCTATTTTACAATAAGAAATCCATTACATTAAAGAGATTTATTTGCGCTTTAACAATTAAAACTTTAAGATAATTATTCTTAGAAAATAAAATCCCATTTCGCAAATAAGTACTCACATTCAATTAAAGTGTAAAGAATCATCCTCTTTATACAAATAAAATGAAGGTCAACGTTCCATTTTAGTAGTTTTGAATGAACTCTTACCAATTTTTAACAACACATTGTCGAAAATATTCCTGTATCATATGAACCATTACAAACCTTAAATTGCGAATTCCAAAACGTTGAATAACCCCTTGTACATATTTGATTGTATATATTATTTATAGTTAATTTACAATGAGTCTTTCCCTTAGTCCGTGTGTACAAACCCTCAAAATTAAACAAATCCAATACCACCGTTGTCTAACACGAATTTGTATTAACACTAATCGTGTAATTATCAAATCTCGTGTAGGGCCTGCTTTTCTTTAACCTGTTCCATATTTCAAAACGTTATTTAAGAAAATATAAGTAATAAAAGAGCCAGTCCACGAGAAAGATTTGAAATTCGATCTAACCTCGAATTCAACAATATTGTCTTAAATTTATAAAATAACAGACAAACTAAACTTACCTGTCTAAATCACAATAATCCTCCTTTTTGAAATGTACACACGCTCTTGTATTATTTTCACCTGAACACATTATATTTGTTTACTAAGAAACAAAACCACAATTATTTTATTTTTGAACCTGCATTCTAACGCGCTTGTTTACAGGAAATTTCCAAACCGACGACGACGAGCACAGATACACCGGCGACAACTGTCCTTAACCATTAAACTAAAATCTTAGGATTTACCGCCGACATTTCAACGACACCAGCAATACTCTGATGTACGGTGGGCTGCCCAAATACCAGGCGCTGTATGAAGAAACCCCTTATTAATTATTATTAGAAATTTTTTCGTTTATTTTCCATCATTGTGTTTAACTTGAATACTTAATTGTTTTACCAGAATATCATTTTGTTGTTATATTATTATTATTATAATTCCAGAAGTTTTGTTTTAATATATGTATTAAACCTGGGTACGAAATTGTTTAACAGTCCTTATGTTCCAGATATGTAATATACTATTAAACGCCTAAACGTTGTGCAACATCGCTTACTTCAGCTGCATACTATTGCCTAATGTTTAATAAGCTAAACAGAAAAATGTACGTACTACTTACTGTACGTAGATTCGAGTTGGGAGTTTAATAACAAAAACGCTGCAAATCGTATCCATACTTACACATAAAAAAATCGTTTTTTTTTGTAAATAACTCCGAAACGATTAACTTTACAAAAAAATTCCAAGAATGATTTTCGATCAGAAATTTGATTTTCTATCTAATACCAAAACAATCGTGTGGGCGGGTTCCAAAACCGAGTGTTTTGGAAATATTTCGAAAATGACAAAATTTTCAAAAAAATTGTAAAAACACTTTTTGAGAAAAATTTTATTTCCTCTACAAAAGGAAAAAAAAATAAAAAAAATAAAAATTTGCAAAAGCGGTACTAACCCTCCAATTTTACCCTTTTTCCCATTCCCACTGCCCCCAAAAACAATCAGTCGCTTTGGGTAGTTCACATCTAATTAAGTCCTTCGAAAGTTATGGAGTACACACACACTCGCACACACGCACGCACGCCCGCACGCACACTCGCACGTACGCTCCCACCCACGCACGCACCCGCCCGCTCGCCCATCCGCCCGCACGTACGCAATACACACACGCGCACGCGCACCCGCACAGGCACACGCGCACGCACACGCACATCCACACGCACACGCACACGAGCACGCCCACGCGCACGCACACGCACACGCACACGCGCACGCACACGCACACGCACACGCACACGCACACACACACACAGACGCACACGCACACGCCCACGCCCACGCCCACGCACACGCACTCGCATTCATACTCGCACACGCACACGCCCACTCCCACGTCCACGCCCACTCACAGGCACACGCACACGCACTCGCACTCGCACACGCACACGCACACGCGAACGCGCACGCGCACGCGCACGCACGCGCAAACGCACACACCCACGTCAACCCACACCCACGCACGCGCACGCACGCGCACACGCACACGCACACGCACACGAACACACTCACACTCGCACTCGCAATCGCACTCACACATGTACATGCACACGCACACGCACTCCACGCCACGCCCACCACGCACACGCACACGCACTCACGCACATGCACACGCACATGCGAACGCGAACGCGCACGCACGCGCAAACGCACACCCACGTCAACGCCACCCCACGCACGCGCGCAGCACACGCACAAGCACACGCACTACGAACACACGCACACACTCACACGCACGCACTCACACAGTACATGCACACGCACACGCCAACGCCACGCGACGCACAACGCACACCACGTACACGCACACGCCCACGCACGACGCGACACGCACACGCACACGCACACGCACACCACACCGCCGCCGCCATACGCACCGCACACACACGCACACTGCACACGCACACACGCACACGCACACGCACACGCACACGACACACGCACACACACGACACGACACGCATACGCACACGCACACGACACACACGCACCGCACACACGCAACGCACCGCACACGCACGCACACGCACACGCCACGCACACCCACGCACACGGACTTACACCCACGCCCGTCGCCAAGCCGCGAACACGCACACGCACACGCACAACACACGCACGACGCACACGCACACACACGCACACACGCACACCACACGCCACACGCACACGCACACGCACACGCACACCCACACGCACGCACATGCACACGCACACGCACACGCACGCGCATACGGACACGCATACGCACACGCACACCCACGCCCGCGCCCGCCGTCACGCCCGCGCACACGCACACGCACACGCACACCCACACGCACACGCACACCCACACCCACACCCACAGATTTTATTGAAAATTGTTCCACAAAAATAATTCAATAATAAGATAAGCACTTATCATTGCAAGAAGACATGATGTATGACTTTCTACTAGAACAACCTCCTCTTATGTACAAAAATTTAGGTGGCGGGGAGAGGGGGGAAAGTGGAATGGGGGAAAAAGTGGGAAAGTAGGTCAAGGTCACCTGCACATATATACGAAGGGGTGGGGTGGGTGGAGTACCTCAACAGATCTTGGAAAATGTCTGACAAAAATGCATGAAAAACGTTGTTTTTAATGGGGGAAACACCTATATTTAGCAAAATGAAAACAGTACAAATTATTCATACAACTGATTCTATAGTTGACACTACTAAACTTACAATGACTTCAAGAACAAGTTCCCCATCATCTCCCCAGGTAAAAACCACCAAATTTTATGTTTTTAATTTTTTTTACATGGTTGGTACATTTGTAACGTTTTATTTCTTTTTTACAGGTTTATGTTACCCCCCCCCCCCCTTCTCCATCCTCTGGGGAACTCCTGTATCCCTGCAACTTTATCCCGCTAGCGTCCTCAACTCCTCTCCCCGGTGTCCCTCCAACTCCTACTCCTCAGGTTCCCTATCCAATTGACGTTGACCTCCCTTCAGCGTCCACACTTCAGGATTCCTCCCCCTCTTCCCCTGAGGTGCTGTATATCCCGCCCTCTGCATCCTGTCCTATTATCGTGGCCGCCCAATTCAGCAACGACGAAATTTATGAACTGACTGGACTCTACAAGATTACAATCCTGATGCGGATACAGTACTTTTTGACATGACGAATGCCGAAATCATTACTATCGGTGACGAGGACACATCACTACCTATTGACATAAACGAACATAACGATGACAGTAATGACTTCGTCAGCATATTTTCCAGTGTTGAGGGAGTATGTTCTTCCTGTGCTGGGAACGATTACCCCAACACTGGTGACTACGACTCCGATTTAGACATGGACCCTATCTACAGATATGATTCCGACGACTATGACAATGACGCATTACGACAACAGCGACTACTTCGCGAAACACGTAGTGACTTTAACGAAATCCTCGTTGCAGAGTAGCGATGAGTAGAACTTTATGAACACTCTCACTAACATGCAACAACTGGAACGTAGCGCTCACGAACTGTCAGACGTAGTACAACAACTAAGTGCGCAGGAACAGTCACATAACAGCATACAGGACGAGAATAATAACAATGGCCGTGCTCCAGACGTCGCTCCGCAGATCCAGGGTCACGGAAATAACGAAAACGCTGACGACGTGCAAGACAATGACGACGAAGAACTTAACGATGTCTGGTTTTGGGCTACATATCCCTATGATCATTGGTCGCACTTTGCTTTCACCCCTCTGCAAGTTATGTGTGCGATGCCGTCGGGAGACAGCGCCACTCAACGAAATACTGCGTTTCTAATTATTGCCGGGTGGTACTGGCTATTCTACGCACATCGCATAATCACGTTGGACCGTCTCACGTTCACGGTATGTATTGTCTTGATACTACATTATTTATATTTATAATTCTTTCTTTCATTGCAGCTGACAGCCATAGTGCCATTCGTCCGGAATTATTATGTCGTGATTACGGAGAAGGCTTCAGAAGAGCAGCTCCACCGGGTCCACACTAGGCCTGTAACACTGTACCTTGACAGGCAATAAGCCTAGCTATACCAAGTACACGCCAATGTACATTTGGAGATGATACTGGAAACTGTCGAAGAGATTGGTGGACTTTACGAACTCATCCGAGCTCTTGACTGTTGCTTGTGACATTCCAAGACATTCAAAAACCTTTTGATAAACTGGATAGGGTTTGTCTTGAGACTTTTCTCCTTCAATCTTGAAAAATATAATTGCACTCAATTGCAAGTTCACTTTTTGTAGAACGTGGCCTGAGAAATATTTTTGATAACAGCCGTGATCACGATTGCAATAAAAGTGTAACTAATGATAAATATAGCATTACTTATTATTTATAAGTTAAAATATTATTAAAAATATAATAATTCACAAATAATTGGAAATTTACTATCAGGTCATTAGTTAATGTGTTATTTGAAAATAATTTTGATTGCATCTCTAAATAGTAGTACCATTCTTTATTATTAATTTATGAGACAAAAAAATCTGCCAAATTTCCTGTTTCGTTTTCACGTATAATTTTTTGCGGTATTTGAAAAGTATTGTAATTGTGATCATCAACTGGTTTGCTAAGTAAATGATCAATAATTATTCAATTCAGCATACTCGTACAACTCGTACAAATGTCAAGAACGGGTAAAGTAACATTCTAATGAACTCAGCGGCCAAGAGCACGCTTTCCACTAGCCGAAACCGCGCAGTAGAACACCAATAAATAAAAAATTGTTTTCAAAAAATATAACAGAATTTTGGTTTTTAAATTCTCTTACAGTGTTATTAATATCACAACGAAGAAAATCGTCCAAGTTAAATACTCGTGCGACATTCCGTTGCGGAGAATCCATTGTCCTACAAAAACGTCTCTAGCATCAACAAAAATCAAAATTTTTAAATAAACTTCTTAAGTAAGGTTCAATTTACAACATACGAAAATTTCGTACGATTTTATCTGACGGTTTGCTTTATTGCGCTTTAAAGTTAGCTATAGCATCGCTAACCTCAAAAAACCGGAACTTTGCACGGTTTATACCCAGTAATGGCTGTTACGCATTAAAAAAATGTTACATCTAATAAGCAGAATTAAATAGGCTTTAATATGCTACCAAGTTCATTCAAATGGAACTAATGGTAATTTTTTTATCATACTCGAGTCTATCTACTTTTCGCGCCGACAGTAAGTTTTCTTTGAACTGGAAATTTAATTAACTTCGCGTGTCATTTTTTTGTCTACTTTTAAAGATTGGCGTTACCTGAAGCGTGTTTTATAGTGTGCAGTAGGCCGAAGAAAAGAACAAAATAGTTGCGTTGATTTGACGTGATTAATAGTTATTTTTATCACTTGGCCAGAAACGATCGTTTTTCTAAGCCCACAATTCTGCTCATAGTCGCTGACGCTACTAATTCATTAAATATATGTTCGAAAAGTTGTTTGGTGACACCATCATATTTTAAATTAAGTTGGCAGCATTGAGCAGACGGATTTAATATGTGTGACACCTGTCAGCAAATGTTCGTGTATAAAAAGTCAGTGGTGGTTGCCAATGTAAAATTGTTTTACATTTTGCCGGCCTAGGTTAGAAACAATGAGCTTCTGAGTGATTTTGAGGACTAACAATCCAGTGTTGCAGGACGAAAGCACAAAAAGTTTTTCGCAAAGATTTTATCTGAATCAAGCATTCTCTTAATTATTAAAATTTGAGGAAACTTTATTGCACATGTCCCGCTTGACAACAGCGTTTTGTATCGATTTTCGAAAAGTTTTTTTATATAAATAATTAGATATTAACTATGCTTTGTTTGTGTATTCTATAAATTCAAAAATTTGTAATGAAAAACTTGAATGCTTATCAACTTCAAAATACGTATCACAATTATAATACTAAGCATGGTAACTTATTAGAATCACAATTTAGAATAATATAAATGTAACCCATATTACACGGGAGCTGTTTTGTATAACAAGGTTCCATTACATATAAGAAATTTACCTTATAACTGCTTTGTCACAATCGCAAATAAATATTTAAGTTAAAAATGCCTCTATTCAGTTTATGAATTTGCTTACTCAACTATAATAGGAGTAGAAGACGGACACCTTCCGCCGCCATCTTGGATTTTGACGTCACAAGACTGCTCACGTGTGAGACCGTATTTTCTACCCCTATCGTTTCTTTTCGAAGGCCTTTTTCATCCCTAATTATTTCTTGTTTTTACACACCCGCGTGTGAGACCGTATTTTCCACACCTATGGTTTCTTTTCGAGGGTCAACCCTTGATGGAATTTTCAACCCTAATTAGAGTCTTTTTGACAGCAATTTTTGTACTTGCTCACGTGAGGGGCAGATGTAGGGGTTGGTCTTGGACTTGGGGTTGGTCTTAGGGTTATTTTTGATAGACAGCTTTAACCCTAATTAAGGTCTTTTTGGTTGTATTAAGAGCAGTACCCCTGAAGGCAAACGCACACGCATACAATGTTGGAAATTGCATAATTACCCTAATAAGATATTATTATTAAAATTATAGATCCTATTGTTTTAAAATGGTCATATGCTATTGGGTACGTTCGGATGATCTTTTACCTATACGAGAAATTTATTTATACGTTGTATTTCTAATAAGGAGGTTCTTGTAAGACACGTGTAGGGCTTCGTTTGTAGCCTTAAGAATTTTCGCGTTAGCGTGTTTTCGTTTGTGTGTTTTCGTATTTGCGTGTTTTCGTTTTACGTGTTTTCACATTTGTATGTCTTCGCTTTTGCGTATTTTCGTGATAGGGTTTTTTTTCGTTTGTATGTTTTTGTGTTACCGTGTTTTCGTGTTAGCGTGTTTTCATTTGTGTTTTCGTATTTGCGCGTTTTTTTGGTTTTACGTGTTTTCGCGTTAGCGTGTTTTCGTGTTTGCGTGTTTTTGTGTTGGTGTGTTTTCGTGTTTTGTATGTTTTTACGTGCGTGTGTGTGTGTGTGGGCGTGTGTGTGCGTGCCTGCGTGTGCGTGTGTACGTGTGTACGTGCGTGCGTGCGTGAATGCGTGCGCGCGTGCGTGTTTTCGTTTGCTCCTCGTGCTAAATCAACGATAGTCGATTGTATGTAATTGTAGGCAATACTGTGTTGACTAGAAGCCATAATTGGGAACGCTGCTTGCTATACCCAGTTCGTGGAGTTATGTTTAATTAACTTTTTGACAGATGTATTCATGATAAGGTCAGGCTTTCATGTAAAATAATATAGAGGTGAAACTAGCTATCTAACGTGTTTTGATGCTACACGCATTACTGTATTGAAGAGTCTGTATTAGAAAACGTACTACAGTATTGAAACAAAATACAGATAAAATTGAAGGAAATGAATACGGCACAACTTTTGAGAACGCACTGAAAGATTTGAAGAATGTGCAGCATTTCCAAAGCCGTGCTGAAACCAGTTAATTTAGGGATAACCTCATGTCCATGTAATAATAGTGTCTGATAAAGAACTGTCAGGGGTTATTAGCTGCTTTATAGGTTGTTACAATATAATCGTTCAAGGTGAAGACGATGAGGTGATTGTATCTCAAAATCTCGATGATAGTGATGCTCTCTATGAAATTTCAAATAAAATTAGAATACGTCACTCTTATTTCAGATTAGAAATTTTAAAGCGTTTAGTTAACATTGCTATTAATCTCAACTGATAAAAAACCATATAACGTGAAGTACATGTGTGTGTGTGTGTGTGCGTGTGTGTGTGTGTGTGTGTGTGTGTGTGTGTGTGTGTGTGTGTGTGTGTGTGTGTGTGTGTGTGTGTGTGTGTGTGTGTGGGAAAGAGCCTAAAGAGAGAGGGAGAGAGAGACACAAGATAGAGCAAGAGAGAGGTGTGTATTATCAACTTCTATTATAGAAAATGTTCATTAGTCTATACGCCACTAGATGGCACTAAAATCAATTTTAACTCAAAGGGGCCAAGGCTCGGACCCTGATACAAGTCCTGTCTTACAAGGCTAGGGCCTCCTTATTAGAATATAATTTTGTATAACGGGGCGAAGGCGTACAGCTAAGATTAAGTTAGAACCCACATGCAATTGCACCAAGGGGTCCACGATAGGGGATAAGCTCTACACTTGTCTTATATATTATCTCCAGCCAGGGGGCGAAGGCCCGAGAAGAAGTTGCGAAGCCCTACACGTATCATACAAGAACCTCCTTATTACAAATGCAACGTATAAATAAATTTCTCATATAGGTAAAAGATCATCCGAACGTACCCAATAGCATATGACCATTTTAAAACAATAGGATCGATAATTTTAATAATAATATCTTATTAGGGTAATTATGCAATTTCCAACATTGTATGCGTGTGCGTTTACCTAACCTCGAGGGGTACTGCTCTTAATACAACCAAAAGGACCTTACTTAAGGTTAAAACTGTCCATCAAAAATAACCCTAACCCCATCCCAAGTCCAAGACCAAACCCTACATCTGCCCCTCACGTGAGCAAGTACAAAAATTGCTGTCAAAAAACTCTAATTAGAGTTGAAAATTCCATCAAGGGTTTACCCTCGAAAAGAAACCATAGGGGTGGAAAATATGGTCTCCCACGTGAGCGGTCTTGTGACGTCGAAATCAAAGATGGCGGCGGAAGGTGTCCGTCTTCTACTAATAGGCATGTTTTGATCTATCCTAAATCTGTACAGACGACTGCGATAAAGACATAATTATTATTATTTCTTCTTCTTTCTCACTTTTTTTAAAGTGGCAATTTACTCCAAGATAGTGGGCTGTGCCAAGTCGTCTTAGAAGTGGTCTTAGAGTCTATTGTCTGAGTTTAAGGATGAGAGTACTTTGTTGCACGTGTTAAGGGTAACAGATTTTTGTACGTTTGTGTGAATAGTTGGTTTTAAGCCTCAGTTGTTTGAGATGTGCGCCAAAAGTGTGTGGAATGATGCCAGTGGTTGTAATGATTAATGGTATCCTAACCACATGTTTCTGTTCCCATAGTCTTTGGATTTATATGGCTAATTCAGTGTATTTTTTTATCTTTTCGTTGTACTTGGTTTGAATGTTGGAGTCATTTGGTATCTATGAGGTAGATGATCTGCTCCTTTTGCTTTTGGAAAACAATGTCGGATCTAATGCATGTTATTGTTTTGTCAGTGATTATTTCTATGTCCTAATATAATTTGTATTCACTGGTGATAATGATCGTAGTGCGGAGTATTTGTAGTATGGTGTTTCGTCTGTGGTGAGTTTATATGTGTTTGCAAGTGCTTGGTGTATATTTTTCCTGACATGTTGTGCCTTTCAGTGTATTCTGTATCTGCTAAAATTTTGCATCCACTAGTGATGTGGTCTGTGGTTTCTTTAGATTAAAGACATTTTTTGCACGAATCTGTGTGAATGTTTGGTTCTCCTATGATATGTTTTGTATAGTTTTGAGTGGCTATGACTTGATCTTGTATTGCCAGGAGAAATCTTTCCGTTTCTGGAAAGAGACTTTCAGTTTCGAGCAATTTGTAAGAGAGTTTTTTGTCTATGTGGTCGTGTTGCATGTTGTATCTGTGTTTTCCATGGTGTCTATTTTCAGACTAAGGTAATCAAAAGATCTTGGAAGTTGGTATCATTGGGAGACCTGTACAAACACCAGTAGAATTTCACAAATTGGGGCCCAGAATGTTTGAACCAAATAGCGTCAAATTTGTTGTTTTACAAAGTGGACATCCTCTTACAACCTACGATGTCCTTGGTATACGCACACACTCCGCCTTTAAGGCGAAAGTTAGGGTAGAGGTTGTATCTGGGAAGTTGCAGGTTAGGCGAATCAGTGCTTCCAGGGGAGACTTGTGTTTCTGATAGAAATAGCATGCCCGGTTGCACTTGTTCAAGGTGTTGGTGAATGGGACAGAATTTTATTCCTGGCAGGTCTTGCTCTTCTTAGTCTTGATTTTGACATTGACGAATTTTTGCCCCCCCCCCAGAATCGTTGGGACGGATCGACGAATCGATGTGAGAGTGGGGGCGTCTCGCCCTATTCACCTGGGGTATAGCGTCTGTTTTAGAACTCGTCATTTTAAGGATTTAGCCGTTAAAACGCCACGCTTGGCTAGTGCGTGTTGGCGAGTACATAAGGAATAAAGAAGAAAGTGACCGGTAGCCCTTACTGAGCTCAGAAAATTAGAGCATCAATATTAAGGAGCCCAGGGTAAAGGTAGTAGTATTGCACCGGGCGGCATGGGGTATACATGCCTTCCACCTATGGAGTTGTAGAATATTAGATTCAAATGTTCAAAATGTGCACAATTTGCGGCATGATAATAGCCGAGGCGATGAATAAACTCTGTTTCTACGTTTTCAACCACTTCTGGAGTTATGACACGCACTTCTCTTCTGATTTTCTCTTTCAATAGCTCCGGATTTCTTGGCCTGTCAACATATACTTTTGATTTGAGATAACCCTACAGAAAGAAATCCAACGGGTTTAGGTCGTTTAGGTCCTTCCTATCCACCTATTAGGAAATGTTCCATCCAAAAATACACCATTTCGGAAAGGACAAATGAAATTCGACGTCAGAAATAAATTGACATACACAACGAAATGAAAACATGTGCCTATTGTTTATGGATCACTTTGGATAAGTTTATTTTGCAAGTGTTTTGATAGTTTTATAAAGACAATATTTATATTTTTTTCGTAAATATCTCGAGATTTGTTGACTATAGGTGTAGGACGTGGTTTATGAGATTTACTCAGAATTCAAAGCAGATTCAGAAAATGAAAGAAAAAGTAGGTGTTTCCATTTGTCAAAATTAAGTTGGTAGTCGTAACTAATTTTTGGGCCACCCTATATAAAAAATTTTACCACTAAAAAACAGCAATCAAAAATAAAAATCAATGTGTCCGAGCGTTTCTCCAAAAACTAGACCCTTGAACTTTAAATGAATTTAGACATAACTTGTGAGACTCACTGTATATTATTAATAAGGTTATTTATTTTGGATTTTTTTAATCCATTCATAGTAATTGTGTATTTCGTTCTACGTTACGAGCAACCCTTTTCTTTTACATACTTTTATTACATCTAGTACTACCTTGAACACTTGCATATTACAATGCATGAAAAAGTTGTTTCTAGTGGGGAAACGTGTATATATAAATAAAAGAAAACAGTAGTAATTATTCGTATAACTGCATACCAGTAATACGTCTACAATGAATTCTACAGGACACTGAACATCTTATTCATCTGGCAGCAGTCAGCTGGTATCAAACCACAATTTTTGTTTTACGTTTTTAATTTTTTTGTTTTTTTACCACTATTGAAGCATTTGTAACGTCTTATTTGTTATCTTTTCAAGTTGATGCGATCCCTTGATCACCATCGCCTGAGGCACTTCTCTATCCCATTGACTTCACCCCTATTGCTTCATCAACACCTCTTCCCGACTTCCCGCTAACAGCCTTCTTCGCCTGAGGTGCTGCATATCCCTCCATCTTCTTCCTCTCCCATTCACGTGGGCAGCCAAATCAGCAACGTCGAAATCTAGGACATGACGACCGTAGTCCTGGATGCTTAACAAGAGCACAATATTGTTGCAGAGACAATACTATTAGACTCGACTAACGCTGAAGTTATCACTATCAGTGACGAAGACGATAATACACAATTTATTATAGACGAGAGTGTTGAGGGATTATGTTCCCCCTGTGGAGAAAATGAATACCTCAACACTGGGGACTACGACTCTGACGTAGCAAAGGGCCCTGCCTACAGTTACGATTCCGACGACTACGACAATGACGCACTACGACAGCAACTCATACTTAGACAGAACTTTTGCGATGAATTAATCGTTGAAAAGAGCAGTGATGACGATAACTTCATGGACACTCTCACAAATAACCTACAAAGACTCGAACAAAGCGCTCAAGACCTTTCAGTTATTGTAGAACAAAACCGTGTACAGGAACTGGTACATGACAGTGTAAGGGGCGGCACCAATGACTCTGACAGGGCTCCAAATCACGATGTCGGCACTCAGGAGGTCCAGGACCACGGGGATAACGGAAAAGCTGACGACAACATGCACGACAATGACAAACAAGAAATTGACGACAGCTGGTTTTGGGCAACCCACATTCGTATAACTATTGGCCGTACTACACTGCCAACTGTATATAACATCATGACAACGATGGTGTTGGGAGACAGTGCTGCCCAGAGCAACTAAGACTTTCTTATCATCGCTGGGTGGTACTGGCTCTTTTAACACGGTATATACTCTATCCATACTAATTCTTTTAATTGCACTTTTATTTCTTTACAGATAGCGACAGTAGTACCATACACTCTAAATTATGATGTCGTGATTATGGAGGCTTCTTTTGAAGAGCAGCTAGACCGGGACCACTCTAGGCTTTTGGCATTATACCTGGACTGGAATGATGTCAGAAACCTAGTAATACTAGGTGGGCATCATCACGCCATCGTACATTTATAAATGATACTACAAACTGTCGAAGATATTGGTGGGCTCTATGAATCAATCAGTGTTCGTAATAACGCTCTTGGCCAGGTGGTGTTTGCTAGTGATCGAGAAAGATACAGTAAGTATAACTACTGACACATTTCTCATTCTCATTATGTATATTTTTGTTTCAGAAACACATCGTTCGAAATAGTGCGGCCACTGGCTAGAGTGACTGACCCGACTGACGGAGCGCGCCGACTAATAGACAGACAGACGGACATACGGACATAGAGACAGACGTATATGCTCAAATATACCAATAACTATGCTGGTATACGCTCACGAGCCGACGATGAGCATCTACGGTAGCAGGGATTATTTCCACAACTTCCGGCGACACTGTTGAATGCTTCATAGCTACCATTTGATACTTAGGTACAAGAACATCTCCGATGGGCACCACACTGTACGTTGTAACGGTATAAACGGGTGGTAGAACGGGATTACAGATAAATTGGCCCTTTTGCCTCGACTAGTCAGCGTTGGGTCGTGGATTGATGTTAATAATTTTGCACATCCAGAATAATAAATCGTACGTCAGTCAAAATAGGGATGAAGTCAAAATCGTTTCGGTTAAGGGCGCCAGGATATTTGATAGACAAAAATAAGGGTTGTCGTGCCAAAATTACGAGTACATAGCGTGTCTAAACATCCAAAAAACATGCGCTTACCTATTCGTAATCAATTCCAGGTGTGCTGGACAGCAATTCAGCAAACCACCTAAAATCGGGCTTAAAAAAAAACTACACGCTTGTCAAACAAAAGCGTGGTCAACACTCAATAACGTTACGTTAATACACCTCCGTGTAAATAATTCGACGTTAAGTAATAATCAAAACAAAACACAAAAAAAGAATTCAAATAAAGCACTAAATATTAAGAACGCTATTACTCAAAAAAAATAGAAACAAAAGTTACGTTATTACTCAATAATAAAAAACTAACTTCGTTACGTTAAAACTAAATTACCGGTAACTTGCAATAAAGACTTTTATGTAACACAAAAGGGTTTTCAGAGAATACCAAACACATTTATAAAACAAAACAAAGCTATAATAAAATAATAAAATCAGTATAAATATAGACATACGAAAATGCGTATAAACAAAACAAAAAAATAATACAAAGGCTTATTAGGCGTCAGGTCGTCTGATCAGAGTTCTGCTTTAGCCAGTCTAAATCGTTTAACCTAGATATAAATAAACCGTGGATTATATATCCACACAACTACAGGGTCAATTGCCCTTTACTAATAAAATAAAAAAAAAGTGTGAAGGCGGAGCGTTAAAGTTACGATTAATTCCAATAACTAAATTCAAAACACAGTCTAAATTAACAAAAAACGATACACAACTCCGCTTTCAAACCTTCAACAAATAAAATAATTCGAAACACACAAAAAAAATCTTGAAATATTCAATAAAACAAACAATATTATGTTACCTTAAAGGTCTAGAATTACACCTCTTCTGTGTTACAATGTAGGTGGAAGATAACCAGGTGGTCGGTTATGGCTGACGAAATGAACTCCCCTGCTCTGGTAAATGATGAATGAAATGTTGACTATTGTACTATGATACACAAACGATCTTGCTTGAATCGCGTTAAAAAGTTATTGCATAAAAAAACTTCTTTAAAATACTAATAATTTGAGCGTTCAAACTTGCTTGATAACTTAAATCTTTTAACTGGTTTTATTTTCACTGATAATCCAAAATGTTAATAACTTGATTTAAATAACGTTAAATTTTAATATATATATTGCGAAAGTTTCTTTATCTTAACACGCTTTGTACGGTAAATAAGAGGCACTTGAAGAACGATGATGTTAATATCCGCCGAAGCGATATAAACCAAAGAGGCCACAGAAGCACTATACAACACGACGATGTCCCTAGGTAACTTGACGTAAAACCGAAATCGGCACTAGGTATAATCCTTTGGTGAATGAACAATTTTCATAAATCCTCACAGGTTCTTCAGTAGCTAAACTACCCTTACTACACAACAAAAGTACGTTCGTTAAACACCACAAGGTCCAAAGTATCAACGTTCTAAACTACCCCTTAAAGCGTAACACAAGCGGCAACGGTAACTACTGAAAGCGTGAACTGTCTAAGACTGCCAAAATTATTAACAATTCCATCTTGGATTTTAATCCCACTACTCATAAAAAATCTTATCTAATATAATTCAACCAATTAAAAAACGGAAGGAGAAACCAAAGTACCCCGTACTAAATTTCGTTTTCGTCCGTAAGGACTCGGTAAATTTTGAAAAACAACACGTCAGCAAAAAATCCTACGAACATAGAGACAGACGTATATGCTCAAATATATCAATAACTATGCTGGTATACGCTCACGAGCCGACGATGGGCATCTACGGTAGCAGGGTTTATGTCCACAACTTCCGGCGACACTGTTGAATGCTTCATAGCTACCATTTGACACTTCGGTACAAGAACATCTCCGATGGGCACCACACTGTACGTACGCTCAATTACTTGCACCACGTCCACGCAGGTGTAATGAAACAGAAGTGGAAAGGACCTTTTTAACTTGTACTAAATCAAAATGTTTTATTCCTACAAAAATTATATATCTGAATAATAATATTATTTCATACATTTGTACATGTCAGGGAATAAATAATTTTCTATTGTTAGGGTTAAAAGTGTGTTAGCAGACGAGCGTAAAAATGTGAGGCGACCTTGGAGAGGTGGGACACATAGGTGGCCTTCAGTAGGTGGCGATCGCAAACGGCCTTGGTAATGTGTGAGGCGAATGGCCTTGATAACGTGTGATAGTGGAATTGTGGGACCTTTGGGAAGTGGCGGATATGAATGACCTTCAGAATGTGTAACCTTGGGCGTGTGATAACCTTGATAAGGTGGTGACCTTGATGAGGTGGTGTTCCAGAACTCTCCAACCTTATCGACTCAACTCGTGTTTTGATTAAATTTCAATTGATTGTACGTACACTGATAGTTATATCAACACGCTATTAGTTTACTTTACTTTACTGTGACCTAGTTATGCTTCTTCTTCTTCTTCTGTAATTATGTACACGTTCTGAATAACACTTATTATTTTTAAAAGAACGAAAGGCTTGTTTATTTACAGAAATTTATTTGGTTAACGGCGAACTGTGAACTTAACGTCTGAAAATTAGGAACGAACGTTGGATTTTTCCGCAAAAAAGCGATGAGCTCTCCAGAGAACGGCGAAAGCACTAGGTAATTTTAAACACTTAAAACCTTCCTGTATCTCGACAAGTTCCTACGACCCAACTGCACGTAACGATAAGCTAGTCTAGTGATGGTTGAACAGTTATATGACTCCTTAATGGGTTGTGAGAGCATAAAAACCCTCCTACGGAAGTTCTTACACCACGGACTTTGGTCAATGGCGTTCCGCGGTATTCACTCGTCGCCGAACGAAACTTCTTAACGCATCTACGTCTAAGTCAAGCCTCTCCCGTAAAATATTCATTTGTCGTCACTTTAGTTTTTTAAACCCCTTCCATTCAATTAGCCAATTATAAAAAGAGTACCCCAATTTTCTAAGTACGCACATCCATGAATTCAAACTCGAAAACCGTCGGGAAAAATTACATCATCAAAAAAACATACCTCTTCGCGAAACCTTATCTAAGTAGTTGCTATATGGTAAATTGAGATTTTCTTAGCAACGCTGGCCTTTAATGCCTTGTATATAAAGCCAAAATCTTTGTTTAAAACCAAAACTCCTTATCGAAATATTCCGACAAATCGTCGCCTATACCGTCTGAAAAAAAGCGAATGATGCTTTTCTACTTTACAATTAGATGTAAAGTAGTAATTTTAATGCGTTCTGTAGTTTAATTTTATACGATATAATCTCAAATCCAATTAACAAGATTTACCAAATTTAAAATACCGGGAACATTTATTTAGAAGAGAAATGAATTAATTTTCAACCACACTAGTAGAAGGATTTCATTGACTATCGACACCACAACGTCGATCACATTTTAATTTTTAAACTTTCACCTTAATCTGATAAACACCGAAAGCTTTATTTTTTTGTCCCTAAAAAAAGGACGTGCGATTACGGATAATAGAAAAATTCCATAAATCTTTTAAATACGTATAAGACAAAAGGAAACGTTATAATTGGAAATCTTTCCATGCATTGATGCTTTATTAAATTCAATTACGAGAGTTTATACTACATTTAAGACATACATACTAACAAATAATTTATAATTTCAAAAATTATGTCTTTTCTTTTAGCTCTCTTCACTGCCAGATACTATCCGCAAGCTAATCCTGCTCAATGAATCAATTCTGTTTTAACCCGTGACGATAAAAGAGGTGTATTATAAGTTTAACGTGTGTATCTGTGTGTCTCTGGCATCGTAGCTCCCAACCGTATGAATCGATGTTGATTTAGTTTTTGTAGTTTGAAACTTGACTTAATCGAATGTTCTTAGCTGTGAATCAAGACAATTTTTTCCTTTTTAGAAGTTTTTGTGTTGGCAGTCTTTTAAATTTTGTAAAATTTGCTTATGCAAAGAAGCCACGTACATCGTACTAGCAGAAAATCCGATATGCCAAGCTAGTGTAGAAATGCATTCCACATAGATCCCAGTAATGCGCGTAGAACTTAGGCGCAATACACCTGCGCAATAGGTTACTGTGCAACTACGAAACAGTTTTATATATATATATATATATATATATATATATATATATTAAATATAACCATTTTCGTAAAGTCATTTTAGTATTGCAATTATTGCAATAAAACTCAATTTTTCAAAGGTAATTTGGCAAGTGGACATTTTACAGGTGTTTAAACATGAACTATATAGTTAGGATTATGTTAGGGATAATGTATGTTTAGTTTTTGAATGCAGGAAATACAAAAATTTAGTAAAAGGGTTATAATATGGACAGTTTAGACATTTTTCACATATTTTTGGAAGCGAATTAGTGACAAAATTATGTTACAAGATTAACATTAAGAACAACATTTAGAACAATTTGGTATACAGACATTTATAGTGCCGTACATTTATATAGTGAAACATTTAATAAGAGTGTTAGACGATGAAACTTTTTCAATGCAACATTATATAACATTATGCATTGCAAATAGAAAGTGAGAATAATAAAGACAATAAGTACAAACCTTAAACATAACATTTTAAGTGTTAAAACATTTTTAAATATAAATTATTTTCATTTTAGATTTAAGTTTGGTTAGGTTGTAATTTTAGGTTTTTACATAATTTTATACTTTTTCCACATTATTAGGCTTAGATTTTGCTCTTAAAGCAAATAATAAATGTTTTTCTTATTATGACACAGTTTTTATAAGGATACAGCGCTTTTCTCCGCAAAATTATGTTAATTCTGGGTGAATTTAAGATAAAATTACAAAAGCTAATAAATTTCTTTAATTTAAATATTTCCAACACAAAAGATATGTATTCTTATGTAGAATGTTCTCAGAATTCCATTTTTGCAATTAGTTTTAGTATAGAGCTTGTTAGGTGTCTTTTGTTCAAAATTTTGCGTAGTTTTCATTTCCGTTTTAATTTTCAATTCCGATTATGCATAAGAAAGTTACGGCCAAATTTCCATTTGTGTCCAATTTGTAATCTAGATCCACCAATCATAGCCATAGTTACTTTTGCAATATGGCTGTAAAAAATGAATTTTGGTAACAACCAGAAACATATAAAAGCAAGCGCTCAGGAAATCACTCTCTCTCTAGAATTTGTTCAAAAGTGTAAAAGGTTAAAACAGTGTTGTGAAATTTGTGTTATAAGTAAGTTCATAACCTAATTTAAATTCGTCAAGAAGTTTTACGTTACGAAGAATATTTTCAAGAGCACTTGTTTTTATATCGACGGTTTGAAATAAATAATTCGGTCTTCGATACCTGTCGTTTTTGAAAATATTTTTGTCCGTGTTAATTTGTGTCACGATTTTGTAAAGATTTGCTTTTGTGTTATCCAACTTAAATTAATTCCGTTTATGCCAAATTAAAACCCATTTTAATTTGGTCAAAGTTGTTTTATTTCCTCGGACAATTCTTTTAAACAAAATTGAATCGGTGGCTAAAATAAAAGTGTTATCAACAAAATTTTGGATATTTAAAAAATATTTTTAAAACGATATCACTCATTAAGCCTTAAAACTATTTAAATAAAAAGTTATCGAAATTAAATAAGTGGTTGGAGTTTGCCGATTTTGGAGAAAACATCTTTAAGTTTGGAAGTTGGTGTCTTCGACAACCGAGAATCGAGTTAGCAGTATTGGCTGATGGTAACAACGTAATCAAGTGGACATTGCCTACATCCAACTGGAGTATCCGAAGACATCAATCAACCGTGAGGACAGTATATGTGAGTCAAATCTATATAACCCTATTTATTGATATTTCCTGCAATTTATATTTGTTACATATATGTTTTGGTTAAGAATTTTAAATATTTACTTGTGTAAACACCTGTAAAGATATTAATTTATTTTCTTTTCTAAATTTTATTCTGGATCTAAACATTAATTTTCTAAATTAAGTATTTGACATCTTTGACAGCTTTCTAATTTCACTTAAGTTCATTACAACGCATGCGTTTGATAGCAAATTACATTCAGAATTATTTTTATACTTTCAATTCAATTACATAAAGGATATTTCTTATACACATTTACAGATACAAAATTTTAACTTCAAAATTCGCTAAACGTCTACGTAAATCATAATTTTGTTTACTCTTAATATACGCGGCATTAAGTCTTTTCTTAATATCGTTATAAACAACGCGAAAAATTTCACTTCTTTCTAACAACGGTGTTCTGTCGGCAAAATTTACATTATCTAGATCGGTACTGTTCGTCGGTATACCCTGCTGTGATCCGTCTATGATCATTTCTCTCCCAAAGTTCGCGAAATAAGGCGTCAGGCCGGTAACTTCATGAGTCGCTGTGCGAATGGCACAGGCAACTTGCGCTAAATACTTATCCCAATTACGTTGATTATCTTCGATATACGACGCTAACATCGTCTTCATAACTCTATTAACACGTTCTGATGGATTGCCTGAGGATGGTAATTTGCGTTAAATATAATTTTGGCGTTATAGGACGTAACCATTTTCTGAAATTCTTTACTCCTAAATTGTGATCCATTGTCACACAAAACGTATAACGGTACTCCAAACATAAGAAAAACATTCTCTTCGATATTCTTAACTACACTTGCAGCGGTAGCGGCACGTAACGGAAGAAAAGTACAAATTTCGAAAAATAATCGGCAACTACTAAAACATATGAATAACCTCGAGATGATCTCGGTAACGGTCCTACAATATCCGTGGCAATCATTTGCCAGGGCTTGTCGATAACGGGATGTTTTGCCATGAGGCCGGCCGGTTTCTTCTGTTCCGGTTTATGTCTAATACAAGTCTCACAATGTCGAACATAACGTACTACATCTGCCTTTAATTTTGGCCAATAATACTGTCGTGAAATTCTTTCATAAGTCTTAAAAATACCTGCATGTCCTGCTCTAGGGTCATCATGACACCGCGATAATATCTGGGAACGTTCTCCCTTCGGCACTACAACTCTCCACTGTTCCTCATCGTTTCTCAACTTCGGATAACTACACTTCGCATGCTTCAATAACTTTCCATTTTCTATCCGCCATTGCGGGTACGCGATAGGTCTTGCCTTAACATTCTTCTTCATCCGTGTCAACCACTTATCGTCATCTTTTACATCTTCTACTTCCTTTCTTCGTCTCCTACTATAGTCTCATCTGGTAAGTCAACATCGGGTTTACTCGTCACTTCAAGTGCGTCAATAACTGGTACGGAACGCGATAATGTATCCGGTACAACATGATCCTTTCCTTTACGATGAATGATCTCGAAACTATACTGCTGAAGGCGTATAGCCCAACGCGCTAATCGACCGGTAGGTTCCTTTAAATTATGTAGCCAAACTAACGATGCGTGATCGGTAATAACCGTAAATTCTGCTCCCTCAAATATGGACGTAATTTCTCTACTGACCAAAGTACTGCTAAACACTCTTTTCGGTAGTCGAAAACTTTCTTTCATTCTTCGTCAATGATCTGCTGTTATAACAAATAACTCTTTCTTCACCGATCAATGGTCTGCGTTAGTACTGATCCAATGCCATAATCCGAAGCG
The DNA here is from genome assembly GCA_036346205.1 of Vesta saturnalis. NCBI lineage: Eukaryota > Metazoa > Arthropoda > Insecta > Coleoptera > Lampyridae > Vesta > Vesta saturnalis. The sequence goes on from JARFJB010002450.1 coordinate 2,557,989, forward strand.
TCAGTTTGCACAGTAAACGGTAGCGAAAAATCTGGACACGATAATATGGGTGCGGTAACTAAACAATCCTTAATAATTCCAAAGCTTCTCACAATCTTCATCCCAAACAAATTTTGCAAATTTCTTTAATAATTTCGTTAAAGGCGCTATAATCGTAGAAAATTTTGAATAAAACGACGGTACCAACTAGCTATTCCGATAACTCTTTACTTCCGTAGCACTCTTAGGTGTCGGTATCTTTAAAATTGCGTTAACTTTGTCCGGATCTACCGATAACCCATCCGCGTTAATTACGTAACCTAAATATCGTAACTCCGATTGACAAAAGGTACATTTGTCCCTGCCTAACGTTATTCCTGCCTCCGTAAATCGACGAAAAACTTCTTGTAGAACTTCTAGGTGTTTCTCATATGTAGGTGTACAAATAATCGTATCATCAAGATAAACGAAAACATAAGGTTCTAACTCTGGTCCCAAAACTCGGTCAATAAATCGTTGCCAACTGGCTGGTGCGTTAGCCAAACCGAACGGTAGTCGTTTAAACTGAAATAATCCCTGTTGGGTACAGTAAAAGCGGTATATTGCTTAGAGTCTTCAGCCATTGGTATCTGCCAATACGCTGACTTAATGTCCAACGACGATATGTATTTTGCGTCACGTAAACGGTCTAAAATTGCTGAAACGTACGGTAACGGATATGCATCTCGCTCGGTAACTTTATTTACTTTTCGAAAATCCACGCAAAACCTATAACTCCCATCCTTCTTCTTTACTAGTAGTATCGGACTTGACCAAGCGCTATTAGATTTCTCAATCACATCCATCTTCAACATTTTTTCCAACTCGAGATCTATTTGTTGCTGAATAAACGGTGACACACGATAATATCGTTGCTTAATTGGTTCGCTATTGGTCTTAATATGGTGTTGAACTAAAGAAGTACATCCAATTTCTTTACCTTCGATAGACGTGAAATAATCGGTGACTAACTTGTCTAATCTCTGCAATTGATCGCTACTCAAATCTAATCGGGACTGTATTCCAGGCTCTCCATTCTCCAAAGCTTCAATTGTTTCTAAATTTTCAAATCTCCACTCGCCTTTACGTAAATCCGGTATGATGTTAGTTTGTTTCCAAAAATCTACTCCCAAAATAAGATGATGCGGTATATCCGGTACGACAAGAACACTGATAATGACAACCTTTCCTTTAATTTCGATTGGTACAGTCGCGGTACCTATACTCCTAACTGACTGACCGTTTGCTACAACACACGTTGACGTAAATCGTTTATCTAACTTAACTCCTAAATGACTTAATTTTTTCCAACCTTTTTCTCCTAATATGGTCTTCGTTGACCCACTATCCAACAAACCTAATAACTCTTGTCCGTAAATTTTAACGTTCACAAATGGTCTTTCATCTGAATCTTTAGAATCAAAACGTAATCCAAAACAACTTTAGTCTTTAAAAATTTCGCGTCATCCCTAGCTCTTAATGAATTATAATACACTGCCGACTTAACAAAAATTCTAGAAGACAATACGCGGCTCTTTATTGTCTCCGTAATCCGTTTCCCGAATTCGAACACTTAGGACAATTCTTAACCGTAAAATCCTTCTTTCCACAACGATAACAATAACGATTCTTAATGGTATCCTTACAACTCGACGCTAGATGTCCGGTCTTCTGACAATTCCAACATGATCTTCCCTCAACTCTACTCGGCGTTATCTTTCCTTCCTGGATCGGTACTTCCTTATTCTTGATCGTGACAACCGGTGGGGTTTCTCCCACGTACGCTAAATCTACTTCTAGATCGGAGCGTTTCCGACTAGGCGGTACATAACTATTCATCGCTTGAACCCTTTCTTCGATAAGTCTTCCATATTTAATTAATTCGTTAATCGAGTTAACCTCCGTTAGACCTAATTGTGCCTGATAAGAAGGCGCGATATTTTTCCGCAAAATACGTAATTGCTTATCCTCCGACAAAGTTTCGTTCAAACGCGAAAATAAAGTCCGCATAACAGCGATATAAATTCCTATAGTCTCGTCCGTACCCTGAGTACGACGCTTAATCTCATCTAATAATCTATCGTCATAATCTATTGGCTGGAATTGAATTTTCAACAATTCCACCAACTCACCCCAAGTCCTAACTTCCTTCTAACGGAACGAACGTAAATCAAAGCGTTACCCGTAAATAAATCTAAACATTCCGAAAATAATTGTGCGTCATCTACTCTACGTGAAATCTGTAATTCTGAAATCCGTTCCAAAAAGCACTTAGCGATAAAGATTTAGTATCTCCCGAAAATGATAAATTCCACTTGCAAGCCGGTGTACTTTTTACAACTACATTCCTAACAGGTGATGTACTTAAATTTAAATTACTAATCGGTACTGAAATATCTGTATTTGAATTTTGATCGTCATTATTCGAAACACTGCTTACTATTTCCAAAGGTGAACTTTTGAAACTACTCGTTTATCCAAAATTTCGTATGTAGACTGAGCTACCGCAATTTCAACAAACAAACTTTCTTTAATCTTAACATCGATATCGGTTTTCGGAATTGAATTATTAACTCTACCTAACAAATGTTTGAGCTTGGTTTCTATGGTCGTTAAAATTTTTGTGGACGGATTAATTTTGACTTCCTCTAATAATTTTCCTAATTCCAATTTCGTTTCCTCAATAGCAATCTTATCTGTTTCAAAATCGAAAGGATAATCGGGACGTGATGCAATTTTACCACTACTCTCCTCGCTTAAAATATTCCGTAATAAAGCTCGTAACGCAGTTACCTAACGAAAGATCACCACCTCTAACCGCTATCTCATATCTTACCTCACTAGGTGTAAGCCTATCTACATTAATTTTATAACCCATATTTAATCTTTCGATACGTATATAAAAACTTAATTCAACAATAAAATAATCCTGAAGCGAAAATACTGAAATACTATCCTAAGATGTCACCAAAAATAAAATCTACGAAAAAAACCACCCTAAAATGTCCCACGTTGAAGCGCCAACTTTACCTGTAACGGTATAAACGGGTGGTAGAACGGGATTACAGATAAATTGGCCTTTTTGCCTCGACTAGTCAGCGTTGGGTCGTGGATTGATGTTAATAATTTTGCACATCCAGAATAATAAATCGTACGTCAGTCAAAATAGGGATGAAGTCAAAATCGTTTCGGTTAAGGGCGCCAGGATATTTGATAGACAAAATAAGGGTTGTCGTGCCAAAATTACGAGTACATAGCGTGTCTAAACATCCAAAAACATGCGCTTACCTATTCGTAATCAATTCCAGGTGTGCTGGACAGCAATTCAGCAAACCACCTAAAATCGGGCTTAAAAAACACTACACGCTTGTCAAATAAAAGCGTGATCAACACTCAATAACGTTACGTTAATACACCTCGTGTAAATAATTGACGTTAATAATAATCAAAACAAAACACAAAAAATTCAAATAAACACTAAATATTAAGAACGCTATTACTCAAAAAATAGAAACAAAATTACGTTATTACTCAATAATAAAAACTAACTTCGTTACGTTAAAACTAAATTACCGGTAACTTTGCAAAAAACTTTTATGTAACACAAAAGGGTTTCAGAGAATAAAACACATTTATAAAACAAAACAAAGCTATAATAAAATAATAAAATCAGTATAAATATAGACATACGAAAATGCGTATAAACAAAACAAAAAATAATACAAAGGCTTATTAGGCGTCAGGATGTCTGATCAGAGTTCTGCTTTAGCCAGTCTAAATCGTTTAACCTAGTATAAATAAACCGTGGATTATATACCACACAACTACAGGGTCAATTGCCCTTTACTAATAAAATAAAAAAGTGTGAAGGCGGAGCGTTAAAGTTACGATTAATTCCAATAACTAAATTCAAAACACAGTCTAAATTAACAAAAACGATACACAACTCCGCTTTCAAACCTTCAACAAATAAAATAATTCGAAACACAAAAAAAAACTTGAAATATTCAATAAAAAAACAATATTATTTACCTTAAAGGTCTAGAATTACACCTCTTCTGTGTTACAATGTAGGTAAGATAACCAGGTGGTCGGTTATGCTGACGGAAATGAACTCCCTGCTCTGGCAAATGATGAATGAAATGTTGACTATTGTTCTATGATACACAAACGATTTCTTGAATCGCGTTAAAAGTTATGCATAAATAAAAACTTCTTTTAAAATACTAATAATTTGAGCGTTCAAATTGCTTGATAACTTAATCTTTTAACTGGTTTTATTTTCCACTATAATCCAAAATGTTAATAACTTGATTTAAATAACGTTAAATTTTTATATATATTGCGAAAGTTTCTTTATCTTTAGACACGCTTTGTACGGTAAATAAGAGGCACTTGAAGAACGATGATGTTAATATCCGCAAGCGATATAAACCAAAGAGGTCACAGAAGCACTATACAACACGACGATGTCCTCTAGGTAACTTGACGTAAAACCGAAATCGGCACTAGGTATAATCCTTTGGTGAATGAACAATTTTAATAAATCCTCTACAGGTTCTTCAGTAGCTAAACTACCCTTACTACACAAAAGTACGTTCGTTAAACACCACAAGGTCCAAATATCAACGTTCTAAACCACCCCTTAAAGCGTAACACAAGCGGCAACGTAACTACTCGAAAGCGTGAACTGTCTAAGACTGCCAAAATTATTAACAAATTCCATCTTGAATTTTTAATCCCACTACTCATAAAAAATCTTATCTAATATAATTCAACCAATTAAAAAACGGAAGGAGAAACCAAAGTACCCCGTACTACAATTTCGTTTTCGTCCGTAAGGACTCGGTAAATTTTGAAAACAACACGTCAGCAAAAGTATCCTGTACAGCCTCTATATGTTTACCTTAAAGTACGAACAATAAGGCCCACATGTAATCTCTATGAATCAAAACCAAAATACCTAATAATAAACTGGACAACTATACGTAAGCGTCTGTATGGCGCTACCATGACATCATACGCCGATAATTCTACACTCTTTCATAAATTACGTCATTTTTACAGACTTTCTATTATATTTTACGGAAAACAAACGAAATGAACCTTAATTAAATCTTATAAACAACTATTTACAAATAAGCGTTAATCAAACTTCAATAAACGAAAATAATAGGAAAAACAACCTAAATTACAAAAAATATTCACAAACAAAAATCTAAAGCTCACCACATACGTTAAAGCAAATTTACTATAAAACTTAATTTGACAACAAAAAAAATTTTATATACGGAATCTAACTAAGTACATAGAACTACAAACAAAATTACCCACTACGTATACAGGGTGTTCAAAATACCCTGACAACGTACGCTCAATTACTTGCACCACGTACGCAGGTGTAATGAAACAAAGTGGAAAGGACCTTTTGCACTTGTACTAAATCAAGATGTTTTATTCCTACAAAAATTATATATCTGAATAATAATATTATTTCATACATTTGTACATGTCAGGAATAAACAATTTTCTATTGTTAGTTAAAAGTGTGGTAGCAGACGAGCGTAAAATGTGACGCGACCTTGAGAGGTGGGACACATAGGTGGCCTTCAGTAGGTGGCGATCGCAAACGGCCTTGGTAATGTGTGAGGCGAATGGCCTTGATAACGTGTGATAGTGGAATTGTGGAACCTTTGGGAAGTGGCGGATATGAATGACTTTCAGAATGTGTAACCTTGGGCGTGTAATAACCTTGATAAGGTGGTGACCTTGAGGAGGTGGTGTTCCAGAACTCTCCAACGCTATCGACTCAACTCGTGTTTTGATTAAATTTCAATTGATTGTACGTACACTGATAGTTATATTAACACGCTATTAGTTTACTTTACTTTACTGTGACCTAGTTATGCTTCTTCTTCTTCTTCTGTAATTATGTACACGTTCTGAATAACACTTATTATTTTTAAAAGAACGAAAGGCTTGTTTATTTACAGAAATTTATTTGGTTAACGGCGAACTGTGAACTTAACGTCTGAAAATTAGGAACGAACGTTGGATTTTTCTGCAAAAAGCGATGAGCTCTCCAGAGAACGGCGAAAGCACTAGATAAATTTGAACACTTAACACCTTCCTGGATCTCGACAAGTTCCTACGACCCAACTGCACGTAACGATAAGCTAGTCTAGTGATGGTTGAACAGTTATATGACTCCTTAATGGGTTGTGAGAGCATAAAACCCTCCTACGGAAGTTCTTACACCACGGACTTTGGTCAATGGCGTTCCGCGGTATTCACTCGTCGCCGAACGAAACTTCTTAACGCATCTACGTCTAAGTCAAGCCTCTCCCGTAAAATATTCATTTGTCGTCACTTTAGTTTTTAAACCCTTCCATTCAATTAGCCAATTATAAAAGAGTACCCCAATTTTCTAAGTACGCACATCCATGAATTCAAACTCGAAAACCGTCGGGAAAATTACATCATCAAAAAACATACCTCTTCGGAAACCTTATCTAAGTAGTTGCTATATGGTAAATTGAGATTTTCTTAGCAACGCTGGCCTTTAATGCCTTGTATATAAAGCCAAAATCTTTGTTTAAAACCAAAACTCCTTATCGAAATATTCCGACAAATCGTCGCCTATACCGTCTGAAAAAGCGAATGATGCTTTTCTACTTTACAATTAGATGTAAAGTAGTAATTTTAATGCGTTCTGTAGTTTAATTTTATACGATATAATCTCAAATCCAATTAACAAGATTTACCAAATTTAAAATACCGGAACATTTATTTAGAAGAGAAATGAATTAATTTTCAACCACACTAGTAGAAGGATTTCATTGACTATCGACACCACAACGTCGATCACATTTTAATTTTAAACTTTCACCTTAATCTGATAAACACCAAAAGCTTTATTTTTGTCCCTAAAAAGGATTCTACGTGCGATTACGGATAATAGAAAAATTCCATAAACCTTTTAAATACGTATAAGACAAAAGGAAACGTTATAATTGGAAATCTTTCCATGCATTGATGATTTATTAAATTCAATTACGAGAGTTTATACTACATTTAAGACATACATACTAACAAATAATTTATAATTTCAAAAATTATGTCTTTTCTTTTAGCTCTCTTCACTGCCAGATACTATCCGCAAGCTAATCCTGCTCAATGAATCAATTCTGTTTTAACCCGTGACGATAAAAGAGGTGTATTATAAGTTTAACGTGTGTATCTGTGTGTCTCTGGCATCGTAGCTCCCAACCGTATGAATCGATGTTGATTTAGTTTTTGTAGTTTGAAACTTGACTTAATCGAATGTTCTTAGCTGTGAATCAAGACAATTTTTTCCTTTTTAGAAGTTTTTTGTGTTGGCAGTCTTTTAAATTTGGTAAAATTTGCTTATGCAAAGAAGCCACGTACATCGTACTAGCAGAAAATCAGATATGCCAAGCTAGTGTAGAAATGCATTCCACATAGATCCCAGTAATACGCGTAGAACTTAGGCGCAATACACCTGCGCAATAGGTTACTGTGCAACTACGAAACAGTTTATATATATATATATATATATATATATATATATATATATATATATAATATATATATATATATATATATATATATATATATATATATATATATATATATATATATATATATATATCGGTGTTACAAAAGTAGGCCAATCCGTTAACCACATATTCTTTGGGACAAAATAAGGACTTTTCTTATGTCACTTTTCGTTTGAACGCTTCCTTTTCGATATACAGGGTGTCAAACTTCACTTTTTGAAAGTGTATTTTTTTATTATCCCTGGTGTGTTTTAAGATATCGTTTTCAAATTTGGTAACCTTTAACTCCCCATTTTTTTTCTGACGAACGCCTATTTTTTGTAGTAGTTTGATGATTTATCTAACTTTTTTGGCTCTTGTAAACTTTTGATTTGATGCTTCCTTTATGACATACTTTTAGTTATTCGACTAGGTGTTGCGATTTTTTTAACAATTTTTTTATTTTATTAATCAGAATAAATTCATAATAATAACTTAAAACAATCAATTGTGCTAATAATTATAATACGAAGTTGGATGCAAATAATTAAATTAAATGTTCGATGTGTCCACCGCCTTCGCGAATGCACCTTATGGCTCTTTTTATAACTGAAAACCGAATATTTTGGAAAATATTCGGTTTCAATCTAAATACCTCTGCACCTTCTGCGATGCGATCCTTCAATTGATTTTGATTTATTATTATTTATTATGCAAAATAAATTTAAAAATAGGCTTATCTTAAAATTCGTAACAATATCTATCAATACTTCTCTTGTGTTTTAACTTTATTTGCAACGGTTTCAAAGATATTTGAGTTTGAAAATTTGGCTCATTTTTAGTTTTTTCTAAATAACTACGAAAGTTGGCAACACTGATCAAAACTCAAAACGTCATTTGATTGGTCTTGAAATTCTGCCCAATATTGCTAATTTAACCGACTCTGTAACTGTTATAATAACAGAATTACCCATAGAAGCTTAGTTAAAAATAAATCCATAATAATGGCTTAAAACAATCAGTTGATTTAATAATTCAATACTACGTCGCATACAAAAAAATTTAATGTTCGATGCGTCCACAGCCTTCGCGATTGCACGTTTTAATTTTGTTAAATAATTGAAAACCTAATATTGTTTATACGTCTTGTCAAATGTTTGTCAAATTAATCGCTGTAAAAATTTCGAACAACTATTGAGTTCAAACGCTAAACTGAATAATAAGGTATGGCCAATAGAGAGAAAATTTTGGAATTTTCTGAAATGACTGATATGATTTTAATTATGGGTAAGATTTCCAATAAAATCTCTAGATTGTACATTTTGAATAACCATTCTCACTTTAGGAAAATGTGATTCTAATGCTAGTTTAGCTTTCAAGGCGTTATGCAGAAATGTATCCAAATCGGTATCACCCAAAAAGGAAATTTTTCTTAAGTTTAGTACGCCACCTAAGAGACACTGGAAAATTCAAACAACAACGAATAGGAACATGTGGACGGCCACGTAAAATTACATCAAATCAAGAGGAACAAATTTTGCAAATAGTTGAACGAAATCCGGGTACTAGTACTAGGATTATAGCTCGACAGGTTGCAAATGATATAAATTCGACAGACGTGCATATAATTTTAAAACGTCACTCATTACATCCATATCATGTGCAAAGAGTACAGAACTTATTTCCGCAAGATTTTCAGGCAAGAAACATCTTTTGCAACTGGCTCTGTAATGAAAATAACCGTAACCGCCGGTTTGTTAGATCCATTTTATTTTCGGACGAAGCTACCTTTACGCGAAATGGTATAACGAATATCCACAACACCCATGTTTGGGCAGATGAAAATCCAAGAGCTCTTGTAGAGACCAGTCATCAGGTAAATTTTAAAGTAAACGTGTGGGCAGGAATTTTAGACAATTTTCTTTAGGTCCGGTATTTTTGCCACCAAACTTAAATGCCGAACATTTTTATTTTTTACAAAATAAGTTTACAAATTTACTTGATGACGTACCTATAGCTATTCGTCAAAATATGTGGTGTCAACTTGACAGAGCTCCGCCACATTATGGCAATAATGTTCGGAACCACTTGAACCAATATTTCCCTAATCACTGGATTGGTCGGGGACAGGATGCGCCTATTCATTGGCCATCTCGTTCTCCCGACTTAAATCCACTGGACTTCAGTTTTTGGGGATTCATGAAAGATTTTGTTTATACGGTTCCAATAATAAATCAAAATCAATTGAGGGATCGCATCGCAGAAGGTGCAGAGGTATTTAGATTGAAACCGAATATTTTCCAAAATATTAGGTTTTCAGTTATAAAAAGAGTCAGAAGGTGCATTCGCGAAGGCGGTGGACACATCGAACATTTAATATAATTATTTGCATCCAACTTCGTATTATAATTATTAGCACAATTGATTGTTTTAAGTTATTATTATGAATTTATTCTGATTAATAAAATAACAAATTGTTAAAAAAATCACAACTCCTAGTCGAATAACTAAAAGTATGTCATAAAGAAAGCATCAAATCAAAAGGTTACAAGAGCCAGAAAAGATAAATCATCAAACTACTATAAAAAATGGATGCGACGTTCATAGACGTTCGTCAGAAAAAATGGGGGGGGTTAAAGGTTACCACACCCCTCTTATTTTTCTATTAGTTCTTTGAATTTTTTACATAAAATCATACAGAAAAGAGTAAGATTTGTGCAAAATTCGAAAACGATATCTTAAAACACACCAGAGATAATAAAAAAATACACTTCTAAAAAGTGCAATAAGAAAAGTCCCCTTATTTTGTCCCAAAGAATATGTGGTTAACGGATTGGCCTACGTTTTTGTAACACCCTATATATATATATATATATATATATATATATATATATATATATATATATATATATATATATATATATATATATATATATATATATATATATATATACATCATGGTTATTAAAGTGTCAAGACTAGTTGTCACTTTGAACTAACATATGGAAGCAAAGTTCCAAAACATCGCGCTGTAAAAGCAAAAATTGTGGAAATATGCCGATCAACTCAACTAATTTAAACACTCTCAATACCCAAATAGCATCGTGATGTAGACAAAGTCATTTCCTAGTATCGACGAATTATCGCTTTAAAATAATTATTTGTCAACCAATATAAAGGTGAAAACTACCATTATTAGATCAGAAAATGACTAAAGACGGTGGAAAACCTAGTCTCCGAAACTTCGCATCTCACTCATCAACATTAAGAAAATAACTCAAATTCGGCCCTCCAATTTGATCACATGCTTTTGCTTAACTACTAACACTCGTGTATTATTATTGGTATTCACATCAACATAGTTACAAACATAAGAATATTCAACAAGTGAAATGAATAAAAAAATTTCAAAATTCAGCTTTCCACTTTTACTTTGATTAATACTTTCTCGCATTTTTTATTAATAATTACAACGGTAAAGGCTTAAAAAATTATAAAATTTATTTATAACTTGATTAACATAAACAAAGTCCTTTTTTTTCTAAAATAGGTCACGTAAGTCTTTCGAAATTTTCTTAATTACCAAATCTTGCTGCTTAATCTCTTTGCAAACGTTTAAAAGTGTTAACTTATTTAAGTTAATTAGTAACCAGGTGTACTAAGATTAATTAAAACGATATGAAGGTAGGAAACTTTTAGTAACAGTATTTTGTAACTGAATTATACGTTGATGATAATTTGACATTCTGGTACAGTTAATAATGAAATTATGTAATCCGCGGACTTTTGAGCACCTAAATCGATTTGATTGTTCACCGAGATAGTTGCAAACAAAGGGATATGTTATTTAACAGCTGGTATGATCCCTGAACAGACATTAATGCAAATGATATTAATAATTCAATTTCCATTTCGAAAAATTAATTTTAACTTCACGTTCATTTCATTTTAAATACATCTTTTGGAAACCTTTTCATTTGACTGTGGTAAAAAAAAAACAAAAAGCTTTTCTAAATTTTGTACTTTTTTAATTAGTAGCAATGTGGAAAAATTTCTAACTTATACAAGCTCACAAAAACACTACTTGATTGAAAATATAGAGTTTTCTGTTTTGGCAGCTTTTACGAGAAATGAGTTTGTTTTCACATTTACCTTTTTTGCTGAAATGTATTGTTTTGTCCGAATTTCACCGTTTGATAAATGGTTCAAGACAAGTTTTAGTTGACACTTACTTTATACACATTTATAATGAGTTTTAACTTTCCCTCCTTAAGGTAAAAAATTTCGAAACGGAACTGACACATGAAAGACCCGTTGTGACATTCTTAGGTGAAAATAAATGGTTTTTGGATGAATTTGTACGTGTGAACGTACGATTTTATAATCTTAACGTAAAGAAATAATTCATACATTTCTTCACGTTGGAAATAAATAT